>CM055110.1:16433253-16741630 GCA_029204225.1 Diphasiastrum complanatum
GGTATTTGGCACTCCAGTGTTCAAGATTGTTAATTCTGCCTCAAAATTCCATTCAAGACTAGATTTGTAATTAATAACCTTGAGAGGGCCCAAGTACCCAATTGTGATGTGGAGCAATTCATGGTGTTTTAATAGCTATATGCATGGTGAGGGTATCAATAGTAGCTACAGTTGGGATTAAGGGTGTACTAGGGTTGCATGGTACATGCACAAACATCATAGGGTCTATATCTACCCTAAACTCACCCTCAGACAAAGTTTGATTTGCTTGAATTATCTCATAAGGTATGTAAAAAATGAGAGTATTGTTTGGGAAGTCATTAGTTAGAAATTAATGATTTCATACATGTTATGCCTCCTAGACTAACTTGGATTGCACTTTGTGTAATCAAAATTGGTTAGAAGTGACATTTTAGGTATTAAATTGATGGTAAGGTTCAGTATTGAGCAAAATAAAAAATCTTAGTACCTTAAGGAAGGTTTTTCCTTGGCTTAAAATAGGATTGATTATACTTGCATGAGATTAACATTGATCAAATGTGCAAAGAAAATCAAATTTTGGTCAAAAACTATAGTCTTTTGATTAAAATTTCATGTTTTATGTTAGGTAGCAAGGCTAGTTAGGCAATGCCAAGGAAGGGGCAAGCCCCAAAGATGTCACTTCACAGCAATTGGGAATTGTGAAAGTATTGTACTTTAGGACCATAAATGGGTCTACAAAAGATCCACAAGAGTGATTGGATGCTTGCTTAACAATCTATCAAAAAACTAGACACAAAAAAGTTGATCTAGATTGGCAATTTGACAAACAACAAGCATTAACAATCAAAAGCATTTATCAACATTGAAATCTGAGCCCACACGTGTGTACTACAAGCTGTAGTACGGCCTTCAAGCTGAGAAACAAGTAGAAATTGATTTGGTTTCATTTGGATCACAAAAACTCAATGTACATAGTGAACTAGCTTGAGATTGCCAATGAGCTCCAAAAATATTCTATCTTCTCACTATGGGAGCTTGGAATACATAGCAAATTCGACTTCCTTCTTGAAGTTAGGTGGATTTCCAGCATGTAATAAGGAAGTTAACTCACTCTTCTTGCCCTAAAATGAAACCCTAGCCTAGATCCTAGACTTATGCTTGGTAGGTACCTAGTTGGTCAAATTTTCACCTTAAATTTAGGTGTAGGTCCTATAAAGTAGGGATGAACACCAAATAAACATGACCAACTCTCTTGACTTGACCTAACCTACATTAGGAGTGGGTTGCCACGTGGAATTTGGCCTTACATGTGTGGAACCCAATTATACACAGTATTTACAATATTATACATGGCTAGATTTGCCAAATTAAGCTATTTTTCACATTCCTCCTCAAATCTAGCTCTGGAAATAATTCTAAGACCTGACCTTAACATAAAAAATGAATCGTATTCAGGTTTAATAGATGACTAATCAGCCCCCAAAGATGATGACATGATCTATCACCATATCCAAGATAGAGCTTCTTTGATCTTGATCTCCTCCAAGATGAATTGAAGAGTCTTGATTCTTCCTTGCACCTTTGCACTTGATCTCTTCCATGTTGAGTGAAGATGTATGAACTCAAAACTTGCTCCTCCTTGATCTTGATGCTTCTCTTTGAAGGAAATATGATGTCTCCATGTCTTGTGAAAATCACATTGATCAAGATCACAAAACATGTACTTGCTACTATTACCAAGATTTATCATGCTAGAATGACTAGTCCACAAACCATCAAAAGTAAGCATGATTTTCCTAATCTTGTAATTACAAGTGATCTTGAACTTAATGAGGCTACATACTTGCTTATGGATATAAGTGTCCTTCAAGGATGTTTCACTTATTCTCATAAGAAGCTTACAATTTGCCTCTCCAAAAGAAAAAACACATTTTTCAAAACAATGAGTGATTAACTCATTCTTGCTTTTCCAAAATCCAAAAGCACTTAGTTAATCAAACAACCAATTTACTCTTAATTGGTTCATAACGATTTTTAGATCACTAAGACATAAAAACTTGTTCTCAAATGAGACATTACACATCTTATCTTCAACTTCCTTCTTGATGAAGCCCTCGAGTTGCCTCATGTCAATCTCATAGCAAAATGGTTCATCAAGCATTGAAGTAAGAAAAGTGTTGAAAGTGAATGGTTGAGAATTTTCCCCTTGATTACCTTTGCCAAGATAAGTGAGCCTTGAAGGCTCGGCCCTTGCCTTTGGGGATCTTCTTGGAGCACTTGATCTTTGAGGCGGATCCTCAAGATCTCCATCACTTTGTTGCTCCTCCTCAATCCTTGCAAGATCATTGACACCAAGGTTGTTGATATCACTTTCATTCACACAAGATACTAGATGGATCCAAGCATCTCTTGTATAAACATCGAAGTTTGTTTCATGCATCTTATCACCACTATTTGGTACATGAGAAAAAGAGTGTACATTTGAATGAATTATTTCCTCTTTTGCCATAGCAATTTTAGCATCCAACTTAAACGAACTACCTTGTTTAACACCATTTGCTTTGAAATTATCATTATTCATGATGGAACAAACTCCATGCTTGAAGTGAACATCTAAACCATCATCCATTAGTTGTCCACCAACACTAAGCAAGCTCTTGGTAATTGATGGTACAAAAAGGACATTGTCTAGATCTATTTTGCTAGATTTTAGACTTAATGAGATGGTACCAACACCATCTATCTTACACTCTTGATCATTTGCTAGAGATACAAATTTATTAGCACCATTGAAAGAGTGTAAGGTTGAGAATGCATCCTTTTGGAAAGTCATGTGGGAGCTAGCCCCACTATCAATCCACCAAGTGTCCTTTGAGTTGCTTTTGTTTGTTGGAGTGGATGTAGATACCATCAAAGATGAGATCTCCTCATCTTCATCCTCTTCATATGCAAGGTTCCCTTGTTTTTCCTCCTCCTCTTTTTCTCTTAGCCTCTTGTAGCATTCGTATGCATAATGCCTCTTCTTTCCACAAAAGAAGCATTTTTGCTTTGACTTGTCCTTTGAGCTTGATGCATCATCCTCTTCAGGCTTCACTAATTCCTAATGAGTGTTAGAGACTATTGTTGATGACTATTTAAGGGCATGTGAAGTGTAGGATGTGAGTATCAAACTTTACCTAAAGCACTACAAAGTTTTTTATTGCATAGCATATCCACATGATGAGCTAAGAAAGAAACTTGATCCAGCCAGCAGTAAGTCAATTTTCACTGATTATTCACCTTTACATAAAGGCTACTATGTTTTATGATCAAAAAAAGTTCTTGTAGTCACCTAAGACACCCTTCTTCCAAGGTCATGTCATCGGCGCGAGGTTAATGTTCCCAAGAGAGTAGTGCAAATGCTTCCTATGGTTAGCAAATTCTATGCAATCTAGCCACCTTAATCTAACCATCCACAACTAGTTATCCCACTCTATTAACCACAACAAGCTTGAGCAAGAGAGACATCTTATTCTTTCCCCTTCCTCACCTCTCTTACAAATGCACAAAGAAAATATAAGCAATAAAATAGCAACCATTTAACAATAGGATAGCATAATATCAAAGCAAGAGACATAAGAGATCAGGTGCACTATGTTTTTCTCTTGTTTGGGTAGCATGAAGCTCAGGTTTAGAGTTTAGGGGAAAATTGTTGCACCATCCACGTGGTGAAGAAGCTCTCCCATACCCACCAATCATTGTTGTTCGATAGTAAAGTCTTGCCAATGGCAGTTGATCTAGGATGTCATAAGATTTGAACATGATACTTGGATTCACATAATGGACTAGAGGAAATCATCCCACTTTGTAGATAGACTCGTGGCAACTTCAATGTCATTGGCATAATGGGTGGTCAATCGGTTTGGCGAGCCCTCAGCCACTCTTATCTTAAGTGATAGTCAAAGTGCTATTGCCATTGCACGGAATCCTGTGATGGAGTGCGTTGAGAGCCCACCCAAAATCTAGGTTGGTTGTCCATTCATATTTTAATAAAATCTTGGGCCAATTAAGGGTGTGGATGTTGATATGGTCTTGAGGTGTATCACAGTTGGCCCATTTCCATCTCCTTGGCATTGGCATATAGAAGGGATCAATGAGCAACTACTTTCATTGATGATTTTAGTAGATTTTGTTGGATCTATCTACTAAAGATCAAAGATGAAGAGTTATGACATCTTTGTTAAGTTCAATAATGCAAGGGAGAACCAAATTTCCACAAGGATCAGGTGCTTAAGGAGTGACAATGGTGGAGAGTACATATCTTGAAAAAGTGATGAGCATAGGGTCAAGAGGGAGTATACAACATCAAGGAACCCACAACAAAATGGAGTGGCCGAGAGGAAAAATAGGACTTTATGTGAAAGTGCCAAAGCCATGAGGTTAAGTGCTAACCTTGATAAGCCATTTTGGGATCAAGCTTTGTTGTGTGCTAATTTCTTGTGCAATAGGTGGCCGAGTGCTATTTTGGATGGAAGGACATCTTTTGAGATGCTATTCAAGAGGAGGCCGAGTGTTAACTTTCTTAAAACTTTTGGATGTACTTGCTATGCAGAATTAGTGTGAATCATTTGCAATTCCATGTTTTGTTTGAGAAAACTTTCAATAATTGTAGAATGATCAGCAATGGAGGATTCGGTTGCTTGCTTCATTGCTGGAACTTTGCTTAGTTAAGAGGATTAGACTGTATACATCAGGCCATAATGTTTTGAATTGTGGTTATTGCTTAAGTTCAAACATAAACTGGTTATAGATCAATTTATCAAGCTGGTATGAACTGTTTGCAGTACAAATAGATGATTCAAATGATGCATGTTGAGGAGGGAAAGTTTTTTTTCCTCCAAGAAGACCTGCATGATTAGAACATAGATTGGAAAAGTGTCAGTCTCAGTTCTTTAATTTTAATAGAGTGCAATGTATGTTTGAGAACTGAAGAGCTACCATCACCCTGTAATTGCTGTTTATTGTTGTTGATCAATTCTCCATCCTTCTAGAATTGTGATGTTGAGTTAAGACCGGATGGATTCTCGATCTGTATAGCTGAGGGACGTTGTAACAATGCTCAGGTTATTGTTCCAGATGCAGCTTTTATTTAGTTCCTATTTTTTAGTCAATCATAATCAGGTGCGAAGGTGGGCAAGTTTTCCCTATGGAAACGTCTACAGCTCTGCTAAACCCAGTATGCATGTGAATAAATCTCTGTTGCATGTCATTTCAGAATTTGGAACGGTTGTAAAAGAAGTTGGGCACGAAACCCTGCTCCTTTGGGAGATGTTGTGGGGCCTTGATGCTTCTTATAAACCCTATTCTGATTGTGTTCTATGACATGCCAGAAAGTGGAGATCTAGCGGATCCTTATGTGGTCGAATTGGCAGTGACATGATTGTAGCCATGGATTGATTTTTCCAGAGATGGCAGTAGAGAATAGGAGAAGAATGAGCAGTTGTTGAACTTCTTTCTGTGGCCGCTGAATTGTTTTTTCCATCAAGTAGCATGCATCAGTTGACAATTTCCAATTGTTGTACTTTTGACAGCCTGATGTGGGTAGATGTTCAATTCTTTGTTTATCTCTGGTTCTGAGCCTTTCTCATGTCCTAAAAGTACATTAAGCGACATATATTCTAAATGGAACAAATCGTCATCGGATCCAACTGTATCACCTTCATGTAAACTTAATTTCCCGGGATACGACCCTCAGCTATGTGCCAAGTTAAAAATTTTGAAAGCGGCCTTACAACTGGCGCTTTTACGCGATGGAGGAGACAATCTGGTTGGGAGACTATTGTGCAGCTGAACCAAGGCCAAGCACAACTGTGATGGAAGTCGTTGGTGCAGAAGGAGGATGGAGAGGTGAAGAGGGTGCCGGCCCTATTTCCTCTAACATATTGGGTGAACGCGACCCTGCCTCTTGAGATCCTGCTCTTCCCGAAACTCTGCTTCTCTCTCTCTCTCTCTCTCTCTCTCTCTCTCTCTCTCTCTCTCTCTCTCTCTCTCTCTCTCTCTCTCTCTCTCTCTCTCTCTCTCTCTCTCTCTCTCTCTCGATCTCGATGAGGGGACACCGTGGGAAGCATTAGCAAGCATGGTGCCTACTTTTAGGGTTTTTGTGAAAGCGGGGAGGGGGTGTGGGGGTGGTTGCACGCCATAAGGATATGGGTTATGGATTTTTGTATTTGGGAGTTTCATTTTCGTTATCAATGATTTGAAGTGTTTTTTTGCATATGAAGAGAGTCTATGTTTGGTAATGGGTTTCTCATTCGTCGGCTACTTTTCCAGTAAAGGCATGGGAAACAGTTAAGTGTAACCATGGATTACCATAAAGAAATCCTATATCGATTCAGGAAGACGATTTTAGTGAATTTGACTGGATTGATGAAGGAGAATGAATTATTGATTCTCTAAGCCATAACCATTGGAAGTAACAATGTAAAATTTGCTATCCTAACAAGCCATCTATGAATTCGGTTCATAGATTTAGGATTGAGAGCAAGATATTCGTTCCTCATGAGTTACCTTTCCAGTGACGGTACTCGGTCAAAGAAAATTTAATTTTTCTGGAACTGTGTTTGTTGGTGATTAAAATTGAATTTTTTCCTTTTCCGTTGAATTTCGAACTTGGTTAAAATTTGAAATCTGTTACTTGTCCGATATATTGCTAATCGATATTAATCGTTGGAAATGGGTGAAGTGAACGTTTGTGCATGATACGCGTAATTTGAATTAAAAACCATCAAATAATATGAAATAACCAGATATAATGAGTGGTTATGATACACTTTATCCAAACAGTAAAATCTGATTGGATAATTACCGAAATCCTATTGCTAGGGTTTCCATTCATGTAATTTCATATTCAAAGTTTGAATAGTTTAGGTCAATATTGATGGAGTAATGTCGAACCAGTCAATGAAAAAGAAAAACAGTCCAATTTTATTGGAAAAATCGTAATAATAGGAATTAAAAAAAAAAACTGATTTCATTTCTAGTTAAATCCTATGGTGAATTATATTCAAAAGATCAGACTAGTAGTGTTTTTTCCATACTAATAGATGATTTTTGGTACATCAAGGTATAGGATAGAAATGAAATTGTCTCATATTTTTTCCTACAATAATTAATTTCAAGCATTTACTAATGTCGTTACATCTTCTTGATACCTTAGATGAAAGATTTTCAAGGAACTGAAAATTCTGAGGAGGGGAGAAGAGTGGACATCAGAGGTAGTAAGTGTTATCGGGAAATGTATTTTGCAGTTAGGATTTTAGGTAAATCCCAATAAAAAATTGCTTAATACCGGTTGTTAATTTCTTGGATGGAATTCATTTAGTTGAATTCATAAGTGATATCTTTGTGACTATTGAGTTATCCACAGTTTTGGATGTCAGTTGTGATATTAGAAGTAGAATCTGATACATGGATTCCATTGAATTTGTTAATTTGATAGAAGCTCTTGGATCCAAGGGATTTGAAGCTTATCATTAACCAGAAAGGATCATAATGTAATGTGGAACCATGTTAATTCTTCTGTTTAAGTCACAGGATCAGATGTGGATTCGTTGGTATCCATCTGATAGGCATGCTAGTCATTCACATAAAAAGGAATTCTCCAGTATTTGGGAACAAGAGATAATATTCCTATATGGATTATAGGATAGCTAGATGATCAATGGATCTCTAGAATATCAGATAAGGTGGTTAAGGGTTTTCTGGAAGAAAGAGCTGATGATATGGGACAACAATTTTTTTGGAAAGGGAATTCTAGGACTGTAAAGATCTAATGATCAATGGTGTGTTTCAGTACCTAGTGACGATATGGAAAAAATAAAACCGTTTGATCAAATGTGGAGTATTTTGGAAATTTTTGAGATTTAATCTAGCTCCCAATGTGGTTTCTCATTATTTACAAAATCAGAGGCCCTCAAATCTATTTCTCGCTTTCTTAATTAATCCTTTACTTCTTAGTAATTTCTCGAATATAAGACATCAGACTGGGTTATATGATTCTTTCAAGCATGAAGTTATTCTTTTGAAAGACTGTTATATCACATAAACTACTACTTGTTGTGAATAGACTTGGAATTCAGATAAATTCAAAGGTCAAAGTGTTTCAATTTCTTAAATTTAGAATATTTCTTTGTGCATAAGTGGGTTTCGATGGAATAGTAGTTTCTATCACTCGGGTTGATAATATTTGAAGGAAAAGTCCTGCTGGTAATAGAGTAAATCCTTTAATGGAAGCACTTATTACTGACTTTTCTTGGATTTGGATATTTTCATAGGTCATCTTTCTAGTTAACTTTTATTGAAATTGATAATTTCTTTAAAAGGAGAGGTGAAGTAATGAGATAAAATTCTTTGAAAATCTGTGGGTTGCATAGTTTTCGGAAGAGAACCAAATGTGGTATAGAAATGAGATTTAGTCTGAAAGTAATTTCAGATAGATTCAGAGTAAGGTACCTAATTGGAACTTTTCGAATAAGAGAAATTCTCTAGGGATTGTGTGAACAATCTAGAACTAGAACAGGTTTGAAATTCAAATCATTATCTATAAGTAGTATATTAAAATGTCAAAGGTTACTAATTCCATTTTGATTGGAATAAAAGTAAGTTTGATCAAAATTTAAGTCTAAGATGGTTCTGTATTGGATCAATCTAATTTTTGTTTAGTACTAGGACAGAGAGGGGTTGATTGAGTGGAAGAAATTATGTAATTAGAGGTAAGTTGGATTGGAAAACTGTTGAGAGTAAATTTTATTCGTCTCAAAGATTTTCTGAATATGTTATTTACTCATGAGAAATAGAAATTATTTTGTAGCTGAGTTACAAGATCTCAGTGAGATATGTGAGTAACATATGTGGATTCTGGGGAATCTGCCAGATAAAAATGTGTTTATGTACTGGGTCATAGTGATATTATTCACATATGTGCACAATTAATCTTGTATGAATCTACTGTGTATTCCTGGTTACTAGGGTTATTTGGTGCACTTAACCTAGTCGGTGAACATAAGCATATCATCAAGTATTGTTTTGACAGATACTTGCAGAGTTAACAAGTCTTTGTATAGAAGATTTATGGATTAACTTATAAATGATTTGGGTAAGGATCTAAATGTGGTGTTATACATGTATAATTAAAAGCTGCACCCAGACATTTGAGATTTTTGAATCATTGGCAATTAACTTGAGTAGTTGATTACTCTAGATTGAAGTTAATTGGTAAAACGATCAGTGTGATTTGGATTCACCAAGAACTGATGGTTTTTTATTATATTGGTTGTAAGACGCATGATTAGTAAATCATTTAGGTTTATCAGTTAAAATTATGTGCATTAGATATATAGTATTCTTGGATTTAAGTATTCCTTAGTTAAGGAATAGACTCAGCTTATTAGTAATTGTATCCCAGAGAGCTGAATTGGATAACGAATCATAATGAATCCAAGAATAATAACTGAATTGATATTCATCAGGGCTTTGGGTATCTAGAATTGATTCTAGATTGTAATCTAAAGTTTTTGTAGTTGAAGATGATTGTCATTTTGGTATGCTTTCTGTCTTTAATTACCAGTGGTTTGTAGAACTTGAATATCTGTATTTCAGTTAAAGAATCCTGATTGAAGAATATTCCTAAATCCAATATTTTCTTAGTGGAAAGATTTTGGAATGATTCTTAGTTTTCATGAGTTATGTTGGACATATACTCCAGTATCCTATAAATGATTATGGTTTTGGATTCCAGAAAATTATGATTGACGAATCATATGAATCTAAATATTTATGATGAATCATAAATAGATACTTAATTATTGTCACAGGACTATACGAAATTGTGATAATTCTTAAGTGTGATTATTAATTCTTGATCTATTAACTAAGTAAGAATTCGAATCAGTGTTTTGAATTCTCTCTACTCCAATATTTTAATCGAGAACCTATGGATCTCACAAACATTCTCACAAGATAAGTATTTTATTTGTGGAGAATTTAATTTATCTAGTGGATGTTATTCTACTACAGTTTATGGTCTGCGGATGCTTGAGTACAGTTCTTCATTTAATTGGATCTCCAGTTATTATAGGAGATAGAAAGCCTATTAAGATTATTGATTGTTATTTTTTCTTGCATTTGGTGCTAGATACAAGAGCATTTAACTCAAACGAGTATTTAGGATACTCAATGTTGAGTTTTAATCATTCTATATCTTAATGATTCTCCTAGAGATTCTAGGTGAATGAATTATCATATCTTAAAATTGGATTCTAAGGATAGTTGTACTTGGAAGTTTTTTGAATTGTCTGCCAGAGTTTGTGGATAATTTTAGACTGTAATTATTATTATTTCTTTAACTTTAATCTCCTAAGTTAGGTAATATTTCACTCAGTTGGTTCATGTAAGTATTTTACATGAAGGTAATGTTACTAACTTGTGTTGAGTGTAGCCTAGTTGAGGAATTTATCGCTTAGTGTACTTTTCAAACTTGAGTTGTACTCCAGAATAGAGAATAACAATTCGAAATTGGTTTATCTATGAGTACTTGTTTGATATGAAAGTCAGACTAAAAGAATAATGATTTTCTTGGTTATTATTGAAAGTTAAAGAAATTGTCCCTGTAATTCTTTCCTGTTTTAAGGAGCTTCTAAGGATAGAAGCAATTTAAGGAGGGAAGAATGTCATGGCCATATTCAGTTAAGGACATGGAATAGTCCTAATATGGTAGACCGGCCCTCCAGTATTAGAGATTGTTGATCACGCCATGATTTAATTCCATGTCAAGGCCAGTTTGCTGTCGCGGGAGCATGTGCGTGGGACTGATTTGTGTTCATCCTCACTCCGTCTTCTTTATCGTGAACAATTTTCTATCTTTTAATTTTCTTTTGTGCAGAAGCTCTTACAGGATCCCAGACACTCGACTACGCATCACAGAGCATATTCTATTCTAGCAATCATGATATACAAGACAAGACAAGATGCACAAAAATAGAGTTACTAAATTATCAGTTTTAGTTTAGAGTGAATTCGTCAGTGTCATGCTCATTGGCAGAATGACATTCTACTCTTTCGCTGTGTTCTGCTCGTTGGTAGACTTTCATGCTATGTGGAGTTTACAAGATAACTAAACATAGAATCACATCGCTAGTTAACGCTAATCAACTAGTTAGTTAGTCTGTGTCATTGCTACTCATTTCAGCTGGGCATGAAGCCCATTGAGCTGCCAACTGGTAGCGCGAAAGATTTTCCTTCGCCTTTTTCGTAATCTCCCGTTTGCTTTCGTTCTTTTCGTAGTTTTCGTTTCACGTCCCTTTTTCGACTTTGCGGTCCTGGAGGTGTGTTTGCGATTCGCGATTGATTCGCGAATCATTCATGCTTTCAGTCAAAGACACGTTGACTGTCGCGAATTGTTCTCATTCATGCTTTGATTCAAAGTCATGTTGACTGTCGCGAATTGTTTGACCTTCGTGTCTTGTTTGTGCTGCGACAAAGTTACAAGAGTTCACCATTTCTAACACTCCCTCTTGAACCTTGCAGCTTTGTTCATTTAATCCAATTGCCTCTCTTTGCTTGGTAAAGAGTGGCTTGTCGAGCGGTTTTGTGAGGAGATTTGCAATCATATTTTCTGATTTTATGTACTAGACCTGGAGCTCCCCTTTCGAGATCAAATCTCGAATATGATGGTACTTCAGAGGAATGTGCTTCATCTTTGAATGGAAGACAGGATCCTAGGATAGATACATAGCACTCTGAGAGTCCATCATCATCGTGCTTGGCCCCTCTAGTGGTATCTCGATTGCCTCCAACATCATTTGTAGCCACACTACCTCATTCGCCACTTTCGAGGCTGTGACATACTCAGCTTCGCAAGAGGATTGAGCTACCAAGATTTGCTTTTTGCATATCCAGCTGATTGCAGCTCTGCACGCTATCGTACATCCTCCAGTAATGGACGTGTTGTCATCTTTGCAGATTGCCCAGCTTGCATCACTGTAGTGATGTAGCTCGAATCCTTTCTCTTCGTTTCTAGCTCTGTAGGTTAATCCAACATTTCGGGTACCTCTTAGATACTGTAGGATTCGTTTGGCCATTTTCCAATGTGCTAGACCAAGATTGGAACAAAATTGGCTCAATGCGTAAACAGAGAAGGCCAGATCGGGTCTAGTACAAATTGTTAAGTACATCAGACTGCCGATTAAGTTCTGGTAGGATATACTTGCCATCTTCTGTTCTTCCTCTTCTGTTTTTGGTCAATCCTGTTTCGTGAGCTTGGCTCCACCTATCATTGGTGTGGCTTTCTCTTCATAGTCCATCATGTGGTACTACTTCAGCACTTTTCTAGCGTATTCTGACTAATTCAAGTGCATTTCGCCATTTGTTCAATCTCTTCTGATCTCCAGCCCTAGGCATTTTGTTGCTTCTCCAATATCTGTGATTTCGTAGTTTTCAAAAATCTGACTCTTGGTGTCTTTGATCAACATCAAGGAATTTCCTATCATCAGCCGATCATCCACGTTCTTTTCATAGTTTTCGTTTCATGTCTCTTTTTCGGCTTTGCGGTCCTGGAGGTGTGTTTGTGATTCGCGATTGATAAGCGAATCGTTCGTGCTTCGAGTCAAAGACACATTGACTGTCGCAAATTGTTCTCGTTTGCGCTTCAAGTCAAAGTCATGTTGACTATCACGAATTGTTCGACCTTCGTGTCTTGTTCGTGATGCGACAAAGTTGCAGGAGATCACCATTTCTGACATTTGTGACTAATTACCTTGAGAGGACCTAGACACTCTAATTGAGACATATGGAGTATTGCATGTACGTGTGACAGATATAGGCAAGAGGACTGCATGAAGAGATGTGATCTATGTATAGTTGACCTGCATGGGGTTGCATGGCTTCATGCACAAGACTCTACTCTCTATATAATGAGTTAGGGATTCTCCCGTCAACAGATTAGGCTTAGGTCACCAATTTCTCTCTTCTCCTCTTGCTTCACATGGCATGGCTTGGGGGCTAGATCCAGTTTTGATCTAGGATTGGTTGGGCGGTTTGGCTCCATTGTCTCTCTTATTGTGTTCTCCTATCCTCATCTTAGGGGAAATCCTTTAGGGTCTTTACACAAAGCACTTACACATTGCACAAAGGAGATGGTATGGATCAAGAGGATGATCAAGGATCCTCACTTGTGAGATTTTTCATAGAGCCCAATTATCTTTTGTGACAACCTATCATCCCAAAAGTTGGCAACCAATCCTATCTTTCATGCTAGGAGCAAGCATATTGAAGTGGCATATCACTTTGTGAGAGATCAAGTCATGGCAAAGGAGGTGGAGCTTCAACATGTGCCCTCAAGGGAATGTGTAGTTGATATCTTCACCAAAGCATTGGGAAAGGACTTGTTCATGAATGTTTATTTTATGTTATTTTTGGATCCACATGTGTGAAATACAGTAGCTTACTATTTTTGTATGGACAACAATTTCATCATATCTTATGTTTGACGTTTGATCAGGTTCTTAAAGAGTTTGCATCTCTTTCATTAAGTAGATGTTGATTTTTTCACATTGGCAACATTGGTAGAGTTGATCTATTTCTAACCAAAGATCAGGTTATGGATTTGGATCTTGATTGATCCCAAATTCTTAACATATTCTCGGATTTTCTGCTCTAGTATTTAGAAATGTGCAAAGAAGTGAGAGGATGATACTATCTAGTTGGAAGAAACCTTAGACATTTCTATTTGCTCTACCTCTATTTGCTTTGTGTTCATGACTCCTATGTCAATCATCCCTTCACCAATTGGCTTCTGATTTGGCACATCCCCTTGATCTGCTCCTTGTTGATCTTGATACATTGGTGAGGGAGAAACTGTGATGGTAGGCTCGAGCTATGGGATGGTTTGTTGCTAGATTTGTTGCAATGTTGCCCAATCTTTCTGGATATTCTGCATGATTATGCTTTTAAACTAGTTGAATTGGGCCTGAAAACCCTCCATAGTCTTCTTCTAGTTGGGACTTTTTGGACCAGGTAACAGTTAAAATTTGCTTCAGACAGGATCACAAATCATGAAACACAATACACTCTCTCACACCAAACTCACATAATAACTGTATTTCTGAAAACCAAAATACACTATAAATATTGTTTCTTCTTTGGCGACCCATCCATGGCCCACGTTCACGTTAATGGGAGGCATGTCTCATTGACTTGCCATGTCGCAAGGCCAACTGGTCCTAATCCACTGATCAGACCCATAGTATGATAGCACAATAGTTCTAATTTATTATAACTCTCTCCCTAAAAGTAAAATCTACTTTTTACACTATTGGAGGGTTTGCGTATCTTGAGCCAACCCTAACTCTAGTTAATAAGTGAGAGGGATTTGGCACCCTGTGTGTGTAAGTCCAACCCGATGGTCTCATAGTTATTTGATAAGTTAGAAGTTAATAGAAGGACTTTAACAAAATGTTTTTGTTTACAAAGCTCTGCTAGCTTTCAGCCCTTCTGCCTGACGAAAGTGTTCGCGAACACGAAAGGTTCACGAACACCCTGACAAAAAGACATGAACACGAAAGATTCGCGAATGAGAATCTTTTGCGATCCAGCAGGACAAAGTCAAACGACGTGACACGAAAAACGTCGCAAAACCTTTTCTGCTCTCAAACTCCAAAAGGTACCAATAAGATCATGCAAGTATCCAGAAGAACAGATATCTGATCTGATGGCATGACGTCAGCAGATACACTCAAGGTCATGGCTAATTTGCCACTCTTGTAATTTTTTGATTAGTTGTAAATGCTTAATCACTCTAATCTTGAAGCTACAAAGAGCGACTATATACTTACTGGATGGTACTTCAGAAAGATATAGAAAAGTAGTTTGATGCTAGTAAGCAATCAAGACAAAAAATACAGAGAAGAAGTTCGCCTGCGGTGCGAGACGAGTTCTGTAAGCAGTATCCATAGGATCCACAAGCCCGCTAGTAAGTGAGACACTATCGTGAGAGAACTGTATTTCTCTCACACCAACGCACTGCGTGATTTTGCATGCAGTGCTTGAAGAATCAGAGAAAATCAATAGATGATCTTGTAGCCACTGTGCACATGTCACCCTTTACGATGTATGATCTTGAATGCAAATGTGTTTGCTGTTATTCGTGTGTCTGATTCTCTCATTCATTTAATTCCGCACAGTGGTTGAATTTTTGTTGAATGCTACATTAATTCATAAACATAGATCAGTAGTGCCTGACTACATTCTAGAGGACTGTAGGAGTGATTCAACTAGCAGTGTCTAGCGATCACATCTGAACTCCATCCGAATTGCATTGCATCGTTTGCTTCGCTTTCGCAATTCCTTCGATCGATTCGCATCAGTGGTATCAGAGCCTACTTATCTTGTCATAATCTGACATAGCCAAGAATCTATCAGATCCAAGAGGCCAATCATTCAGACGACCAACCATCTGATAGCCAAGAAGCTATCAGATACAAGAGGCCAAGCATTCAGACGACCAACCATCAACAAGAGAACAAACTTCAGAAGCAATGACTTCAATCAACAGCATGCAGAGCAAGATCTGCGTAGTTCTTGATTCTTCAGGATCTAACTTTCTAGCCTGAAAAGTTAAGACATCATTGATACTCAAGGGAGAAGGTTTATTTCCCTAGGCGGATGGCACAGAGGAGATTCTTATGACATTAGACAAGGAACTACGTAATGACAAGGTAGTAGCCTTGTTGTCTTCATCCATCAAAGATAGTCTCACACTTGACCTGGCAACACTCTTCAAAGCTAAGGAGATGTGGGATGCATTGCTCACAAGATTTCAGATGAAATCAAAAAGTCAAATCATGATGTTGGAAGATCAGTTGACAAATCTACAGTGGGATGGGAAGGACCTCACTTCTTTCGTAAGAAAGATGAAGGATCTATTTCTATCACTACATAACTCTGAAATAGAGAACATAGTGTCAGTTGAGAAGTAGCTCACCTATCTGTTGAGAGCCTTACCCAGATCATTCTAGACAACGAGGACCCTGCTCGCAAAAGATCCTACAATGAACCTCGAAAAGGCAATTGTTGAGATTTGAGAGGAAGTCGAGGCCAAAGAACACCTTGATCATAAGGATGGTTCTGACCAAGCCCTCTACGACAATAAAGAAGAATCCAAAAAACAATTTTAAGTTTAAGAGGGAGTCGAATCAAAGGCAAGATTGTGATCAGCAAGCAGAGAGGACCAGCAAAGGCAACTGGAAGGGCAAAGGAAGGTCAAAGCAGCAAGGTGGAGAAAAGAAGACTTGCATGAGATGCAGAAGAGACGGGTACACAGTTGATACATGCTGGCTCAATCCAAAGATTAAGTGTATCCACTATCACAAGAAGGCTCATACAACCATCGATTGTCGTCTGAATCCAAGAAACAAATCAACGCAGAACAGACAGGAGAAAAATAACAGTTCATCCTATGTCGAGGAGCTTGAGAGCTCGAAAATGGGCAAAGAAAGATCGAACAGAAACTGTTCGATCGCCTACATCTGTGAGGATGTGTGTGCAGCATCAACATTTGACACACATGAGATGATCCTAGATTCAGGAGCCACCTCACACTTCGTGACATCACGACGAATAATGTCTGATTTCAGAAGTGTACATCCTTTAAGATTCATAGTTGTTGGAGATGGATCTAAACATCAAGTGAACGGTATTGGTTCATTGTGGCTCAATACTAATGGCAGAGATAGATGGCTCGAAGTGTTCTGTTTGTGCCTACACTACAACAAGACTTGCTTTCTGTAGCAAGAATAGCAGATACAGGGATGCATGTGACGTTTACTGACGAAGCATGCAATATGGTTGATGCCAGTACCAGTACTCTGATATCTCAAGGCAGAAGAAAAGAAAATCTATATCATCTAAAGGTACGTCTACCTACAGATCAGGTCTCATGATGACTCGCCAGACACTCTGTGGCACAGGAGACTTTGCCACATGAACTCAATGGCACTTTACCAAGCAAGCCATCATGGAGTGATAACAGAGGTCAGCATCTCAAATGCAACCAGTTCGACCACCTGTGATGCATGTTTGAAGGGTAAGATGTTGCGCACTCCACTCATCAAAGACTGCTACAGAACGACCAAGATTCTGAAGTTAGTGCATTCTGACATTTATGGGCCTTTCAATGTGATCTCAGTAGGAGGCTCCAAATACTATATAACTTTAATTGATGATTATAGCAAATTTGCTAGAGTGTATTTTATTCAAAATAAATCTGAAGCACTTGATAAATTCACAGAATATGTGAATTGGGCTGAGAGGTGTACAGGCAGCAAAGTGAAGCAGATCAAGACAGATTGAGGTGGCAAATACATCTCGAATCGCTTCACTGACTTTTGTAATGATCGTGGAATCATTCACAGAAGGACCACGGCCTACACACCGCAACAAAATGGTGTTTCAGAAAGAAAGAATAGGACTCTAATAGAAGCTATCAGTTGCATGATGGCCTACTCGAAAGCTCCAAGGGTATTGTGGGTTGAAGCAGTAGCTACAGTTGCATACATCCAAAATAGGACAGACAAGTCTGGTGTACCTCACACAACACCACACGATTTATGGTGGGGTAGAAGGCCCAACTTGTCTCACGTCAGAATCTTTGGCTGTGCAGCTTATGCACCTATTCTTGATTAGCTTCAAAAGAAGCTTGATGAGAAAGTCGAGCAGGGATTTCTGGTAAGTTATGACAACAACTCATCATACTACAGAGTCTACATGCCAGACACGAACACTGTGAAAACAGTGAGAGATGTCAGATTTGATGAGAGTAGGACAATGGCCAATGATATCAGCTATGAAGTTCTAGAGAGACAGTACTATGATCTGCCACCAGTGACAGAGAGAGCAGAGGACAAACACGAAAATGAAAATTTTTGAGTCGCCTCCCATTTGAGTGATGAATCTGAAGACAAAAGATTCGAGAGGCAGCCTACTGCTACAGTTCCTGTAAACCAAGATGTTTCCAGACCTAGCAGAGCAGACAAAGGCAAAGGCATTGTCCTAGGAAAATCTCCCAGAAGGTCGACAAGACCACGAAGAGCGCCAGCAAGATATGTGCCAGGTACCTCCGCTTCTACATCAGAGGAGTTCTGCGGATTAAATGACGAACCACAAATTTTTGAGAAGTGATTGAAAGTCTAGGAAAGGACAAATGGATCCAAGCCATGAACAAAGAGATGGAGTCCATGAGGAAGGACCAGGTATGGACGTTGCAGCCATTACCGCATAAGCGCAAGATTGTCAAATGCAAAAGGGTTTTCAAGCTCAAATACAGACCAGATGGAAATGTGATGAAATACAAGGCAAGACTGGTAGCGCAGGTATTTTCTCAAAGATATGGTATTGACTACTCTAAAACCTTCTCTCCTGTCGTTAAGCATTCGTCCCTATGACTGTTATTTGCATATGTAGCAGCTTATGACCTCAGGATCCACATTGTGGACGAGAAGATAGTATTCTTGCATGGCGAGCTAGACGAAGAGGACTATATAGATCAGCCCCCAGGATATGTCTTGAATTCATTTTCTGATTATGCATGCAGAATGTATAGAAGAATGTACGGTCTGAAACAATCAGCTCGAAAATGGTACAAGCCTTGAAATCATTAGGATTCAAGCCACTAATGGTTGATTCCAATGTGTATGTGAGAGTCACAGATGGCCAGATCATCATTGTGGCTGTCTATGTAGATGACACTCTGATACTTTGCGAGAGTGAACAGCTGATTGCTGAAGTGAAGACAGACATCTCGAAATATTTTGAGATCATGGATCTGGAAGAAGCCAGGTGCTACCTTGGCTTGCAGATTGAAAGGGACTACGAGGGAGGTAAGTTATACCTTCACCAGTACAGATACACCTAGAAGATCCTAGAGGACTTTGGGATGCTGAACATCAAAGGAGTAAATACTCCAATGCTCGTAGGGACGGTGCTGACAAGCGAGGACTGTCTGAAGAATGAGAAAGAGAAAGAACAGATGTAGCTCACACCTCATAGGAAGCTGATAGGTTCGCAGATGTACCTTGCAGAGAATAGACGACCTGACATTGCTTATGCAGTGTTTAGGATGAGCCAATTATGCACGAATCCAGGCTCGACACATTGGAATATTGCAAAACACATATTGCAATATCTTCAATTAACGAGGGATTATGGCTTGTGTTATTGTCGTGATGCAGGTTTCACTGGATTCTTTTCTACTGTGATGCTAGTTGGGCATCCCTTAAGGACGACTGTAAAAGCGTCTCAGGAGGATGCACCATCACATCAGGAGCAGCTGTTCTCTGGATCAGCAAGAAGCAGACCGTTGTGGCCCAATCATCTTGCGAGGCAAAGTACGTTAGCCAATGAGATAATCTGGCTAAGGCAGTTCTTGGACGAATTGGACGAAACAAGGAACGAGTCTCTGGTCTTGCAGATGGACAACACCTCTGCAATACACCTGACGAAAGATCCTGTGTTCCATTCCAGAACGAAACACATTGCGATCAAGTATCACTTGGAATTTTTAGATATAGGGGTCTATCGGTACTGCATCTAACCTCCCTAGCTAGATTTAGCCTACTTTCTAATCGGATCAATAAGGGTCGTTCTAAAGAAAACTAAGACTAGCCTTCACTAGCCTAATAGGGCCTAAACTTTAATCTATCTATCTAGATCTAACGTTACTCCAAATTGATGCTCTTAGATGCCCTCGGTCCCAATTGTCCAATGGGAACGGGAGTTTTTCTTTTTGGAGAGCCTCTAGATGGGGGATCCAAAGTGACAGGCTCCTTACCCTTGGCACACGTCGGTAAATCGGATTGATGATCGGTTGTTGGGTCTTTCACAATCTTAGTGCTATTGTCCCATAATGAGACTTCTAGCTTGTATAGAGCTTCATCCTCAACTAGATCCCAATATATGCATTCTCGTAAGAGATCATTTACAATTATCAGAACACTAGTTGTAGATCCTTCAGATACTGTTTCCATTCGGCCTACTACAACATTGCCTTGAGGGGTTCTGCTGCTTTTATGAGATCTTCGTTCACTAGCAGCTTTCGTGGGTCTAATTATTCAAGATCTTGGCACAGACTTGAAATGGTGAGGATCAATGTATTTGAGAAAATCCTCATCCTCATATTCACGACCTTACTCTAGGTGAACACCTAAAGAGCTTCTATCTCCTTCTCACATCAAATCTTCCTTGTAGTGGTTCTTGGGGTACATCCTATAGGCTTATCATAAAAAGTGATACAAAATCTTGATGGCCTTCGTTGGGTTTCTTCGTTGATTCCGCTCATCTCTTTATTGGGATATAAATCTAGCACGAAACGGATTCCTGCTACTTTGGTGTGTATTTCCTTGGCTATGCCTAATGGTTTCACACTAGATTGATCAGTCAATCGAATTGTGAAAGGAGTGCTTACCATATGAGTAAGCCCCGAGTCATGATATAACTTGGAGGAGATGATATTCCCTCTGGATCCTCCATCGACTATGGCCAATTCTTGTGGAAACCCCCAATGCATGATTAAAATTGTTACATGTTTGGCATCCTTTTTCCATCCTACCCCTACATGGTGGACTGGTTGTGATCCTTCGGCTCCTTCATCGGGCACCAAATTGGTAGGGTGTGTCTCTGTTTTATCGTTGCTTGGTTCATCTATATATGTTTTCAATCCTTCTCAGAGGGTCAGATGTGTGTTGAGTAGGGTGCCTAGTGGTATTTGAACATCTCCTCCCAATAAATCACTAAAATAGTAGTATGATCCTTTTCCACCTCCTTGCTATGGAAAGGGATCAGAGAAATGCAAACTAAAAATCCATCCCGAGAAGAATTTAGCACCATCTCTCCAACAATGGCACCAAAAAAATGTTGGACCCTTTCCGTGCCTCCCTAATCAATCGGATCAAGAGGGCAAAGAATAGGTTTGGATCTCCAACCGAGTGAGTATCGACTGTAGTAATAGGCTTTGATCCAATGGGGAGAAGGTTAAAATACATATTAGAAATGGGGATTTAAGCCAACTAAGGGTGTCAAGGTTAGTTTTGGATCTAAAAGTGGAATGGCTTAGATTGGGGAGTGAGTTTCATGCTTATTTTCTTCTCTTTTTGGTATTTTCTTGGTTTTGCATTGAACCTTATCTTGGATCTTGGTTTCTTGGCTCATATATGCATCATTGGCTCTAGATCTTCTCCTCATGAGATTGATCTTCTCAAGGGAGGTGAAAAATGAAAGGTAAACTACCTAATGGATCCTAAAGATCACTCCAAAGTGGATACTAACACCTATTTTGCTTGAGTGTGGATTTTACAGATTAGTTTTGAAACTAGTGGACGAATTCAAGTGCTAATGATCATTCATGATTGTAATAGCTTGATTAACAAAAACAAAATATGCATTCATCATCCAAAACAATCACACACAAGCGACAAAGTTCCAGGTCAATTGCCGATAGCTAGACTCTATGTAACTCACCTACTGCTCTTGAACAAGCTATTCAGTTTTCCCAAATCTATGATGATTCAATGGGCAGACAAAAAGCTACATAGTCTAGTACTGAGAAGCCTTCTCAGTCAAACTCCTCATTTAAGAAAAACTTTTTAAAAAGAAGAAATTTGATAAATCTAATGAAGGTCCTCAGAAAGCTGCTACAATTATACAACCATTAAAAAGTGAAGATTATGAAAAAGCAAAACAGAAACAATTGTGTTTTGTTTGTATAGGTAAGTAACATACAATCAGACAATGCCCTAACGGACCCTTCAATAGAAAGAAAGATAACAAGAAAATACACCTAGTCCAAACCGTAAGTTTCCCCACTGATTTGGCAGCTATCGACATTAAGGTGTTCCATGAAGACCATGAGCACCATTGTCAATTGACCACTGTTATGCTAGGGAGACCCTCCAGTTTTGGGCATCATAACCTAGTATGCATGCATGGAAAAATAAGCAATCATTTAGTAAGAGTAATGGTGGATGATTCGGCGACCACAACCTCAATTTTTAGATCATGCATTTGGACCGTACCGACCTAGTACCAGGGAGAAATTGGCTCTACAACACTCTCCAATGAAATTATCAAGATAATACCCTCAGTTTTCAAAAAAATGGTCGAGAGGTTCATCAAAATGGAGAGAATGGAGTTCTCAACAGCCCCTTTCTTACAATTTATTTTTGATGACTCTGTTTGTCGTAATGATTTTCATAGAAAGAAAAAGTTAGATAATTTGTTAAGTAAGTATGTTGATGTTTTTTCTAATGATTGTCGTGGCAGCTTTTTCTTTTGTTTCGTGTTCATCATCTCTCTTCTGATTCGCGAACAATTTTCTGTCTTTAAATTTTCTTTTCGTGTGAAAGCTCTTACGGGATCCCAGACACTCGACTAAGCATCACAGAACATATTTTATTCTAGCAATCAAGAGACACAATACAAGGCCAAGAGATAAATGAAATAGAGCGTCTATATTGTCAGTTTGGTTTTTTTAGAGCGAGATCGTCAGTGTCTCGCTCATTGGTGGAATGACTCTCTGCTCTTTCACTGTGTTTTGCTTGTTGGCAGACTTTCATGCACAGCTATGGTATTTTGCTTTCTTACTCTATTCGCTACGTCTCTCTCTGTTTCTTACAGGTCTATGTTTTCACTATCTCTCTACTTAGTTATGATCCAAAGAGGATTGTTTATACCTCCACTATGTGGAGTTTACAAGATAGCTAAACATAGAATCACAAGACTAGTTAATGCTAATCAGCTAGTTAGTTAGTCTCCGTCGTTGCTACTCATTTCAGCTGGGCATGAAGCCCGTTGAGCTGCTAGCTGGCAGCGCGTAAGATTTCTCTTCATGTGTTTTTGTTCTTTTCGTTTCTCGTCCATTTTTGCACTTTGCGGTCTTGGAGTTGTGTTTACGATTTGCGATTGATTCGTGAATCATTCGTGCTTTGAGTTAAAAATCGTTGACTATCACGAATTGTTCTCGTTCGACTTTCGTGTCTTGTTCGTGCTGCGAGAAAGTTGCAGGAGTTCACCATTTCTGACACTCCCTCTTGAATCTTGCAACTTTGTTCGTTCAATCCAATTGTCTCTCTTTGCTTGGTAAAGAGTGGTTTGTCGAGCAGTTTCGTGAGAAGATCTGCAATCATACTTTCTGATTTTATGAACCGAACCTGGAGCTCTCCTTTTGAGATCAAATCTCGAATTTGATGGTACTTCAAAAGAATGTGCTTCATCTTTGAATGGAAGACATGATTCTGGGACAGATAGATGGCACTCTGGGAGTCCATCATCATCGTGCTTGGCCCCTCTTGTGGTATCTCGATTGCCTCCAACATCATCCGCAGCCACACTACCTCATTCGCCACTTTTGAGGTTGCGACATACTCAGCTTCGCAAGAGGATTGAGCTACCAAGGTTTGCTTTTTACATATCCAGCTGATTGCAGCTTTGCACGCTATCGTACATCCTCCAGTAATGGACTTGTTGTCATCTTTGCAGATTGCCCAGCTTGCATCACTGTAGTGATGTAGCTCGAATCCTTTCTCTTCGTTTCTAGCTCTGTAGGTTAATCCAACATTTTGGGTACCCTTTAGATACTGTAGGATTCGTTTGGCCATTTTCCAATGTGCTAGACCAAGATTGGAACAAAATTGGCTCAATGCGTAAATAGAGAAGGCCAGATCGGGTCTGGTATAAACTGTAAAGTACATCAGACTGCCGATTAAGTTTTGGTAGGATATACTTGCCATTTTTTGTTCTTCCTCTTCTGTTTTTGGTCAATCCTGTTTTGTGAGCTTGGCTCCAACTATCATTGGTGTGGCTTTCTCTTCATAGTCCATCATGTGGTACTGCTTTAGCACTTTTCTGGCGTATTCTGAATAACTCAAGTGCATTTCGCCATTTGTTCAATCTCTTCTGATCTCCAGCCCTAGGCATTTTGTTGCTTCTCCAAGATCTGTGATTTCGTAGCTTTTAGAAATCTGACTCTTCGTGTCTTTGATCAGTATCAAGGAATTTCCTATCATCAGCGAATCATCCATGAAAATGGTCAGTATCACAAAATTCTTTCCTACTCTTTTGATGTAGACATTACAGTCTGGTTGAGTACGGTTGAAGTCTAGAGACTTCAAAAGACCATCAAGCTTTTTCTACCGGGCCCATAATGCATTTTTAGACCGTAGATGCATCTCTGTAATCAACAGACATATTGTCTGTTGTCGAGGTCTTCATAGCCTTCAGGTTGCTTCATGAAGATTTCCGCCTCTAGATCTCCGTGGCAAAAGGTTGTTTTCACGTCAATCTGGTGAATTTCCATATTGTATTGTGTGGCATATGCAAGGAGTAGCCTTATGCTTGTCATCTTCACCATGGGCAAATATGTGTCAAAATAGTTGACACCATATCTCTGCGTGTAGCCCTTTGCAACAAGCCTTGTCTTTTAGCGGCCAATAGTGCCATCTGATTTCAAATTTTTCTTGTACACCCACTTGCAGTCGACTATTTTTCTGTTTTCTGGTAGTGGCTCTAATGTCCATGTCTCGTTTTGCCTCATCGACTCGATCTCCTCTGACACTGCCTGCTTCCAGAATTTCCCTTATGGACTCTGGATAGATTCTTGGTATGTTGCTGGCTCTTCTATGAAGTTGTAGTACTCGAACTGCATGTCTTTATAGATCAGACTTTTTGCTTGTCCACATTGCGTATGATGTTTTGTTCTCCAGTGTTGTCATTGTAGATCTGTTCTGTAGGTGTACAGCTGCAGCTATTGCCTCGGCCCAGAATTGACCTAGCAATTGAGCCTATGTCATCATGCATCTGGATCCTTTGACTAGCGTTCTATTTTTTCTTTCTACCACACCATTGTATTCTGGTGTGTATGCAGGAGTGAACTGGTGTTCGATCTCCTGTTCTTTGGAGAATCTTGAGAATTCTGTGCTTTTGTATTCACCTCTATTTTCAGATCTAAGGATTTGTATCTTTTTTTAGGTGTGTCGCTCTGTGAATGCCACGAACTTCTTGAAAGAATCAAATACATCGGATTTCTTCTTCAAGTAGTAGATCGTGGTCATTAGCTTGTAATTATCTATGAACATTAGAAAATATCTCGAACCTGAGAGCGAATATGTTTTCCTCGGTCCACACACATCAGAGTGGACGAGATCAAGAACTTCTTTGGATCTTCTTCCTTGTGTGTGAATGGATTCCGATGTTGCTTGCCTTTCTGACAAGCTTCACAGAACTCAATCTCTGGCCTCGAAATCTTGAGACCTGTGACAATGTCCTTTCTGCTCATGTCATACAAGCTCCGCATGTTCACATGATACATTCTTCTATGCCAAAACTGATCTGCGTTTTCTGAAGCATTTAATATGCTTTCAAAGTTGCTGATTATTTTGGCCTGGTAGAGATTTTCTTCTCTGCATCCAACCGTTAACAACTTGTTTGTCGTCTTCTCGATCATACGACAAGTGTTGCCATCGAACAAAACTCGAATGTCTAGATCTGCCATCTTGGAAATAGATAGCAGATCCTTTTTTAGTGAGGGCACATAGAGTGATCCTAGCAGCTCTGCTTGGTCTGACAATGTTCGTAGTTGTAGAGAGCCGATGCCTTTTACATCGTGTCTGCTTCCATCGCCTAGAATCATGGCTCTGTCATTTTTGAGTTCGCGAAAGTTGATCAAGATCTTCTTGTTGCAGGTAATGTGAGATGTTGCTCCTGAATCGATGACTACATCGTAGTCGTGTTCAGAGTAGCTTGTCGAAGCTTCGTCGAGTATCATGAAAGCTTTTCACCTCTTTCAGCATCCTTTGATGACTCTGCAACATTTGTCTTTTCAGCTTTGTTTTCTTTTTTGGATTGAATCTGCAGTCGTATGTAGAATGCCCTTTCTTCTTGCAGTGCATGCAAGGTATTGCTGGATTGAACCAGCATTTGTTAGTCGTATGGCCTGTTTTGTGGTAGTGATCGCAGGAAGAAGATTGTTGATTCGAGGACTTCGTCTTCTCCAATCTTGGCTTGTTTTTGTTCTTCTTCCTTCCTTTTGTGAAGAGAGCCTTCTCTCGATCACTGCTTCCTTCTCCTTCGTCTCTCATCAGTCTCTCATCAGCAACAAGACTGACTGCTTTGTCGAATGTCATATATGGTAGACTCAATATGAGCATTCTCAGTGGTTGATAGGATGTCGGTAGAGATTTCATGAAGTACATCAGCTATTGTGGTGTTGGGACCTGGTTCTCTTGTCCTGATGCAACGAGTTGAGCGAGGATCGTTCTGATCTTCTCAACGTGCTGATCTAACTGGTTGCCATCCCACCATATGGATTGTAGCTGATTGTGAAGGTGCATGAGTGAAGATGCAGTCCTCACTTCATACTTCTCCTTTAATCTTTCCCACACTGCATGGCCACTTTCGCAGTCTTCAATCTGCATGAGTAGATCTTCATTTATGGACGAAACGATGATTGCCATTGCACGCTCATCCTTTCTGATGCCCTTCAGGAGTGTTTTGATTTTGAATTTCCAGATTCTGTAATTTGCACCATCAAGACTGATTGCTACTCTGGTCTGGATTGTTGTAGCCATATTGTGTTGTCTGGAAGAATCACTGCTAGGATATCAGTAGTGATAACATGTTGGCTCTGATACCATGTCGCAAAAGCTTTTTCTTTTGTTTCATATTCATCCTCTCTCTTCTGATTCTCAAACAATTTTCTATCTTTGAATTTTCTTTTCGTGCAAAAGCTCTTATGGGATCCCAAACACTCGACTAAGCATCAGAGAATATATTTTATTCTAGCAATCAAGAGACACAGCACAAGGCCAAGAGATACACGAAATAGAGCGTCTATATTGTCAGTTTTGTTTTTTTAGAGCGAGATCGTCAGTGTCTCGCTCGTTGGCAGAATGGCTCTCTGCTCTTTCGTTGTGTTCAGCTCGTTGGCAGACTTTCATGCACAGCTATGGTATTTTGCTTTCTTACTCTATTCGTTACATCTCTCTCTGTTTCTTACAGGTCACTATCTCTCTACTTAGTTATGATCCAAAGAAGATTGTTTATACCTCTACTATGTGGAGTTTACAAGACTAGTTAATGCTAATCAACTAGTTAGTTAGTCTTCGTTATTCTATTTGTTTCAGTTGGGCATGAAGCCCGTTGAGCTGCCAACTAGCAGCGCGTAATATTTCTCTTCGTGTGTTTTCGTTCTTTTTGTTTCTTGTCCATTTTTGCGCTTTGCGGTCCTGGAGGAGGTGTGTTTACAATTCGCGATTGATTCGTGAATCATTCGTGCTTCAAGTCAAAGACACGTTGACATTCGCAAATTGTTCTCGTTCGACTTTCGTGTCTTGTTCGTGCTGTGACAAAGTTGCAGAAATTTACCATTTCTGACAATTGTTGTGCTTAATCATGAAGCTCAAGGCCAGCTTATTGGGTCTCATTGCCATCAAATGTTGTTGATGCTTGGATCATGATCTCAACTTCAATATGTAGTGCTACTGCATTTACTTGAGTTGCAAGCTTTATGACTTCTATCAAGAGTCGAAATGTTGAGTCAAAATTTAGTACAAGATCTTCCTTCCATTAGCAAATCGAATTCTCCATGTGAAAGTTGTATTATCAACAAGCATGCTAGAAGTCCATTCATTTCCAATTTAGTTCATACTTCTAGAAATTTGCTACATCTTGTACACAGTGACATTTGCAGCCCAAGGCCGAGTGCTTCCACAGACGGAGCCCTCTACTTTCTGCCATTCATTGATGACTTTTCTTGAAGAATTGTCACTTATTTTTTGAAGAACAAATCAGAGGCATTCAAGATCTTCAAACCGACATTTGCAAAAAATCAGATCCAGAGGAAGATCAAAGCTCTACGTACTGATGGAAGGGAAAAATTCATCTCCACCAAATTCAAGGAGTTCTGCAAGGTGAATGTCATACATCAACAATACACAAGTAGATAATCACCTCAGTCCAATGGTGTACCAGAAAGGAAGAATTGGACACTCATAGAAAGTGCCAAGAGCATGCTGGCCCATGCCTCTCTTCCAAAGAAATTTTGGACATAAGTTGTTACTACAGCCACCTATCTACAAAATTGATCCATCACAAAAGCCTTGAACGAAAAAACACCTTATGAGGTATGGAAAGGATCAAACTGTCACTCAAAAATATTTGAGTGTTTGGATGCATAGCCTACTCTTAGATCTCTACTAATATGAAAAAGAAGCTGGACGACACCAGCAAAAGGTCAATTTTCATCAGCTATTTGCCAGAACACAAGGCATACAAGCTCTACAATATGGACACTCAAAAAACATTCATGAGCATAGATGTCATTTTTGTGGAAGATCAATTTTTCTACCATAAGGAAAAAGCTTCATCCAATTCAGATCCTAGAGTCGACACCAGTTCCGAACTCAGAACTGATAAGAAGATCGACACAAACTCCGACATTGAGGCAGTCCCTCAACAAGTTGAATCGCATCAAAGGATCGAAGTTCAACCCAGGAGATCAAACCGATCTAGATAGCCTCCATCCCGATTTATGGATGATCCAATTTGCTACATTGTGTAGGAACCATGCACTATTTTAGAGGCAATGTCAACTCGTGATGTTGATCAAAGGAGCAACTCTATCAAAGGAACACCATATCAGATTTAATGACATGCTAAATCTGAAGATCGAAGTTTTTTAGGATCCACATTAAGGGGGAGTGTTGGATTTTAAATGCTCAGGTCCAAAATCCATTCAGTAATGAGCATCCTGAAAAAGTCTGTCAAAATCAAACTCCATCAAAGTCATCGAAGTCCGAAGTCCGACTTCAACTGCCATGTATACTCATCAACTCACCCAACTGACTCCATCGGCATTGACTTCATCGAAGTACCTGACTTACTTCATCCCATCGACTTCAACTTCCCCATGTATATACTCGACTTACTCAACATCATTGACTAACTCGACATGTCATCACTCACTCGACATCGACTCCTTCATTAACTCATCTGACTTTGTCGACTTACCCGACATCATCGACATCTTCATCAACTCCATCGAGTTACTCGACTTTGTCGACTTACCTGACTTCATTGACAATCCATCAAACTCTCGAATAACTCGACATCGACATTCTCTCATCAATAAAAGTCGATCCACATATTGTCAGGTGTCTAAAATACTAACAGACCACCAGGTATGTAAATAAAATATCTCCAATGGCGGTGTTAATTAACTAAGTAGTTCAAAATACCAAAAACATCTTTTGAATAAGGGCTACACCTATTAGCAGCTAGCATATATAGTTGATTAATCTGGACACAAGTTTTAACAACAATGATCAACCAGCTGAAGCCGTTTTGCTTCAAGCTATTGTGCTCAATTTTCCCAATCAATCAAGAGTACATTTTTTTTCACACTACTGATTTGTTCTATTGAGCATTACTACTATTTATTCATCTTGATTATTGTTGGTAACTGTTGCACTTCCAATCTACAACAGTCCGTTGTTTTACTTTCGTTGCTATCTTACCATTATCGATATGATATCAGAACATCTGTTTTAACCAGATCTCCTCTGATCCGATATGATTCGATATTTCCACAGTATCACAGTTTTTCAACATGGTATCAGAGCTCATTTTTGATAGCTTACCATTTTTCAGCAAGGGAGACACAGACTTATCATACCCTATATCAAGAATATTCAATGAAGTGGAAGAATCAGCCAGTTGAGAATGCCACTTGGGAAAAAGACAGTATACTTCGACAATTATATCCATATTTTGTCTTAGAAGAGTGTTACGAGACCATAACAGTACTAGCCCAACATCTGGGAACAGCTAACCACTAGAGTGCAGAGGATACTGTGAGTCAGGCATGCATGCATACCATGCAGTCGGTACATACCCATGCGGACACATGCATACGCATGTAGACACATGCGGATGCATGCATGAGAGTCAGGGTCCATGTAATCCATCAGTGATGGACTGGGACCCCATATGCAACAATAATCTAGTGCATGCATCATGAACAACGGGTGTTGGCAGTAACTCCCACCTACCACTCCCATGCAAAGTCACACTGGGCTAGGAGGGGCATTCTATAAGAGAATGCATTGGCTGGGTGGATCAAACTAGCTTTGCCTTCGACGTGGATACGCTGTCTCTAACATTATTATTTTAGAGGCCTAAAACGGGTGATGGTGGATTTGCACGGGGCTAGCAATGACTCATAGGGAAAGTGAGTGGCCTGGTTAGGCTGCTGAACTCATTGAAGCCAATTTTAAAAAATATTCAATAATATTGGATTTGAAAAATGACAGAACTCAATCTCAACTTTTGATACACTATTTCAACACCATTCATTACATGTTTAAATTGGCATTCAAACATCAACAAACAAATGTCATTGTTTAAAATTTTTACATAATTCAGTCATTTTGAATCATAAATTGCAATCGTCACTCTGATGGTATGAAAAAAAAATCCATGCATGAATCACTATTGCTCAAACTATTGTAAGTCACTTATGCATACCTTCAAATATTCAAAGTGATGCAAAACATGATCTCTCAACCGAGAAATACAAAATACAGTTGATTTTTCAAATTCAATCAAGACAAAATTCAAAGATGTTAGAATTTCTAACTGATAGTTGCCAAAATTTTTGATGGCAATAACTTTGGCTACAGAGCACCAAATTGGTTTTTGTGAATCACAATAAGAGGAAAATGGGGTCAACAAGAGGAGTGCCATGCCACCCTAGGCTGTACTATCTACACATGTGACCAAAAAGGCTGGAGATTCTTGTAGGAGGACACACTTTTTCAAAGAGGTGTTTTCACCAAGCTTGTTTTGGAGTCTTTCTATCCACTAATTTTGTGCTTGATCTATTTTGTAAGTAGAAAAGAGTAAGAGCAACCTTTGCCCAAAAATAGTTGGGTAGCTTTTATCAAGACCTCCTCCAAGGATCAATACTAGGATGCTGAAATAAGAGAAACATTGGGAACATATGGTGGCTCAAACCTACCTAACCAATCTAGATCAAAATGGATCTAGCCTCCTAGTTATGGACCAACAAAGACTCAATAAGGAGAAATGTCACACCATCAGCATATAGCTACCATACACCAAATCATGAGAGGCCTATGGAGGGGAATAGTACTGAATTTTTCAATGTCATCTAGCTAAAGGTCATAGATTTTCACTGATGTTGAGGACAATACATGGACATATCTATTAGCTATGACAATTTTACATTTTTAAGATAGAAAAAAGTGAGAGATGGAATTGCAAATCCAAGTGGTACGACAAAGTTGTGTATGCCAAAAAAATCTCCAAATTTGCCAGTAGTTGAGTGTGACACTCAATTAAATGAATAATTGAAACAATTTGAGGGGTTATTAGATGGAAGTTTTGTTAACACAAGTGAAAAGTTTGGCTTCTCCAAGTTTGGATTTTCAATATGAACCGTATTTGGGAGAAAAAAAAACACTAAGGTCATGGATGATTGATTGGTCAAATGGAACAACCATCTAAATTCTCAAATTAATTTAACAAAAATAAAAATTGAAAATGTGCTCCTATTTCATTGTGGCAAGGCCTCATCTTGGTGGCATGATATGTAGCTCAAACCCACTACAAGGGACACGTTCATGGAAATGTTTGCAAAATCAATTTTGGTTGTAGATGAGTCCGACTACTATCAGAATTTTGTTGATTACACAAATGGAAATTGAGAGTTTGGATTCTTGTATCCAAGAAGTTATGGATTTAGGGAATAAAATCTATCATTTGATTTCAAGTTGGTGCTCTAGCAATTTATCTTTGGTTTACCAACTGCCTATTAGATCGAATGCAAATGAAATGTGCTTTAGTATCTCGATGATGTGATCTAGATTATGATTTTATAGTAGTAGCATTGAGGAAAGAGCTTCAAGCAAATTCATCGACACTTAGACCAAATAAGAGAAAAAAATAGTTCATGAGAGAATTCAGGTCAAATACTTTGATGAGCTTGATCAAATGGCGTCAAAGGTCCATCAAAAGAAACACGTCTCTTGAAAAAAGACTAGGAAGATGAACTTATGTTATATTTTCAATAAGCTTGGACACGTGATGAAACTCTACCTTGAGTGAAAGCATCCCATAGCTCAAATCATTGAGATGCCAGATAGTAAAGGTACAAAACTAGAAATTGCTCTATTGATTTGTGAGCGTGATTGTTCCTTTAGTACTACAATTAAAAATATCAAAAAGTTGGTATTTGAGTGGACAATGGATCAACTCATAATTTTGTTCATTTTCCTTTCGTGCAAAAAACTTAGCTTGAAAACTAAAGAAAACAATAATAGATATCTAATTTCAAGAGCCGTGTTGGACAATTGGGACATCAAAGTGCCAAATCTTCCAATGGTTATACACATTTATAGAGAATTATTTAATTTTAATGTTTTGGATTTAGCACATACCGATTGAAGTTTTGGCCTAAAAACTCAAAACCATCAACAAAATCATATTTTTCAAATATAAGACTTTCATCCACCACATGATTATTGATGCCCTTCCCTGGTAGTTTATGGCCCTTCATTCAAGACAAAAGTTGTCGTCTCTATCAACTAGTACTAGAACTACCTTGCACCCATTCTTTGAGTGCCCTATCTCTTCCTAGATGCTACTTTGGAGATTTAAAAAACTCAAGGTCTCTCTTTGTTGTGAGACTATCCTACTAGGAGACACTACTAGGAGACAACTCTCTAATGAAAGCTTATGAATCTCTCATCTGGTTTCCTTGTAGGCTCTTTTTCTTATGGGAACTATGAAATGTCCCAATAGAAAAAGTCTTTTCAAATGCAAAATCTCTACAATCTATATTTTACATAAAGTGTGCTTTGAATTTAGAAACTTTTAAAATATCTCTATACCAATCTAAAAATGAGTGTCTCGACCTTTTATCTTTTCATGAAGACTATGTTTTCTTGCAACTATTTACTTAAACATGGATAACAATGAGAATGTGTTTTTCCATCACAAACCCCACCTCCTCCGCACCCCACCCCATAAGCATGCATAACCTAGAATCTTGGATTCAAGCTGTCAATCATATATAGATCTCTAACTAAGATTTGAATACATTAACCAGCGGACTCAATGGTAAGTGAATCTAAGATCCTCTTCCAAAGCATACTTGCCAAAAGTGTCTTCAACTAGGAATTCTCAAGTCTCATGAGAAATGAAATATTGAATAATGAATAAATCATTAAAAAAATTATAAACAAATGATTAATGGATATCATTGAAAAACGTGTACGAGGAGAATTATTACAATCTCTCGTCCTATTTAAGCACCGTAAAGACAAAATTTTTCATTTTGAGATAATGTTCATTCAGAACATTTTCATTATGCATTCCAATATTATTTTTTTGCCCATGGGATATCGGATTAGCGCGCCTGGCAGACGATGTATTTGCTACATTTGGACTGCGCACATCGAATTGCTATTCCAGGACCAAAATATTATCAAAATTTTCAAAACTATTGGGTTATATATGCATGATCAAAGCTTGATACGGAAGACTCTTCATACTGGACAAAGTTATGCAAAATCTATCAAAACTCGGCCGGTGCTTCTTCGTAAACCGAAAGCACAGAATCCAGGTGGAAGCCATGGACTCTGTTTTCTAAGTGAGAAGCGGCTAAGAGGGACAATAGAGAGCCAGTGGCGAACTGTTGCTTTGTATTGGCCTTAGTAGCTCGCTTGAGCTCACCAGAAACAGTCTTGAACTAGTTATATGGTTCAAGAGGGGCATTGCCCAACTTTGTGTGGGACTCCACTATCCTGTGAAGGACTTGAGATGTGATGCGGTCTTTCCTGAGGTTGCCAACCATCAGAAAATGATTCAACAACTGGGCAGCGGCGTGGATGGAAGGATCAGTGATGACTTCCAGAAGGTAGCCATCATTAGTCCAGTGCATATCGTTGGTGAGGTCAATGTATGGCTTGATGGCCTGTTTGGCGTGCTTGTGATTGGGTGAGGCCTGCGTAACGGGACTGTGAGGCAACTGACCAGTGATGGAATTGTGAAAGTCAAGTTTTGCGCGACGGACATGGTGCTTCAAATAAACGTGAAGAGATAGTTCGTATGCGGATCAAACTGGTGCGACCCTTTGGCTTTCCACGAGGTCAATGGTTACATTTGGGCTGATTCAAAGAGCTACTTCAAGCTAAGTGAGAGGTGCATTGCAGAGTACTCAATCTTTGCCTACCTTAAAGAGCCAAGATGGAAAAGTATCAAGATTAGACTGGGACAAGGAGAGAAATCAAGGTGCAAAAGCAACAAGGCACGGAGTGGACCATAAAGTGGGCAATCAAACGATAAATCCTTTGGCTCAGCGAGCCTTGATACCTGTGCGGAACTGATCAAATATGGAGCTCAGGGAGCTCAACACAAATTGCATCAAGGACAAATCAGGAGCTCAAAGGAGTTCCAAAGTCGAAAGTCAGAAGTGACAGGGGCGAACATTTCAAAGAAAGGCCTCTGTCACCAGTTAATAAGGTTCTTGGGTTTTACGAAAGCGATATCAAATCTATGCTTTTCCCAGACAAAGAGATATTTTCAAGTTATGTAATTTTTCAGTACAAAGAGCTGAGCCTCCGGCTTGTGGTGTGCCAGCTTCAATGTTAATAAAAAGTGGCCAGTAAATTGAGTATTGTGCCAAGTAGCTTAAATGTATACTTATTTTAATTGGGAGATACCTTTACTTTAATCTGACATCTGATGAGGACATCAGATTTTATAAAGGTGGGGTGGATGTTGTAAAGCTATCTTCATAAGCTTTACTTCCGGCGCCACTAGCGACAGCATTGTCCTCGGCGCCAGCAGCGCCCCTACTGCTCCCGGCACCAACGGCGCCGGCGCCACTCCCGGCGCCACTGTGACTAGAATCCAGTCGGCGCCAAGTTCCTATGGCTGAAAATCTTTGATCGGTTCTAGCGAAGTCCAGAGAGCTCAAATCGATGTGCAATCACCTCACACGATCTAGGCATGATTAAAGAAAACCTGGGGATCAATAAAATCTAGAGAGAGAAAATGACTTTCTAGAAAGAGAAAATGCTAGAGAGAGAAAAACGTGCTTTACCAGCTTGGGTAGAGTGCTTGGTATGAGGCGGGGGGTGCCGAATCACACCAACACTATAGGGGAGTGCGGGTTGCGAGTCAAGGCGAGCTCCAACCAAGCCTCCTTTGTTGGAATGTTGTCATGGCTCTCGCCTTGGCATGGTAGCCCCCCGGAGACTAGGGTCGGTCACACACTTGAAATGTAACCTTCTCAGATTTATCAATAAAGTGGGATTTTTCTCAAACTGACTCTAATTACCTTCTGGGTTTCAGTGTTTGGTAAAAGCGCCAGTTATAAGGCCACTTCAAAATTTTTAAGTTGGCACATAGCTGAGGGTCGTATCCCGGGACGCCAACAGTATGCCGTCAGGACCATTCGGTCCGTGGTGCCAACGGTATGCTGTCGGGACCATTTGATCCAGGAACTGGTTGTCTCCATATCTGTCGCGGCTTGTGGTTCTGAGTGTTCCTTGCATGAACGTGAATGGGTTAAGCTCTTGGGGAACAGGCTCTAACCTATCGGCTGAGTTGGATGGAAGTTACCTATTTATGGCTGTCCAGTCTGGCGTGGCGCTAGGTTGGCTTCCAGCGCTCGTGACGAAGCTTTCAGTTGGTTAAGTCTGATGTAAGTCAGACTGCTTGCTTGGAATGGATGTTATTCGTTTGTAATGAAGCTTCGAGTTGGTTAAGTTTGATGTATGTCGGGCGGCTTGCTTGGAGGGAAGTCACTCACATCGGGACCTCGATCTAGCATGGCGCCAGGTTGGATCTCAATGTTGTTTTTCGAAACTTCAAGTTGGTTAAGTCTTCTTTCCTTGCCTAACCTGAATCCAAGATCTAGTCAATCTAGCATCAAAGAGACGGAGTTAGTTGTCATGCGTAGGTTCGTTCCCATGAGAGCGATAGTATAGTTCAGAGTTCAACATAAATGGAGGATCTAACACTAACATCCATTAACACTAAGCATTAACACTACATCCATTAACCCTACTTCCATTAACCCTAAATCCACAACAATGATAGAAAATTACTCTTATCTCTCTCCCTTTCTCTCTCACAAAAAGTATAAGAAATAGCAATCCCAATAATGATGAAGAACCAAAGTTTTGTAGTTATCTCATGCTTGGTTGGATCTAAACTGTTTTTCTTGCTATCTCTCTAGCTTTCTCTCTCTAACTCGTGTTGAAGCTAATGCTAAAACACTGTAATCTTTTTTAATCATTCTTTGATTCATTACTATGATAGTCTATTGATTAGCATGCTAGATTGTGAATTAGCCATATCTTCTAAACTAGATCTTGTTGAACAATCTAGAATCAGGGTATTGTGCCAATCACAAAGCTTAATCAAGATCAGTCACTCTTGTGGACATTCCCCACACGTGTGAATTCTGGAATTTTCAACATGGTATCAGAGCCTCATTAAGCTTTGCATGCTAATTTCCTTGATAGTACAAGAAATTGAGAGATAAACAAGCAAAAAAGCAGTTTTTCACCTTTTCTAACATTTCTCTGAAGTGTAATTGGATCAAATCGGACCTGAACTGAATTTTTAGACCTAAATTGAGGTAGTATGGAATTCTGGAATTCCGCACGTGTGAAAATCAATGATTTTCAGTCCCTTTGTTTTCCTTGCTGATAGATCCAAAGATAGCAGTGTTATAGCTTGATGAAAAGCTTATGATCTGTACTTTTCGTAGAAATTGAAAGCAAATCAATCTGAAATGTCTAGCAAGAGTTATAAGCTCTTAAAGAGGATTAGGATAGGTCCAATATCCGAGTGACAACATTTTGATTTAAATCAATTTTTACTTTGTTCTGAATTCATGGTTTTGAGCATCCTACACAAGAAACTAAAGATCAAGATTGAGTTTGAAGTAATTGAACACCCTTTGAGTCTTCTGAGTGTCAATAGTGTTTTTTTTCGTTGCATTTCACACGTGCCAAAAGTAGGATTCAAACTAATCGAAGTGTCTCAATCCACTTTGTGTATCTGATCTAGTTAGCTTGTCTTGTGGAATATTTGAGATCTGTCTCAAATACAGTTGCATGTGTTTCACATAGGATGGTAGTACATTTTTGAAAATACCTACAGTGAAAGAGAGCAGCAACTCTAAGTCAGATAGGAACAAGCTCAAACATATTGCAGTCCAATTACAAGAGTCTTCACATTCATGGCATCTATAGGAGATTGTCTCTTTCAAGCTAGTGAAAGACTATACACCTTTAACTATTCAGTTTGGAAGGATAGGATAGAATCCTTGTTGATTCTCTATGGTGTAATGGATATTGTTACTGTAATTGAAGTTGAACCTGCAGCTTTTGATGAGGCTCAAACATTCAAGAAGAGAGCAAGAATTGCTCTACATATCATCAAATTGAACATCTTTGATGAGATGTTGAGAGAGATTATTCATGCACCTCAGCAAAGGAGACTTGGGAGACTCTGAAGAACCTTCAATAAGCCAAGATCAAGTCAAGAAAGAGGAGTAAGAGCCAGTACTCTCGTGCCTTCACCAAGAAAAAAGCAAAGAACAAAGACTATGGTGGAGTAGAACATGAGTCAGCTCATCCTTCTAACTTCAAGAAGAAGACACAAGAAGTTCAAACCAGTTGTATCATAGAAGACTCACATGCAAGTTGTGGAGAGGCATCTCTTTTGATGTCTAGTTTTTCTTCTTTACCCTTTAATGATGTATCATGGTATATTGATAGTGGAGCAACAACTCATATGAGTTGCTCCAAAGATTCTTTTGTTTCTATTGAATCTGTTCTAGATCCTAAGAAATCAATATACACAGCAATTGGTGATGCATGTGCAATTGAAGGTGTTGGAAGTTGCTCCTAAAAACTTACATCTTCTATGAATTTTACACTTTCCAATGTTCTCTATGTGCCTAGTCTCACAAAGAGTGTGATTAGTGTAGGAAAGTTGTTAGATGATGGTTATGAACTGGATTTCAATATCAATGGTTGTTTCATAAAGAAAGAAGATAAGATCCTTGCAAGTGGATCTAGATATGGAGGTATTTTCAAGCTAGATGTGCATGAAAACTCAAGTCTATGTGATGCTGCATTGATGACTTATGTTTCCAAGGAGGAGCTATGGCATAGGAAGTTGTATGTTTCCAACTTCAGGTCTATGCCTATTATAGTCAAGGAGATCAAGCCAAGAGTGGCTTATTCTATGGCAAAATCACTTATGCATCCATATTTAATGTCTTCTAAAAAGATAGAACATTCTATGGAGTTGGAACATTCCGATGTTCATCTTTCTTTATCAGTAAGCAAGGAAGGTGTTTCTTGCTTTGCATGTACTATTGATGGATCCACAAGTTACATTTGGCTGTCTTGTCTCTTCAAGTTTTTTGGTGCATGTGTATGTTCCATCATGCAAAACTTTATGGAGTTATGAAGCTAATGGAAGAAGTGCACTTTATGAAGTCTTGTTCAGTTATAATCCTAAGGTTGTATACTTCAGTGTTCTTGAAGACTATTGCTTTGCATGTGGTTTCTTGGAAAGAAAGAAGGATGGTGATCCTGGTCTGTGGATCATGGTTGGATGCCTATCCATCAAGGAAGGCTACATAGCCTTTACACTCTCTATCTCAAAGGTGTTTGAGCATGGAGAAGTTCTTGATTTTGAAGACCTATTTTCCATCTTGGAAGAGGTCGAAAGCACAGTGTCTCATAGTGCATCACAAGTCATTACTATGGCAAGTAATCAAGTTGTGATGAGGTCAAGGTTTGAGGAGGAGTATCCTCAACATGCATGTCCAAGGAGATCTTCATCATTGTACAAGGCCGAGTCCTTGTTGATCTTATTTAATGGAAAAGAAAAGATAAGTAAAGGTGATATTCATTTTGTTTTACTCACCTATTGTTCTTTTTCTTTGATTAATAGTGTATCTTGCTTAATTGAGATTTGCTTATCTCAAAGATCAAGTAAGACTATTCTGTTTTTGAATGAAGTCTTTAGTTTGGAATTAATTCTTGTCTTTTGTGACTTTAGTATGTTTCCAAAACATCTAGAAAGCAAGATGTTGTACCATCATTTGTATGCTCTTAAATTGAGTAAGAGCAAGTATGAGTTTAGTACTCATAGTTTGAAAAAAGGAGTTTTTTCATGTATTGAGGCATATTGTAAACTTCTTTTGAGGTTAAGTGAAGCACTGAGGACACTTACACCCTCAAGAAAGTATTTAGCCTTAATTTGATCGAAAGTACGTAAAAGTTAGGTGCAACCTGTGCATGCTAGCAGTTAGGTGTCAAGTTAATAGTTGTTTGCACTTGAATAGGTGTAGAATGTGCATTGAATGCAAGGAGTACCACGAATTTTGGCTCTCCTATATATGTACATATCATTCTCATTCACAAAGTAATGAAGAACCAAAGTTTTGTAGCTATCTCATGCTTGGTTGGATCTAAACTGTTTTTCTTGTTATCTCTCTAGCTTTCTCTCTCTAACTTGTGTTGAAGCTAATGCTAAAACACTGTAATCTTGTACTTTTAATCATTCTTTGATTCATTACTATCATAGTCTATTGATTAGCATGCTAGATTGTGAATTAGCCATATCTTCTGAACTAGATCTTGTTGAACAATCTAGAATCAGGGTACTGTGCCAATCACAAAGCTTAATCAAGATTAGTCACTCTTGTGGACATTTCCCACATGTGTGAATTCTAGAATTTTCAACATGGTCTACCATGCAAGCATGTTGCAGGTTGCCACATAGGCTTGCCATAGGCTTGTGTGGCAAGCCAACCAGGCTCTGCCATGTAGGCTTGTGGACCTAGAGAGAGAAAGACGTGGGGCTCGCAAGCTACTAAGTGGCAAGCCATGTAGGCCTGCCACATGAAAAACCATGTAGGGTTGGTACGTCCCATGTTGTAAGCCACGTGGCAAGATAGCTAGGCTTTGCCACGTAGGCCTGAGTGGACCTAGAGAGAGAAAGAGGTGGGGCTCAAAAGCTGCCATGTGGCAAGCCACGTAGGCCTACCATAGGCTTGTGTGGCTTGACATGGCCTACCATAGGCTTGTGTAGCAAGCCACATAGGCTTGCTATCTACCAAGCTTGTCATTGGCTGCCATGTGGCAAGTCACGTATGCCTTCCATGTGGCAAATCATGTAGACTTGGGGTTAGTCACGTGGCAAGCCACGTAGGCCCATCATAGGTTGGCAAGCCAACCGGGCTCTGCCTACGTGGTCTGCTATCTGCCAAGCTTGTCGCACATTACCACATTGTAGGGTGTAGCAATAGGTGGTGAGCAGAGAGAGAGAGAGAGAGAGAGAGAGAGAGAGAGAGAGAGAGAGAGAGAGAGAGAGAGAGAGAGAGAGGGAGAGAGAGAGAGAGAAATGATGGAGGTTAGCTCATGTGCTCAAGACTACATTCTAATGGAAAAGTCAATGAAGAACATAAACCAAGAACAATGCAAAAATGGGAAGCAATTAGATAGCATAAACAAAGAGCAATAGAAATGGAAGCATTAGCACATGAGGATGCTTGAGTACTTTCTATTAGCATGTGAAATGGGTTACAAGAGGTGCCTTTTTATCTTTGGGGAGGCCCTTGCCCCTTGGTTTCTATTGTCTACTTCAAGAAGGTAGGATTAAAATCCTAACCTTTCAAAAGAAACACTCTCTAATCTATGGTGCATAAATAAGCACACCCCCACCTACCACCATTTTGACTTTGACTACTAAATAGAACCTAGCAAAACTTAGTTAGCTTAAACTTTGGGCCCTTTTAACATTATTTTAATTACATGGCCCAAAGTCTAATTTATTTAAAATACATTATTTTATAAGTGCTCATTGGGCTATGTGTTTACACACGTTGGATGCCATGGCCCTCACAACTTATTTTCTACCTTCGTCTATTTTTATTTATGTACAGGGAATACCAACAATAGGGCCTCCGACTTGAAGTAGTGCCGGTACGGGCCTCAAATTTCACGGCGGCGCTTTATTAGGTAGCCAGTGATGTCGTCCATATAATCAACGTGCGCTAGGCTGTGCTTGTCTTTTGGTGGAAAAAAGATCTTGTGGACACCCGTGAGCCAAAATTGGGCTATCCAAGTCTGAAATTTTTCGGGCCATGAATCCCCTAACATTGCCGCTCTATAGTACACTCGGGCCACTAGAAGTTGGTCTTCCATTTTCGTTGATGCCAAAGTTGTTGTGGGATAAAAAAAAGTAAGGTGGCAAAAAGTTGTCCCTTTTGGTGGGAATGCCCACAACAAAAATTCCAAGTCACGGATGAATTCGGTTGGATCGGGGCACTTGATATAATGTTTAGAAAATTGGACTAGAGCCATTTTGGCATCTACGTCCGTACGCTACCCGTGCTCTAAGTAGATCTTTGGCCAGTTGAATGTGTTTATGGTTATCTGGTCCAAAAGGGTTCCACATTCTACCCATTTGTATCATCGTGGAATGGTAATGAAATGTGGATTGATCCACAAGCTGTCTCAGACTGGTCACATAAGCTCTAATGGTGAACGTATATTTTGAAGGTGCGTTCTCGCCATGCAAGTTGCGGAGCCAATGCCAGAAGGCACACGATCTCATTGTCTTTGATATCTTTGGCAGAGAAGGAAATCTGCCAACCATCGCGTGAGGATTCGTATGAGAATTGGACTAGGAACTCGATGGATCGAAAGCCCTGGGAGGTTGATGCTTGTTTTTCCTCCTTTGCTTTGCCTGGACTCTGTCCTGCACCTTAGCTAGTATCTAGGCCTTGGTCCTAGTTGTCTTGCCCCGCTACGTCGAATCCTTGATCTTGGCTTGTACTAGCCTGGGAAGCTTCTAGTGTAGGTGGGGTTGGAATTACCACCGATGCCCGTTGTGGCTACTGGGCGATGTGTTGTTGCCAATCTTTTAACACTACCTTGGCTTGTGCTAACTCTTGGTGTGCGCCAAGGCGGTATGTGTCAAAACTTGCTTGGTAGCAGTTCAGCGTTTGACTCTAAAGAGATCCACCAACTGGGTCAGAAAATCTGTCTCATGCTGGGTGAGCGATCAGTTGGTGGACATCAGATGGGAAAACCAAATTGTCTTCTCTTGTTGCAATGTTTGGACCTCCACTCCCAGGCATTGACTTTTTGTTTCAGCTACTAATAGCTGGACCTAGAGTAGGGCTAGCTATTGTTGTGCCTGTTGAGCTTCTTGGACTTTGTTGGATGCATCTGTCACTAATTGGAAGAGGGCCTTAGTATAATATTGTAGGCTGGCCTCATTCTTCTTTAGCTTAAGGACCTGATTCTTCTCTGCCTGCTACTGTGCGATTTGCAGATTTTGTTGGAGTTGAGAGAGCTCTGCTCGCAACCGTGTGTTGCTGGTTTCCAGCTCAACCACCCGGCCGTCCAAGGTAGATTTGACCGCTACCAAGCCCTAGAATAAGGTGCCCAAATATTGGTAGGTCGCGGTGATGTCTTGTGCCACGACCAGGGTGGTGGTGCTTGTTGGGGCTTGTTGAGGTGTCGCCCATGATACTGTAGTGTCGTCATTGTCATCTTCAATTAAAATTTTCTGCACCATTATCCCTTCAAGTCTGGTGGGGTCATCATATGCTGATGAGAGGCAAAAACTATGTGCACTGGAATGCGGCATCATCCAACAATTTGTAGGACTTGTCATTCTGGATGGATGAATCAGTGGGAGAAATGAGTGGAGTGACAGAGGTGTGTAGAGGGAGTGAGATGAGCTATTCGAAGGAAGCAATGTCGAGAAGTGTGGTAAACTGGAGGGTGATGTTGAGGATGGAAGGAGATGTGGGGGGTGTTAGGTTGATGATGTTGAGATAAGCGAGAATTTTGGGAGATATCTAAAAATCTTGGGGGTCAACGGCGATGAGGGGAGTGGATATTAAAGAGTCAAGTGATTTGGCAAGAATGGATGAGGCGATGGTGATGGAAGGTGGAGGTGAAGCAAGGACGACTATGGAAGATGGAGAAATTGGGATGATAGAGGTCAGAGGTGGCACAACGAGTTGTAGGAGTGGATGTGGAAGAAGTCGATGCAGGAAGTAGGGGTGTGGTACGACGGTGATGGGTGCTACTGGAAGGAGGATCGGTGGAGGAAGAAGTGGCACTGCAGAGTTGTAGTGGCTTTTTTTCCTATCCTATCCTCAACCCAATATCCAAGCACACAAGCATCAAGGAAATGAAGTTAGTTGTCATGCGGAGGTTTGATCCCATGAAAGCGATATCATAAAACAAATCCAACATGCATAGATGATCCACAATTAACACTAAGATCCACTAACACTATAGATTAACACTACAACCCACAATAAGATAGATACTTGCTTCCTCTCTCTCTCTCTCTCTCTCTCTCTCTCTCTCTCTCTCTCTCTCTCTCTCTCTCTCTCTCTCTCTCTCTCTCTCTCTCTCTCTCTCTCTCTCTCTCTCTCTCTCTCTCTCTCTCCCTTTTTCTCTCACAAAAAACATAAGAATATACAATCCCAATAACATTCAGATCTAACAATTAGAAAATACAATAAAAGCATGAGAGAAGAAGGAAAAGAGAAAGAGAGCAAGGACATTCATAATCCATTTCGTAAGAGGCTCCACCGCTTGTGTCGCGGAAGCTTTTTTGTTTCATGTTCGTGCTCTCTCTTCTGATTTGCAAACAATTTTCTGTCATTGAATTTTCTTTTTGTGCGGAAGCTCTTACGGGATCCTAGACACTCGACTACGCATCACATAACATATTTTATTCTAGCAATCAAGAGACACATCACAAGGCCAAGAGATACACAAAATAGAGCGACTATATTGTCAGTTTGGTTTTAGAGCGAGATCGTTAGTGTCTCGCTCGTTGGTAGATTGACTCTCTGCTCTTTTGTTGTGTTCTGCTCGTTGGCAGACTTTCATGCATGACTATGGTATTTTTGCTTTCTTACTCTATTCGCTACGTCTCTCTCTGTTTCTTACATATCTCTGTAAAATTCTCATCACTTTTTCTCTCTTTTTTTTTGGTTATGATTCTCTAGCGCTGTCGTTGTAGATCTGTTCTGCAGGTGTACAGCTGCAGCTATTGCCTCGGCCCAGAATTGACCTGGCAATTGAGCCTGTGCCATCATGCATCTGGCTCCTTTGATTAGCGTTTTATTTTTTCTTTCTACCACACCGTTGTATTCTGGTGTGTATGCAGGAGTGAACTAGTGTTCGATCCCCTGTTCTTTGTAGAATCTTGAGAATTCTGTGCTTTTGTATTCACCTCCATTGTCAGATCTAAGGATCTGTATCTTTTTCGAGGTGTGTCGCTCTGCGAATGCCACGAACTTTTTGAAAGAATCAAATACTTTGGATTTCTCTTTCAAGAAGTAGATCGTGATCATTCAGCTGTAATCATCTATGAACGTTAGAAAATATCTCGAACCTGAGAGCGAATCTGTTTTCATCGGTCCACACACATCAGAGTGGACGAGCTCAAGAACTTCTTTGGCTCTTCTTCCCTCGTGTGTGAATGGATTTCGATGTTGCTTGTCTTTCTAACAAGCTTCGTAGAACTCAGCCTCTGGCCTTGAAATCTTGAGACCTATGACAATGTCCTTTCTGCTCAAGTCATACAGGCTCCGCATGTTTAGATGATACATTCTTCTATGCCAGAGTTGATCTTTGTTTTCTAAAGCATTTAATATGCTTTCACAGTTGCTGATTATTTTGGCCTGGAAGAAATTTTCTTCTCTTCATCCGACCATCAGCAACTTGTTTGTCGTCTTCTCGATCATATGGCAATCTTCAAAGCTATAGAGAGTCGACGCCCTTGACATCGTGTCTGCTTTTATCGCCTAGAATCATTGCTCTATCATTTTCGAGTTCGCGAAAGTTGATCAAGATCTTCTTGTTGCAGGTTATGTGAGATGTTGCTCCTGAATCGATGAATACATCGTAGTCGTATTCAGAGTAGCTTATCGAAGCTTCATCGAGTATCATGAAAGCTTCGTCACCTCTTTCAGCATCCTTTGATGACTCTACAACGTTTGCCTTTTCAATTTTCTTTTTCTTATTTTGGGTTGAATCTGTAGTCATATGCAAAATGCCCTTTCTTCTTGTAGTGCATGCAAGGTATTGTTGGATTGAACCAGCATTTGTTGGCCGTATGGCCTAGTTTGTGGCAGTGATCGTAGGAAGAAGATTGTTGATTTGAAGACTTCGTCTTCTCGAATCTTGGCTTGTTTTTGTTCTTCTTCTTTCCTTTCGTTGCTTCCCTCTCCTTCGTCTCTCATCAGTCTCTCATCAGCGACAAGGCTGACTGCTTTGTCGAATGTCATATCTGGTAGACTCAGTATGAGCATTCTCAGTGGCTGATAGGACGTCGGTAGAGATTTCATGAAGTACATCAATTGTTGTGGTGCTCAGAGCTGGTGCTCTTGTCCTGATGTAGCGAGTTGAGCGTAGATCGTTCTAATCTTCTCAACGTGCTAATCTAACCGGTTGCCATCCCACCGTATGGATTGTGGCTAATTGTGAAGGTGCATGAGTAAAGCTGCAGTCCTCACTTCATACTTCTGCTTTAAACTTTCTCACGACGCAATTGCCCTTCAATCTACAACAGCCCACCTTTATTAACCACATTTATTGGCCACCTTTCCCATTAATGACTAATGGGCCAATTCATATTCTCTAGGGATGTTGTGGTTTCCTAATGACTCTCTCTCTCTCTCTCTCTCTCTCTCTCTCTCTCTCTCTCTCTCTCTCTCTCTCTCTCTCTCTCTCTCTCTCTCTCTCTCTCTCTCTCTCTCTCTCTCTCTCTCTCTCTCTCTCTCTCTCTCTCTCTCTCTCTCAAATAAATTATGAGTATAAGTCATTGCCTTTTGGGATTATGAATTTTTTATAAAGCATTATGATAGTCTATTACAATGTTATATATGGACGTAATATAGTTTTCTTTTTGGATTTTAGATTTGCAGACTAAGGTTGAAAGTTAATTGTTTTGCTACATTACTTTAGAGTTAGTTTGATTAATGATCTTTTGATTGATCTCGAATCCTAAAGCCTATTGCCTAAAATGTAATGCATGAAGCTTAATGCCTAAAGACTATGTGTATGAAAGGGCCTAAAATCACACCCCATAATTCCTAAACCCTAATCTGCTTATACATAACCTTCACCTTTGAACCATTAATCTGTCTCTCACTCTCTTAATACAAGTTTATAGTCTACTTAAGTTAGTTTTCATGTATTTGATTGTTTCCCAATGTTTGATATAAAACTTGATGGTTTTTGTTCCAATTTTTGTAGGTGTTTTGCATTTGAGGAAGTGATTCCATGACATGGACACTCTCGAGTGTGTGCAGAGCAACCCTTCATACATCACTCTGGAGGATGAGAGCTAGTCTACAAGAAGGAGAAGATAATGTGTGAGACCATTTCTGTGAGTCAGGTTTTAGTAGATAGAGTTGTTCTTGATGTGGAGTCACACATGCAGACAGTTGGAAAGTCGTCGGTGAATTTTGGGTTTAGGGTCCCTTATGTTGATTTTGGTTCATCTCCATTGTTTTGTGAGGAGATATTTCTTGTTGAGACCCTTTTAGAGATAGAGGCTGCTATCGAGAGATTGAACGTGGATCAGTGCATGATTTTTGACCGTGTAGTATGTGAGCATGTTCTACGAAGAGTGGTTGGAGTGTTTTTCGTGGATGGCCCGAGTGGTATAGTGTCATGTTGTCGTAGTGCGTGCACAAGGTTGGATAGCACTGGCAGTTGCATCGCCGGGGATTGTTGCATTGTTAATGAAAGGTAGCAGAGATTTAGGATTCCTCCAACGGAATTGAATGAAAGCTCAACATGCAACATCTCGAAACAATCTCTGTTAGGTAAGCTTTTGATGGCATGTCGACTCATTATTTGGGATGAGGCTCCCATGGTACATAAGTATGCCATCGAGTGTGTGGATCGGTCTCTACGGGACATATTGGGTATTGATACTCCTTTTGGAGTAGTTCCGATCATTTTTGGTGGTGATTTTTGTCAGGTGCTCCCGGTGGTATGATGGGCCAGTCGTGCATAGATTGTGAGCACTTCACTGAAGAGTTCGTGTTTGTGGAAATATATGGAGGTGCACAAACTATCAATGAACATGCGCATTATGGGTGTGGAGGGAGTCAATAGGAATGAGCAATCGAGGTTCGTAGAGTATTTGTTGAGTATTGGAGATGGTCGCAAGCCCACATTCATGCAAGGTGGTTTGGATTTGATTTCTTTGCCAAAGTGTATGTGTCTAAGGGCACGCGATGTGTGTGAATTGATTTCGTTTACTTTCCCCAATATTGCATGACGTTACATAGATGTTGAAACTTTAAGAAGCTGTGCAATATTGACTCTATTGAACAAAAATGTGGATGAGATCAATTCGAAAGTTGTTGAGCAACTTCTTGGTGAAGCTTGCACATTTTATAGTGCTGATAGCATTGTTGAGCATGATGACTCTGATGTGTACCAAGTAGAGTTTTTGTAGATTGGGCAGATAGGTTATAGAGGCGGAGATAGTGACTAGGAAGAATATAGGGAGTAGAGTTCTCCTTCCACGGATCCCTTTAGTGCCGAGGATTTGTCGAATTGCAGAGAGTACACTTCCTTATCAAAGCGGCTTTCGCCATGACAATAAACAAGGCACAAGGACAAATTATGGACACTATTGGATTGTATTTGCCACACCTCGTATTTAATCATGGTCAACTGTATGTGGCACTATCGAGAGTGCAAAATGTAGCAAGTGTACGACTGTTGATTACAGACAGTGACGACCGATTTATCGATGTGGTACGAGTGGCCAGGTGCACTCAAAACATTGTATATTCAAAAGTGCTTTAGTAGTTTCTTTGGAGTAAAGTTAAGGGTTAGAGTTAGGATTTTAGATTTTATGATTATGGGTTAAGATTTCATAGTTAGATTTATGGATTGTGGACATGCAATAGGTTTTTGCTTAGATGTTAAGGAAGATTAGGATTGGGGTTTGGGTTAGGGTTAAGTATGGTAGCATAAGAGTGAAGGTCAGGTTACTCTGTAGATTTTAGGATTATTGTCGGAGATTATGTTTGGAGTTTTAGAGTGTGCCTTTATGTATGTACATGTGAAAATATATGCATGTACGTGTGTGTATGTACATATGTATGTATGTATAAATGTGCTTTTCTATGTATATGTATGTGTGTGTGTATGTGTGTGTATATTTGTGTACATGTATGTATGTGTATCTTCTATACATGCATCTATATGTATGTGTATATCTATATATGTACGTGTATTTGTATATATGTATGTGTATGTGTACATGTATAGGTGTGTATATGTATGTATGTACATATGTTTGGGTGTGTATATATGTATGTATGTACATTCCAATAAACATAAATGTTTTTTTTGCAGTTGGTGAATATTATTGTTTGTTTGACATAGGCTTTGCTACACCTTCCACCCGGGAGAATGTAACCTTCAAATTTGGAGAGGCTCTTGTTGTTGCAAGCATTTGGATGTAGGCATTAGCAACTATACTCGATCACTTTGGTGAATGCCAAAGTTTCAAATTTATGTACAACAGTAGAAGCCTGCAGTCAAAACCGTAAACTAATTAGAGCCTATTTCAATTTGAAGGTTTTGCATCCTCCTAGGTGGAAGTTGTAGCATAGCCCGTGTCACACAACAAACAGATGCCATTTGGGAGCGGTCTGCAAGGAAGGTTTGCCAAGATCTATATTTGCACCTTATTTGATGAAAAACTATGAACATTGAATCCAGTCAACAAGCATGTCAGTTTCTTATGTCAGTAATGTTGGTGAGTTGTTTGTTATCTTGACCAAATACATTGCATAATTTAGGGTTTAGGAATGTAAAGTGATACGATGTTTCGGTGCTGTATGAATCATTTTTGACAATGTTCAATGTTGTTGTTATGATTTGTCTCATGTTTTGTCTATATTGTGTCCTTTGTTCTTTGTAGATTAAATTTTGTATATCGCTTATACCGCTTTTTTTTTTGCAGATGGTTCAGATTGTTGTAAGGTATCAAACATCTATACATGATATTTTGGAGCTGTTTTGTGGAGATGTTGTCAAAAGTTGCAGTGTCATATGGGTCATTGATCAGTATACGTACTTTTTGTACATACAATAGCTCGATGGACATTTTCTTCCATGAAATAGATGCTTAGTAATAGATGTGGAAGAGTTTATGTGTAATATTAGACAACATATGAGTAGTGTCTCATTTGTGAGACTTGATAATTTAAGACAAATGCTGGATAGTATGGTGGAGCATATTCACCTTATCCATGAATTTATTGGTGAAATTTTGTAATATTAAGACTCTACATCCTATTGAAATGCATACCCTTTCGCATTTATCAAGTTTTCATGGATTGACTTTCATGAAATGTTTGTAAGTTTCATACAAGAGATTGAATTTATAACTCACACGGTCCTAAATCGTGCTTTGTTAAATCGTCTGTGTAGATTATGTCAACTATTCGATTAATTCTACTTAGGATGCCCCGCCTCTCTCTCTCTCTCTCTCTCTCTCTCTCTCTCTCTCTCTCTCTCTCTCTCTCTCTCTCTCTCTCTCTCTCTCTCTCTCTCTCTCTCTCTCTCTCTCTCTCTCTCTCTCTCTCTCTCTCTCTCTCTCTCTCTCTCTCTCTCTCAATTCAGCCGCATTAGAAAACAGTAAACATAATCAGCCTCTTGCCATCGTCAAAAGCATCGGCCACCACCCAAACTGCCCTCCTATACAAAATGCAAACCATCTTGAATCGACATCCGACCAAAACGCAAACCATCTGCAATCAAAGCCCACCCACCGTACTTTGGCCACATACATATACACACATACATCGGCCACCCGTCAACGACCATCGGCTTTCCTCCTAAACCATCGTTGCTCTCCCGTCAATGACGGGCACACTTTACAAGTATATATATATATATATATATATATATATATATATATATATATATATATATATATATATATATATATATATATATATATATATATATATATATATATATATATATATATATATATATATATATATATATATATATATATATTGCAAACATAGCAAGGCATTTTCATTCTCCTTTTGAACCACAACAACATGCTCATGTAAACAGCGTACACTTATAATGGTCCGACTAATTCTTATCATACTTCTTAATGTGATTTTCATAAGATCTTTGGAGTGTCAATTCCATTCCAACCTAATCATTAAAACATATTGCCATTTACATGTATTTGCAAGTACATATGCCATAAGCTACTTGAGTATGCATGTTATATTTTTCTACTTGGAAAAAGACTTCTTGTTTTATCCCCACTTTTACCTTCATCATTGTGTCTATAGAAAATACTATTAACGACATGTTTATTAAACTGCTAACTGGGCCTACAAATTTGCACAAAATTATTTAGAATGTAGAAGCATTGTATCTTGAAAAAAGACATACTACATGGTCAAAATGAGTAGCTTAGATACATATATAGTCAAAGAATGATTTGATATGAGATGTTCTACTTTATAGCTTTAATATAAACAAAGATAATGATGTATGATGTTAAAAAGTGTTGTAGTGCTGCACTACTACAAAAAATATTAAGGCCATTTGAGTCTTTGACATTATGAAAGATCTTAAGATTTTTGTTAATGTTTTACAAAGAATATATGACAACCACTGTGACTAGTTCCATAAAGCAATTTATAAACACACATATTAGGGAGGTTGTGTCGCTCATAACATTAAAAAAAAAAATTGCAACTTTACCTAGCCACTACATCTACTTTTTCAATGAAAACTCATAGATCATTCACCACCTCATAGAGCACATTCAGATGTAGAGTTGTAACACAAACGCTTCTACGCACATGTACAAAATTGAGTGTCAATCAATAAGACCACTTCTTTTTGCTTGATAGCCATGAGTAGATTTAATATGTCAAATTTTCTGTTATAAATATGGCTTAAAATTTGACTTTTTGTTTTTTACTTTTAGGAATAAGTTTAGAAACATGGTTAGATGAACCGGCGCATGTATTGTAAATATTCTAGCTAGTGTAGTTGTTTGTATTAGCACATGCTTTGGTTTGTGGCTTGAAACGTGTTCTATTACCTTTGCCAACAGGCACGACTCTAGGGAACATAGAGCGAGACATGGTCAAGTTCGAGTGGGGCTTGTATCCTTTTGATCGAGAGCAGTGTAAGCTTAGAGATGACCAATTGGCACCTGTCACATGGTGGAGCAACCATTCAAATGATCTTTAATATTGTCAGCTAAGCTATTTCCATCACTTGAAATAAGTACCTTTGGATTATCACATATATCTCCCTACAACTCCAACTTAAATTTGGACATATTCCTATGTTCTTGAAAGATTTTTCAGTACAAATTTTCAAAATATGATTGTATTATTGGTAGTGCACTATTATATTTAGATAATTAATAATTAGCTCCACCCTTTTTTCAGACAGGTAAATAGATAGAATAAACTTACAAAAATGTAAAAAATTCAAGGGTGCCCTCACCATGTCATATTCAAGAGGGCTCAAGCTCTTGCAATTATAACTTAGGCTTGTCATATATATTTTTCAATACATCTAAGCACATATTATATCTATTGTAAGCTTTGTTGGGCCCAAAAAGAACTATTAGCCTTTAAATGAGAATGTTTTATTTTCTAAACCCATCAAAGTGTCTTAGATAAGGACAACAAGCCAAATAGGGCTTAAAGTGTACTTAACAAAGCTGAATGAAGCCTAACTAGAGTAGGTGACAACTTTTTGTTTGTTCAATTCATGACCATACTGTGAGGTTGGTCTTTGAAGATTAAGTACAAAAATGATTGTGATATTTCTTGTACTTTAAAGACATGACATGATATATTTTTGTCTGATGTCATGCAGAATTATTCGAGTTGATGATATAGCGATTGTGAATTTCTCGCATCAATATAATTTTCTTGTATCAATTTGCATATACAACTTTGTGGCATATGAAGAGAGAGAGAGAGAGAGAGAGAGAGAGAGAGAGAGAGAGAGAGAGAGAGAGAGAGAGAGAGAGAGAGAGAGAGAGAGAGAGAGAGTTATGTGTGTATAAACTACAAATTTGTGCAAGACGTTGATCATGATAAAATTAATTCTATACAATATGCAATGCAAATATATAGTGTTATGTTTGGATATTGAATAACATAATCCAATCTTGGATTGCGTTTATCTTGAGCAGCAGTGTTAATTTGCACTCTACTAGCCTTCCTATTTTTGTAGTTGTGTATTAGAGGTGTGAATAACTTTGTGAACTCACATGGATAAAATTTCAAATTGAGCACTTTCTCAATTAATAACATAATATGTATCTTTTTTTACTTGGAAAAACAATGAACTTTGAAATACATACAATAGAGGCCCCTTCAATCATCATTGTCAAAATAGGTTATAGTATGAAATTTCTATTATGTAGTATCATAATTGTGCTTCAACAATATTTTTTTTTTTGCTAATTTGAGTTTTGTAACTATATATTATAAAGGTTTTTGTAATAATAAATGTCTTTTAATCATTTGTAGCATAATTGAATGATATATTGAGTATTTAACACAAAATGCTTTATTATTAATTCTCTCTAGCTCTTAGAATGATTAACGTTTCGATGTATATAGATGAAATGTTAGGGTATCAATGTTAAGTGTTGAATGATTAGCATCATGGTTCAAGACTTTATGGTCAGAATTCATCAAAAGTGGGACTTCTAGATATATGGATCACTATGAACTATTATTTTTAATCAAAAAAGTACATATTCACCAATCTATTATGGCAATTTCTTTATTATGATAAATTGAAAGAAAGACAATCAAGATCTATCTAGAACAACCTATAATGTTCAACGTTGACAACAAGATTTATCCATGCCACCAACCAACGATGTTTCTCTCCCCCAAACAGTTCCTAAAGTTTTCAAATTTTCAGGCATGTGGATCATCCACCCAAGATTAAATTTCAACTTCGTGGATTAATAGTCTTGGTGGACTTAATGGAGATCGTTAGAACCTGTGTGGATGGATAAGCCATGAGTAATTTTAAAAAAAAAACTGGTTAAGTGTCCCAGGTCATGTGAATATCGTGCATGGATAAACACAAAGTTTTCTAGTTGTGATGTAAATAGGATTGAGCCCACCAAAGAGCTTTCCTTTTATTGCTCTTTTTCATAGGTTGTATTGTGAAGGATAGTGGGACAAAATCGTAGCACTAGTATTGAGAGCTTTCTTATGAATTGTGTATGGATAAAGGTTATTTGTATATTGTTGGTCAAATCTAAAGCTTCTGTGATATGCTTGATTAGAAGGTTAAGGATCTTGGTGATGTAATGAAGTTATAGTGTGATATTGTGGATCAATATTACATTTGTACTTTTCTAGTATAGTTTAGAGCTTATGTATCTTGTTGACAATTTTTCTTAACAATCAACTTAAACAAATTTCATGCTATGTAAAACGGTTTACATTTGTTTGACAATGTTCAATCGACCAAAACAAGAAAATAAACAAAAGTAAACATGAGGTTCTTGAAAGACATGACAACCTCAAACTAGAAGCATCATATGCAAAGCCCAAGAACTCATCATATGCTTTTGTTCTCTCTTGTGCCTCTTTCAGACAAATGGGGCTTGGAATACTTGTCCTCCAAGACAAAACAATTCAAAACTAGAAGCACATGCAACAACCATGTGCACGAGACCCCCTGATAGTCTTTTGTTCTATCTTGTGGTCCCTTAAACACATGTGGCATATGAACAAAAAGATAGTGGAGAAAGAATATCATTACATAGTCTTTTCACCTTCTTTGGGTCCTTGTTTTTTCCCCATATTTTTGAATATAATAAGCTTTTTCATTTTTACAAAAAGCTTTTATGAAAGATGGCATACTAAAGGTGAATTGTTCATATTGAGTAGAGTCAAAATTCTATTTACATGTTTACAAACAAGTCTAAACAACTAAAAACATTTTTTTCTTGTTTCTTAAAATAAGTTGGGAATTCATTTGGTTCCCTCCTTTCATGTTGTTTGTCATGCTCTTCACAAGAATTCTTCAAACTGACGGTAGAGTTGACGGTACGATTTGTGAGCCCCAAAGATGTATTTCCTCTCCTCACAAGAATGGCCATGCAACAAATTTTAACCACGTACATATATATGAAGAGGAATATACATGCAAGAAAAAAGACATCATGCAGATTCAAACATTATGGACATAGGGAGGAGCATATATTTTTGGACAACTTGTGACTTTCAAAACTCTATAAGCATCACAAAAGTACATTACATTCATAGATAATATCCTACATCATGGGAAAGAGTGATAATGATAGGTACATAATAAAAGAGTGAATGTATGCAACGGCAAGTATGTATTTTAGAACTACTAGTGAAATTTTTGAATCAACACAAAAGCCCATTTTATAATACCAAATATTAATGCACAAATGTACAATGTAGGGCGAACCTAAACCCAACAAGGAATCAAAAAGCTCCAAACTTGTCAAAAGTTAAAACAACAAAGTAGCATCAAATAGGTTCAAGCTTGCAACATCCCAAATCAAGCCACCTAGTTTCATGTCTAGAATTCTCTATGCTGAGCCAACTTAAAGCACATTTCACTATCCTGATTCCTAAGGATTGAGGCACAAATGTGCAATGTTAGGAAGATCCTAATCTGGGATCACAAGGCTTCAAAGATGTCAAACCAACAAAGTAACAGGCCAGATTCGAGTATGCATCAACGCACTTAGTCCCATGTCCTAGACAACTATACACTATCTAAAACATTCTACATACATTGAAAGCCAGCTACGAGATGGATGATGGGTCATGCTACACTGCTAATTTGAAGTAACTACAGAACTCTGTTCATTGTTTCTGCACGCTTCTCTCTCACCATCGCAGATTTATTTGCTGCAACAGTCCTGGCATTTGCTACTTTCGCTTTTCTCCTCTCTACATCCAACCATGAGACAAACAAGCAAGTTATCAAAAAATGTACCAAGAGTGTACACTTGAGTGTCTGACAGTAAAACCACACCTGCTGCAATCTCAAATATTACCATCTGCTCTGAATTAGCATGTGAATCTACTAGTGACAGTTCAACATCTTCTCATATTCTGCTGCAATTCCATGCATCACCACCTGCTATAAAGAGATTAGTGAGTCAAATAAACGGGAATACCTGTAGCTGCTTGTTTAGTCTCTTTCGCAGCTTCTTTAGCAGCCATTCTTTTCACCGGAGAGATAGGATGTCGGAACCTTGCTGTAGTAAGACTCATGGAAGCTCGCATGTGAGCCAATTTCTCGGCCAGCTTCGCCCCAACTACGGTCATTCTTTCACTGCTCTTGGCTCTGAAGTCCACGAATCTAACAGCTGGGTGCGTAAACTTCTGCCTGGCAACCGCTCCTGCCTTGCTTTTGGGCTTCGCCGCAGTTTTCCGTCCATTCTTGTTCTTAGCCATGATCACAAATCCCAGTTACTGCCTTCAATGCACTGTGCTTGGATTCCCAACCTCGGAAAGCTATCAACACTATCTAACTGCCCAATGCAAAGATCAGATCCGCTTCTTCTGCTGGAGCCTGAAGCCTGAGAGTACTGACACTAGTACTTATGCTGTAGCCTTGAATTGGTAGCTGATCGGGAGCTGATCGGGGAGGCGAGGAGAAAAATGCAAAGGAAGAAAGAGATGAAATTGTTGAATAGTGTTCGTGCAGCAGGAGTATATAAATACGTGACTTGTCGTGAATTACGAAGGAGCAGCCAATGGGGTTGAGACACAAAGTCACACGTGGCAAATAAATCGTGCTCCATTTCAAAGCTGCCACGTTATCCTGAAGCTTGCAAGGTGACGCCTCTTTATTTATTCACATTCCTACTTTATGTGTTTATGTGTTGACATACCCACTTTGGGTTTTTCACTTAATATTGGTCACTATATCATTGGATGAGTGAATTATTCTTCACCCTCAAGGCAAGCTGCAAGGCAAGGCCCACCATTATCGAAAAGTGTTGCAATATAGAATAGTGATATGATTCTCTCTTTACTTCAGGGACTTGTTACACCGTTGGATAATAGTGAGGGCCTTCGTGCAATCTCATCTATGATCCATGGTGAATAATACACCAAACCACTATCATTGGTGTTCGAATAAGGTTGTTGGATAATAGTGGGGGCCTTCGTGCACTCTCATCTATGATCCATGGTCACCAAACCACTATCATTGGTGTTCGGATAAGGTTGCTGGCAGTGTGAGATGCGTGTCTTTGGCTGGATTTGTGAATGTGAGAGTAGGCCAAATATGTTGAGATGTCAAACATTTGAGATGAGACATATTTTGTCATTAGTAGCACTGCTTGATTACGTGGTGTGGTCCGGATGTTATATTGGTGAGTCTCATACATACTCTATCTAAGCTGCACGGTTGCATGTGAAGCTTAGGGTGGAAAGCTTAGAGAATGAAGATTATTATTTGACATAAAACAACAAAGCAAGATCACAAGAATTAACAAAGACCAATTCATGTAAGGCTCCACATTTTGTGCTATGCAAATAAACTTGTCGAATTGGAGTTGAAACCAATCTAAAATGGCCATTAAGATGGTATACCATGATGCCACTTTTCAATAAGGTTGACCTTTCATGAGGAAAATAAGATTCTTTGCAAAAATGGCCACGGAGAGAGGTCTAGCGGGCAGCGGCGATGGTGGGCAGAGACATTGGCTATGGTGGGCTTCAGCTCAGGGTTTGCAACTACTTGTTGAAGAGTGGATAAGTGCCTCAGTTCCCATCACCTACTGTTTTTCAACCACTATTCTGGCTGTTCCAGAATCTTGGGCTCATTGCTAAGGAACTATGGGACACTCTACTCAATCCCTCCCTCTTTCAATATGATTGCTATTATAAGCCTTTTCTTCGAGATCTTTTGGATCTGGCTTTTCTTTTTTGCCTGTGTTTTTTAGCACACATATTTTTTGAGCTAGGGCGCCGCTTTTTCCCAAGTCGTGTTTTTCTATTATTTTTCCTGGCTAGTCCTTCCTTCTTTGAAAAGATTCGACATCATTGTCCAATCTCCCTTTTTTGCTAGTTTTTTCTACTGTTCTTTCTCTTTTCTATTGCTAGCTGTCCTTTAAACCGTCCTTTTTTTTAAAACAATCTTCGTAGATTTGTTAAATATACCAATACATCCATAAACTTTTTGCAAAATGATAACATCATTCATTCAATTAAATACCTACATTAGTTCCAACAACAAATATGGATGTTGCTTTTCTAGAGGTCCACTTGTAGTGACCTAATCTCGTGTTATGAAATCAAGAAAACATCTATACAAGTCAATATAGATGACAAATGTAAGTCATTGTGATATTTATTGGGAGACATGTAGTAATAGCTTAAAATAAACAAACTCAAATGTAACAAACAAGAAGAAAAGGCTTCACATTCATTAGTAGTATATCTCCATGCCAAAATCGTGATTATTTGAATTTTGCATTTAACAAAAGTGCATCAATAAGCATGCCCCGTCATAGAAATCATTCTCAATTTCATCAACTTTCATTCAGCAAGATCTTATTTCAACACAACCTTCAACTAGCTTAGCACATGAATCGAATAAAGAGTATTATTTGCAAAGTTGCACTTAGATTTAAAAAGAGCAAAACAAAACATGACATACCAAAGGCAAATTAGTTCTCAGGTGCTGTCATATGAAGAGTCATCATATTTCGTCTACCGGTGCGTGCATGTGGTTCCCTCCATGATTCCAATTGCTCATGTGTGTGAGCATGATTCCAATTGCTCATGTGTGTGAGCATGCGATGTCTTCTTTCTCTTTCCACCAAGAATCACCTCCACTAATGGTTTTGCCCTTTGCAAGCTATTGCCAAAGCCATCATCTATTAGTTGAAGTGGCTCCAAGTAAGCTATCTCCTCTGTATGTATAGAGCTACTTGCACCACTTTGACATATGCCTCGTATATGTCGAAGTTGTGATATGACGTTGTCTAGGCTGTCTTGACTTCTAGAAACCATTATATTGATCTCTTCCATAATTTCCTTGGCTTCTAAAACTTTTGACTTTAAGTATCTTTCACTCCTTTCTTGGTCATCACATGAATTGTTGGATTTTTGAGGAGAAGGTATAGGATCTTCATTTAGGTCAAAAAATTGCACTCTAGTATGCTCATCAATATTGATTTCATTCAGAAGAGAATCAAGTAGTTGAGAGTAGTGTTGCAAAGAGCTATCAAATGCACCATGACACGGGTGTCCATTTTTATCCACATGGCATCTTTCATAAAAGCAAATCTCAGCCACATTTAGCCATAGATACATTTGCTTGATCGAGAAGTTACATTGGCAACCTCTCGACAAGTTCTCACCTCTACTTATCAAACTCCGTCTACATCCTTGGCCATGCGTGGGTCTAAGCGATACATCTTCCAATTGAGGCACCACATTTCTATGATTCTCAGGTCCAAATGAGCACCAATACATGAAATGTTAAATCAAATTTAGTTCTCCTGGACAATCATATTTAAAATACTAACTTTTTGTGCATTGGCAACGATTATTGTATGTCACAAGAAAAATGATTATAGGACAAAAACCATGAACGCTTCAAGAAGCTTTCTGCCATGGGATGTTTTAAATTTCCTGGATTATTCACTTCTTGCCGTCTCTTTGTGAAGTTTGTAGGTGCATAATCGTTTTTTCCTTCGCCCTCAATAAAATCTTGAACTCGTGAGAATGGGATATAGGCAACTTCAGACTCCACTATGCTCCCCTCACGATCTCTTGTTGTCAATTTGTTCCACTCCAATTGTGTTGAGCAGATTGTGCCAATAGGTAGTTCTTGCACAAATTGGAAAGGAGGCTTTACGGAGCTAGATCCTGAATGTAGTTATTGTAAAAAAAAATATCAAATTCCAAACCAATAAAATTGAATGCACAGCACAAGAAAATCACTAACAAGTGACCTTGAATGAAACAAAATTACCTCTACATGAAGTAGACCTAGATGTCATGAAGCTACTCAGCAAATCTACCAACACTAAAAACTGTGGCACAACTGGAAAGCGGATTAGAGCCAGGAACAAATGTATCCAGGGAAAACACTATGGATCATACATCACAGAGAGCTATCCTTTAGCTTGAAATTGGATCAGCTGCAGCTGTGAACAGGACAGAAAATGTGCTAACAGAAAATAGACATGAGCATAAGTCACCAATGACAGTTGTTCTTCAAATTGTTGCTGTTTGATGTTGCTAAATTTTTTATGGACTGGCTATGGACTCCTATGCCTCTATTCCCATTAATACCTAACAACTATACCACCACTATATTAATGACTCTTATAAAAATACTGACAAAGTTGTATTAATGACTCTTATAAAAATACTGACCAAAGTTGTTATGATAAATTTAGATTATGATAAATTAAAAACTAAAATGTGTTCATAATAAAGTTTACAATGAATTTAAAAATATTTGTTTTCAAGCAATCGATAATATTTGATGTAAAATTTAAATTTTCATTTTTATCAAAGTAGTCATATAGTCTTGCTTGGTTGTATTGTTATTCTAAATTTAACATAGCTATAAACAAGATACTTGAATTTTCGTGTTGTAATACTATTTTTTGAGCTCTCCAACTAAATTGTGACTATGACAAAAACTCATTGCAAATTAAATATATTATCAAAATTTAGGCGTTGTATGAAGGATCTAACGTTGATAGATTTTCAAAATTGAGCATATTTGTTTTGAGCTTATTATTATGGGTTGATTTTTAAGGAGATGCTCTCGAGACCTCAAACTAGCATTCGTGTTAGACCCTTTTTTTTTTAATCAAATGCACAAAGAGGTGATGATCTAGCTTAAACCGCTTATGATTTTTGTACATGTGCCCTACTTTTGAAAATAAATTGGTCCGTTTTGAACTACTTCCTAAAATGACCAAAGATAGGCTTATCCATCTTAGGTTGCATGGACATGCATGGTCCAAACTAAGTTTTGACCATTATTAGTGTTTTATTGTGGAACTATTGTAGTTTTATCACATGCAATGATGGCCTCTATATGTGCAAATACCACGAGAGATACAAGCACGATATAGGTAGAGACAAATGTTTTCACTAATAACCATGATCAAATAGGACATTAATCATTTTCCCATTTAAAAAGCTATTGTTTAATTTTGATATTATCAACAATTTCCCATGTCGAGCCCAAATTAATCTCTTGGGTAAATAATTTGATGTTTGATTCTCACTCCCATAGTTGATTCCTGGCAAGAAGACTATGCTATCAAAGCTCAAAAGAATATGTTATCCATGTGCATTTTGAACATGTTATGCATATTGTCACATCCTTATATGCTGCAACCCATAGTTATTGACTGTTGTTGAAAAACTTGCAAAGACATATTTTGTGGAATATGATAAAGTTGCGAGCTAGAATCCTCACGTCACATAGCTAGAAATTCCAATTGCACTTGTTTGAGATTTTGCTTGATAGAATCTATAGGGTAGTTTTCTTTGTTCTCCATGATTTTTGCAAAAGTTGATATGATAGTTCAAGCTTTTGGTGTGTTGTATGTACAGGCTATTGAAAATGTAAACTTGTAGATTGGCAGTTGACATGTCATTGCTAGAGTCCATAGATGCCACAAATATCATTTATAAAAAAAATTAATGCCAAAGCTCACAAGTTTCAAGTTAGGGTTTATGGGAAATGAAGATTACAAAATGTGTTTTGGGGTAAATCCCAAGACATCAATATCCCAAATACCCCAATTTTCACAGCCATATATTATAAAAAACAAAAAGAACCACGATTTTCATCACACAAGTGAACAGTAAAATCCATGACAAAGATTACGTTAACTAGTTTCTAGTATTAATGGAGTAGTTCGTGGAAATATTTTTAGCATTGTGATGGATTGAGGTAGACATCAATTGACATCGAGCTCTCTGTCACTCTATAAAACATATAACATGGACACCTTCAATTGAGATGCTAAAAACACTTTGATCATTGCCTATCGAAAACTGTAGATGTTGTCAGTTGAGTAACTTGGGCACACGTACTGTATGGACCAAAACAATTAGTTAGAAGCTTCAATATGAACATACATATTATTATAAGCATATAAAAAAAATGTTTTTGATGTTCAAGAGTGTGGAACCAAGGATATATACCGAGGACATGTGAAATTGTCCCTTTATTTTTGCAAACCATTCCAAAAATAGCTTTGTGTTGTGATTTGTATACCATCCACAACTAAAGGAGTCGGTTTGTTGTGGTGACTATGCAATTAGTCCAAGCAAATGTGAGTGATTCACACAAGCAAACGAAATGACCATGCAATGCCAAGAAACTTGCGGGTTATATCTGGACAAGAAAAATGAATTGCGAGATTGGAACCTTGTAAACAAGCAACTTGCTCTTAAATTATGACTACGTACAACCTGAGCATCAATGATCTCAACAAATGGATTTGATGTCACATCCACTTGGAAGAGCTTAACAATATCATTCACAATCTTGCAAAATTCATGGATTAGGAGAAATGACTCATTGATTTCATGTGGCATACAATATGATGGAGGCATGTAGAACTTACCTATCAAAATCTTGGTGGGTTGATGTCAATGAGTTGAGTTTCAAGCAAACCCATCTGTAAGATCCCTCGTTAGTGACACTTGTGCTTAAAAGACCCAGGCTCCAATGCCCACTGAAATTGAAGTACACATTGCATATTTAGGGTCTAGTGCACACAAAGGGTTGGCCATAGAAGTGACAAACTCATAACTCTAGTCATTACTTACTACAAACAATATGGGAGGATTATGAGTTTCATCTTTAAAATGTCCTTTGCAATATACTTCATGGCTTGTACGTAGTTCCTATCCTCCACAAGCTTGGAAAAAAAGTTGGACATCACACATACTACATCGTTCCCACGATCCGAAGTTGTCCATTGCCAATAAATCATTCATGCCTCGGCTATTGGATCGAATAAGTGAAATGTCTTGTCTTTTAGCGTTGCACAACAAAGTTCAAGAAAATATATATTTTGTGAGGAATGCCTAGAATGTGAACTTGTTGCCGAGTGCTTCTATCTGTTGGAAAATAGAGTTTTCATATTTGCAACGCTCTAACCAAGACGTTGGATTTGGAACAAGACTAGAGGGTGCAAAAGTATTGGCTAGTCGAATATCCATGTTAGAACTGAAGTCGGCATTTTTGGTAGCACTCGCATCAATTATATTTTGTTGTGACCATGTCTTGTGCGCCCTTTGCCGAAAACTTTCGTTGTCTTGTACAGGCATGTTTTCTCTAAATCAACATTCTCTTCCATGAACTCCAACTCGAAAGTATGAGTTCCATGGATCAAATCGTCCACCTCAACAAGATTTGTTTTTGCATTATCGCTTTCCATTAGTACATAGTTTATCTCCATACATTAAAACTCATTTGTGGAGAATGTAGTTTTAACCATCTCCACCTCAATGGGATTATGTTGTATGTTTTGGTTTGTTGTCGTCCCTTGGTTGTCGACTCTGGAACTTTCTCCATGAGTTTCATTGACCTCATGTAGCCTTTCTTGGGTAGACTTCAAATTGTGCAAGTTTGTGGGATTGGTGGTGTGTTTCTTAGTGGACATTCTTTTTGCACCATGACCGAGATGTGTTCTAGCCACATTGTATTGAAGGGGGAGTATTGTACCCCTCTTACTCATAGAGTTTGTTGCCGGTGTTGTGACTTTTCCAAACTTGTTGTATGCATCTTGCAAAATATCTCATCAGAAGATAGCCCTTGTGTCTTTGTGTGTAGGTTTGTGCATTCACGCTCCAATGTTCAGCGAAGAGCATTGGTTTTGGCTAGCAACTTCTCAACTAATTCCTCATGATTGGGTTTAGTAATATTTCTTTTAGAAGGAACTTCAATAGTCTCTCTCTCCTGTTCACAAAATGGATTTGTCGCTTTCCCTTTGCTTGAGATTTTTGCGTGGGTGGAAAGGAATTTGTGGTGGTTCAACAGTGGGGCGTAGTATCTTTGTGCCACTAACTTGGTTGCTACCAAATGCTTGCACCAAGAAGAACTATCAAAACAAGAGCATGATTCCTTTGCAAGATTCACTACATACTGCTTCTCAAAATTCACTCACTTTTCACACTAAAGATCAAGTTGCTTTCATCCAACATTTTGATGATCACCTTGTCATGTTCGTAACGCTCAAGGAATTGTATTCCTGCTAGATTCCTCTACTGATGAGAATTTGTTAGAATCCTCCTTAAAAATCATCCAGAGTCATCTGCAATCCACACATGTGTTCTTAATGAGCGTGCATGTTGATGAAATATTGTGAAAATCTGAAAAACTGATATGTTAAAAGTGAATGTGGTGTTTCCACTAACCAGTTATTTGCTTTAGTTTGTAATGTTCCAACATCGTTCGACCATGATGCATGCCCATCGCAGAGGATTCGATCAAACAGTTGACGAGGTCTATAACCTTGCGATTCACATTTCTCCCAAGGACACTATATTTTAGGTGATGCCATGGCCTCTCAATCAAATTTGTCATGTCCACATGTTCGTGTGGAAATAATCGCCCCCATTTTATATTGTAAGGCATCGATCGAATGTGCATACTTCTGGTCAAATGACTGCACTAGTCCATCGAACTCTTCTTCAGAAGAAGACTGCAAAAAGTCACACATGTCTTTGTAAAGGACGTCTCTTTCATCTACTGGGACTTTGGGCAATAGAGTTTCCACCCATGCCTTTTTGGCATGAAATGTGCAAAGAAGGATATTGCATACCAACGTCTTACGATTTTCTCCTTCCATGATCCAACATGCCTTGTCATTTGCTACAATTTCCATTATGGCTTGTAGTTATGTTATGGACTTGTCTATAACAATAGCACGTGGCCTTGTGGATCCAAGTCCACCGACTACTGCTTGAAATGTTAGATGTAGTGCAATATTCGGATGGTGTGTTTCTTTATCATCCCATGCACTATCTTTGGTAAAACACTGAGCAATATCCAACATCCATAGATCTTGCAAGCCAAGTATGAATGGCCTCTTACTTTCCTCCTCGTGTTTGGGGTTATATGGTTGATAGTAAATGACCCATTATAGGAGCTTGCGTTAAAGACATGAGTCAACTTAATATATCACAATGGTAGCTGATGTTACACGTGAACTACTTTGAATTACTAATCACAATACCTTCCCACTATCTTGCAATTGTTGAGCCTCCAAGTTCAAGCTCCTCAAGTCATTCGAGCTAAAGGCATATGTCCCAAGCATGACTTTTTTTTTTATCAACCCCTACTATTTGATAAATCTGAAAATAAAAAAATAAAAAAGGTATAGATTACATTTAATACACTATGCATCAAATTACCTTTTGTTTTCAGCTTGAATGACAATTGGGATATTTCCTTTGGGATGAGAAAAATCTAAAGCATGCTTGATCTGTCTCGCTAACTTGTGCTTGCAAGAAGGGTGCTCGATGGATGGATGCATTGGATAGTTGAGATGCTTCCTTGTATGCTTGTAGATCTCTCTCACACTCGTGCACCACAAGGGGATGTGGATGCAAATATAGTATATCCTCTTATGAGTCGAGGTGATGGTACTCATGTATAGCATGCATTTGGATACGTGCCATGTCTTTTGTATCTACTGGGATAATAACTCTTACTCGAAAAGGACATCCCACTCTACAACTCATACGCGGCTAAATATGTGAAACTTGTGTGGTAGATCTTCTCTTTCCTCTGTGGCAGATGTATTCCTTCACACGACATCTACTCTTTCCCCACAATAAAGACCGTATACAAACTAGCATCACTCGATGCTCAACAATTATTTCTTCTATCTTTTCTTGAATTTCTTCCACAGGTAGAAAGCATTGATGTGTGAACGAAACATGCTCATGACCAACTGGATTTGCAATCACACCATGGAAAATTGAACATGCATTATAGCTGGCCTTGATAAATGAATTTGCAATTTCATATTTCCTAAGACCGATGACCCAATGTGACTTTATTGCTTCAGTGGTTTGAGTTAAATTATTGTGTTTCCTAGTCACCATGTTGACATGACAATCACAAAACAACTCATGCCATTGTTCTACATGTGAAATGAGTAGGGACATTTTAGACTTGAAACAAATTCCCTCTCTCCCAGGGTACATGGTTTGTAGACACATTTTCATTTGCATTTTTTTCCATTTTTGTTCAACGTCACTCTTTGGATTTGGTTTTCTTTGTTTGTTTCGTGGAGGAGCTATAAAGGTGGGTTCAACACCCAAAATATCTCTATATGTTGGAAAAGTGGAGCTACCGATACTTGCACACATAAGATGGTGCGATCAGGCATTAAAAAAGAAGAAGGCAAGGGACGTGTGCTCCTTGATGTCTACAAAAGGTGAACAAGCTTCTGGATTCGCCTGATTAAGCCCACTTACATCATCAGTTGAATGATATATTGTTTCATCCATTGATGATCCAAAGTCAACATCACATATCTCATAATCACTACTCTCAGAGTTTGAATTTAACAATAGGTTTGTTTAGTAATGATCGGTATGGATATCTGGAACAAATTCTTTGTGCTCCATATGTGATGTTTACATACAATTCAAAAAGACCAATTTGATAAGGTTGTGTAGTTGTCCACCCTCGAGAAAGAAAAGTTGGGTTAATATGGACAGCCAATCTCTCTCTCTCTCTCTCTCTCTCTCTCTCTCTCTCTCTCTCTCTCTCTCTCTCTCTCTCTCTCTCTCTCTCTCTCTCTCTCTCTCTCTCTCTCTCTCTCTCTCTCTCTCTCTCTCTCTCTCTCTCTCTCTCTCTCTCTCTCTCTCTCTCTCTCTCTCTCTCTCTCTCTCTCATGATATTAATAAAAAACATAAAATTGTTCAATTCACATATATCATTTGTTTTTTAATACCTCCCATTCTCCAGTATGCTATAGCTATATTGCAACACCTGACAAATAAACAAGATATACTAATAAGCAAAATATGCTCGATTTGCATAATTTACACTCAATGGGCCAAGCACAATACTAGCATTGTTTACACAACATTGCATGAATGGATGGCATTGCAATAAACGCAACAGATTCATAAGTAGAAAAACAAGTATACATTAAATTTGTCGTCAATTAAAGTTGAACACTCTACAAATTGACACAGCTTCATGAAGTTTGTGAACACAACACCCACTTTCCGATCCACTTTATGGAGAGGCAATTTACATGATAGCAAATGGCTCTCATTCACACAAAAAAATAAAATAACCGAACAGCCAATGATTTCTTTTTTTCAAAGGGACTAGGAATAGCTTCTCGACATGCACCAAAAACCGATCTGAGACATCATGGAAGCACTGGTCCACTCCCTCAATGAAATTGTGCTTCACCATCTCCCCTAAGACTTTTTGCTCCAAAGAAGAAGAATCCCAAACTTTGAGATATAACAACAAGTCCAACCCCTTTGGCATTGGCAGATTTGGGTCGAACCAATCGTTTTCCACCTTAGGCTTGTTAAGGACACCTATCACCCGACAAAACCAAACTTGAAGAAAGTTGGCATAGAATATGGCCAACCTCACAATCTCGTGTGGTGATCCCCTTGACTCCTCATAAAAATTGACAAGGGATTGACAAGCCATACTGAAACATGAGAAATCCCCTTCAATCAATGGCTATCTAAACATGTGGCTATCTTGTCTTGGAGCTAGCACTCTTTGATGGTACTTAATATTTCCGATAGGTGCTACCAAGGGTGACATGTGCAAAAGCATGTTGTCGTATCTATCAAGGATTCACTATCTTGGATGACAGCGATGGTGGAGAATGTTGGCAAGGTTAGGAGGTGCCCCCTTGCAACTTGCAATTCCTTTATTCTTTTTTCTTCGCTTTGTTTTTGTGGTAGTTTAATCTCCTCACCTTGCAGTCGAAGTTCCTCCCTCTCCTTGTCTAACTCTTGGCGAACATTGTGAAAATTATCCCTATAGATTTCCTTATACAAAATTATGTCATGAAGTTCTTCCTTCACACCTTCTAAGGCCTGCAATCTAGCCTTCAAGTTTGTTATTGTCTATCTGGCCTTATCCCTCTCTACTACAGTCCTTTCAGCCAACTTCTCCAACTTTTCACACTTTTGTTCCAAGGCTTGGTATTTACTTAAACATACCGTGGATGGAACTGGTGTTGACACAACGAGCATTGTTTTTGTTCATTTTTTGGTCCAAAAATGAAGGCGTATATCTACGTCCGATTTTTATGTACTTGGTTCAACAAGATAGTTGTGTAACTCCTTATCAAATGCTATGCTTGTAGCATGGCTTTGATTTTCATTGGTACGAACAGACGTTTGTTTCAAGGTGGATGTTGACCCCCTTCATTTTCTTCAACTTCATCATGCCTCTCCATCAATGCAAGTGACTGAAATTTCGGATTAATTTTGCCAAACAAATACTAAATCCAACATATTGTCTATCAAAGGAACACTCTTGTAATAAAATTGACATGTCCTATTAGATTCACATCAGTGTGGTGTCCATGAAGCCAATCAAGAGTTAGAGAGATCGCTGTAGATAATGAAAAATGACAAGCAAAGGGAAATAGAATGAGAAATATACATACATAAAGAGAAAATACTCATTTTACGTCAGGTTTTTAAATTTGCTAACCATCTAGGAAGTCTTCTTCTTCGAAGAAGAGTTTATCTTCTCAGAAGTCATCACCTCCATGATCAGTTTCTGCTAAGAAGGCTAAGCAAAGATCCAAGACAAATCCTTTTGACAAAGAACAAGTAGATGTAGTCTAGCATGATATGCCCGAACATTTTAAATGTTATACACTGGATGATGTGGTTATCATGTTACCCAAGCACATCTGAACCCAAAGAACAAGTGCCAGAATCGAAAGATGTTTATGATGGCCTAGCTAGGACACAGCCTATGAATCTTGCTGAACCAGGAGAACCAGAAAAGATTGTACAAGGTGGATTACAACTTAATCCTGAACAGTTTCAAGCACTCTGAACGTTACTTATTAAGTATCAAGATTGCTTTGCATGGACTTATAAAGATCTCAAGGGTATTCCAACGTCAGTTATTGAACACACCATACCTTTAATACCTGATGTAGTTCCAAAGGTTACAAAGTTCTATCGCTGTAATCCTAATGTTGCGGATCTGATAAAGAAAGGGCTTCAGAAATTGCTTGACGCCGATTTCATTTATGAGATCGAACATACTGAATAAGTTTCACCGATTGTCATTGTTCCTAAGAAGAAGGAAAAATTGAAATTTATTGGTGAAGGCCCGTATAGAGTGAAGGAAATCTTGAACTATGGAGCAGTGATTCTTGAACACTTGGACGGAAAACATTTTGATACTCCCGAGAATGGCAGCTGATTACGCAAGTTTTGGCAGCCTGCTCCGCCAGTTCAGCAAGCATGATCCAAATAATTTTTTATTTTTCTTTGTTTTCAATTTATTGTTTTCACTAGTTGGGCGAACGTTCTTTTCAACAGTTACTACCTGTTTTGAGTTAGGCGAATGATCAGCAATATGCCATTTTGAGAACCTTCGCCGAGCACCTTACTCTCCTCAAGAACCTTCGCTAATATGCCAAATGGACTTAAAATGCTAAAATTAGGTCGGATATAGATTCAAATCCTACAAATTTGCATTTATGACAGTACTTGGGTGAAGGATCCTCTTGGGTGAAGATTCATCCTTCGCCAGACCTGGAAAACGTTTGCTAGATAGGTTCAGAGCCTCAAACATTTTCGCCAAGATTTTTATAGCCTATTTTCATAGTATTGAGCAAGCCTGCAAATTTTTGTTCAGAAGTGATTAGCCAAACTAGTATTCTGTGTAACGGACCCTCCAAATTCACCTATAAGTTGGCTAAATTTGATTCATTCCTCACTTATGCTAGCAAAGCTCTGCCAATTTTGCCAACGACCAAATCCTTCAAAACTTTCTATACTATTTTCTGATATACACTCATGCTCATTATTCTCAGTTTCTGTTCTTTCCATTATGTCTTCTACAGATATGTCTCAGTCGCCTCATTACACTATCCATCGTGATGTCCCATCTGCAACGGATATCATGATCCTTCTTAGCACAAGCATGGTCACCCAGTGGATGACCCTTGCAAAGCCTCTGCTTACTGTAATGGGTATTCATGAGAGAGCCCTCTCGAGGAGAATCAACATGGATCTTATTACTCTTGCCTTCAGTACATGGAAGGAGGAGAAATCCAAATTTTACATTACCTTCCAAGGAGCCACACACAAGGTGCGTGTGACTGAGGCCGCCCTTGCTGCGATAGGGATAGCGTCTGGTACCCAATATTCACCGAACAATAAGCAAGACAAACAAGCTATTAAGCCTTATATTGACATTCCAATTATTTGCACTAGACTAATGACGGCTATCTTTTAGAGGCAATTACTGATCCTGCCATTCAGGCTGCTGCTCAGCTCCTCAACAATTTCTTGATGGTTGGCAACCTCAGGAAAGACCGTTTTACTTTCTAGATTTTGCATAGGATAGTTGAGTCTCAGGCCAAGATAGCCAAGGCTCCTCTGGAACCATATAATTGGTTCAAGACTGTCTTTGGTGAGTTCAAACAAGCTATCAAGAGCAATACCAAAAAGTAATTTGTTGCTGGCCCGATGTTGTCACTCCTAGCAGCCTCTCACCTTGAAAATAAAATCCATGGTTTTAGTATGGACGTCGTGCTTTCTATCTATTAAGAAGCACTGGTAGAGTCGTCTCCACAAACATCAAGATCACATAGTCATCGTCGTCCATGCAGTGAGATCATCATTCTTGACTAGCCTTCTGCGTCACGATGTCGTACTAGACAGACATCTTCAGCTGTGCTTCCACCCCCTGCTGCAATCCGCATTGAACTCCCTATTCTCCCCGCCTCTGATGCTTGCCTCGCCTCTGCTTCCTCACAAGGTCAATTTGTGACAATTGGATAGATTATTCCAGTCACAACTGTCCCGCCCGCCGCTTTTCCATAGATTTGAGTCATTTTTCCAAACACACAATCATTCATGGACATGTTCGATGATTCCAACCCATTGGGCCCAGATGAGACTTTTGTAATGCCCACCAACCCCGGACCCTTTGAAATCCAATCCCTTGGAAGAGGAGTCGAACAGTTCCATGATACTGCTACTAGCTTTGATGATTATTTTCAGATCAACCAGCAAGATCCAGTTGAAGACGCACCAAACACCCTTAGGGTCGATCATGCTGTTATATCTCCAAAGTAGTTTGATGCCACAATACAAGAGGGTTTTGAAACCGCGAACATATGTTTGAAGAAGAAGAATCGGCCACACAACATCGAACCCCCTCCTGTTGCTTCTGCTATTGTTGTGCATACTACCAAGAATTCTGGTGAAGCAATAGATCTTGTTTCTAACCTTGCGTGTGTGATCCAAACCATGATTGGACATGTCCAAGCGCATTGCCGATCTTGGGATAGAGAATACCCTAATTATCCAGAAGGTTATTCAGATCAACTACGAGTTGACAATTGCTAGACAACACAAGGCAAAGTCTGAAGCTGATTTGAAGAAGGCCAATGACTTCGCTCAATGACTAGAAGACTATGTGGCAACCCTTCATAATGCACTCACCACGGCATAGGACAAGGTTGACAAGGCAGTCCAAGATTCCGAACAACAGGTCTTGTTGCTAGCTAGACAATTGGACTTAGCATCATTGGAACACGAATGACTTCAAGGTGAATTGGATGCGAACCACCCTTGAATGCGATCCTACTTACAGACCCAAGTGACTGATCATCCAGTCACATCGGATGAGATCAGATATTTGTTTCGCAAAGTGGAAACCTACCATACTGCATTGACGGGGTTTCAGGAAAATTTGATAAACTCAAACGGACGGCAACCACCAAGTTAGGCAAGGCCAAGGCCATTATCAAGGATTATGAGAAAGCCGCCGCTCAGGTGTTGGAAGCCGGGCAATAAATCTCTCATGCTTTTATTGTGTTTGCTAATTGTTGGATCTGATTGTTATTGGGATTGCATGTGAGGGAGAAAGGGTAAGCTACCTACATTGTGGATCTTAGTGTTAATGGATGCAGTGTTAATGCTTAGTGTTAATGGATGTTAGAGTTAGATCTAGATCTTCCATTCATGTCGAAATATGAAATATGTTATCGCTCTCATGGGAACGAATCTATGCATGACAACTAGCTTCATCTCCTTGATGCTAGATTAATTAGATCTTGGGTTGAGGATAGGCAAGGAAAGAAACCCACTACATAGTAGAATAACATCCACTAGATAAACTAAATTCTCCACAATTAAAATTCTTATCTTGTGAGAATGTCTGTGAGATCCATAGGCTCTCAATAAGATACTGGAGTAGAGAGATTCAAAACACTGATCTGAATTCTTACTCAAATAATAGATCAAGACTTAATCGTCACACTTAAGAATCATCACAATTCCTTTTAATCCACTGACAACAATCAAGTAACTATTTATGATCTATCAACCATAAATATTTAGATTTGTATGATTCATCAATCATAATTTTCTGGAATCCAAAATCATACTTAATCATTTATAGGATATTGGAGTATATGTCCAACAACATAACTGAAGAAAAATAAATACAAAATTGTACCGAATCATTCCAAAATCTTTCCCAACAGGAAAACACGAGATTTTAGAAACATTCTCCTAACAGGATTCTCTGACAGAATGCTAGATTTCCAAGTTCTATATACCACTGGTAATTGAAGACAGAAAGCATACTTAAATGATAATGGCAATCAACTAAAAAAAACTTTAGATTCTTGTCTAGAATCAAATCTAGATACCCAAAGTCCTGCTGAATATTAATTCAGTTGTTATACTTGGATTCATTATGATTCGTTAAAATGAGTTGAGTCTATTCCTTAACTAAAGAATACTCTATCCCAAGAATACTATATATTCAATGCACATAATTTTAACTGATGAACCCAAATGATTCACTAATCATGCGTCTTACAAACAATATAATTCAAAATCCATTAGTTCTTGGTGAATCCACATCACACTGATCATTTTACCAATTAACATCATCTTGGAGTAGTCAACTACTCAAGTTAATTGCCAATAATTCAGAAATCTCAAATGTCTAGATGAAGAACTAGTATAACACCACATTTAGATCCTTACCATTAGAGATTGTGTGGACAATCTGGAACAAGTTTGGAATTTAAATCATTATCTATAAGTAGTACAATAAAAGGTCAAAAGTTACTAATTCCATTTTGATTGGAATAGAAGTAAATTTGATCAGTATTTAAGTCTAAGAGTTTTGTATTGGAACAACCTAATCTTAGTTTTAGTACTAGGACTAGAGAGGGGCTGTTTGAGTGGAAGAAATTATGCTATTAAAAGAAATTAGATTGGAAAACTACTGAGAGTGAATTTTATTCATCTCAGAGATTTCTCAGATATGTTATTTACTCATTAGAAGTAGAAAATATTTTGTAGTTGAGCTACAAGATCGCAGTGAGATATGTAAGTAACATATGTGGGTTCTGGAGGAATCTGTCAGGTAGGAATGTGTTTATGTACTGGATCAAAGTGAGATTATTCTCATATGTGCACGATTAATCTTGTATGAATCTACTGTGTAATCCTTGTTACTAAGGTTATCTGGTGCACTTAACCTAGTCGGCAAACAAAAGCATATGATCAAGTATTGTTTTGACAGATGCTTGCAGACTTAACAAATCTTTGTATGGAAGATTTATGGATTAACTTATAAATGATTCGGTAAAATCAATATTCTCATCATTTGACTTTGCGAGGCAAGGCCAAAGATCAAGGGAGCAACTCAAGGTGTTTTCAAATGGACAATGGTGAGGGAAGGAAGAGGGGCGGTGTTTAGGGACAGGGCCCAAATTTTCTTCCAATGATTCTTGTTGTGGAGTTCACTTTAATTGCCTCACCTCCTTTTGGATGAAGGGGGCATTTTCCTTAGGTGACATTTATGGATGCCACCACTGGGGCAATTGAAGATACCAAGAGACCTCTCTATGCACTTTCACTTGCTCTAGGGCTAGTGGTGGGCCATTAGGTAGTAGGCAAAGAGCATCTTGTGTCAACATGTCTTTTGTAGATTCAAAATATGTATTATATGGTGTGGTCCTCTTCTAATTGTCTCATGTGACAATCTTGTGGGAATTTCAAAATGGGAGGTATCTGATTTAAAACCAGATTGGGAATGTCAAGGCAATTTGGGTCCTTTCATCATCCAAGTGCCAACTCTAGCTAACATTGGGAATATGCTCTCCCAGTAAATATGGGTTCTTAATGATTGCATTGACCATAAATATAGATGATGTAAGTTTTCAAATTTAAATTGGCTAGGTGACCATATAAACACTTCAAAACAAAGACCGTTGATGTAACTGATGTGTGTGAATTTACATTGGCTAGAGGTGACAGATGGCCACACTCCCAAAACTGTTGAATTTATATCTTTCTTTGAAAATTGTTTATGCAAAAAGATTTTAGGATGATGACTTAAAAAGCTAGCAATTGTTTGTTTTATGATAAATGTGATTTTTGATAAAAAACATTTACATTTTTCTAAACTTCAACCTTTATAGTACATGGGATTCATTAAGTTGGTGAAATAATATGTCAATCATGGAAGGAAGGCTTTGATATCATGAACAACCTAAATTGGGATAAAAGTTATATCTAGACAAATGCAAGACTTCAATGATGCACTTCATCAAATCTATGACAACACAATCTCTTGTTGTCGACGGAGGAAAATGTGAAGTCATTTGTATTAAATAATTTGATAATAGGAAATTTTGGAGATTCTTGGATGTTTTAGTTAGGGTGGTTTCAAACCACATTGCCAAGCAAGTCACAGATCCAAAATGGAATTCTCCCATTGGTCTAGGGAGGAATAATGGGTTTTCCCCCATTTCAGACTTACCTTGAGTTGCCATCATGTGGCAAATGAGGTCGCATGGGACCCTTACCATGTAGGGGCAAAACTCAAGCACATTTTTGGGTCGGGCACATTGCCTAGCATGTTGATTTGTCAGGGGCAACTTAACAAAAATTGACCAATGGGATGGAGATATTCAAACTGGCCAATCAAATTGTGGCCCTTCATTTAGCACTTGCCAGTCAAGTTTGAAGGGGGTGGTCCATTGCCTACGTCATCTCACTTGCCAAAATTCAAAAAGTGGGCGACAAGTGACAGGGCCATGCAAAGGGACTGGCTGCTAGTCTGAAACCACCCTTATTCTAGGTATATTTTATCTAATTAAGGTAATTTGATTTAAGGGAGCTACTTTTTGTAGTCCTAAGGATTGATTGTTTGGAGTTATATGTATGATCCACAATGCAACATATTGTAAAAACATGAAGGTGTAGGATTTTGAAGACAATCTCCAAAAAGAAATGCCACAATGGCCCCTACATATATGGTATTCGGACGATTGTGGGAAATAGTCAAGTGTATATGAAGGCCCACATTAGCGACACATTGGTTCATCACTTCCTCCTAACCGTCAATCTCTATGGTTTCCTAATGTAGCTCAAAAAACGCAAACAAATTATGGCACAAGTAGAAGAATTTTAATGTGTCCTTGAAATACATTCTGATTTTTTGAGAAATCACAATGCAAATTGGGAGCAACTCTACCCCCTATGTCTTTTGATGAGAGAGAGAGAGAGAGAGAGAGAGAGAGAGAGAGAGAGAGAGAGAGAGCACATCAGATGGGGAAGTACGTGTACCCTCCAAGTTGTACATGGGTACCTCTCTCTCTCACACACACAGATGTTGGGGATTCACAACATACTTATTTAGAAGCCTTTATCTATGGTAGATTGTAAACTGTTTTAGCTTCTCAGTCAAATGACTATATGTATACTCATGAATAACCATCATAGAAAGATTCAATATACAATAGCCCCAGATCCCATTACCAGATGGCAAAACAATTATTGTTGGAAGTCTATGAGCGTTTGGTAGGCCATGGTGCCATAAACTCTAACATCATCTTCCCACATCTGATGAGTTGGGGCTTTGATTAATCCCAGCACCTTGTGCACTCCATGCACCATGTGAGGGAGTGCAGTCGTGCAATCATCACCATTGCAATCTTTAGCACAAGCTTTTCCTTAGTTTTCAGCCGTAGATGCACTCCATGACATGGTGCACCGGGTGTTGAAACTAAGCAGAAGAGATGAGTTGGTGTGTTGTGCTGGAGTCAGATTCAATACAATCATTCTGTGGGAGGACCCCACATGTTGATAATATAAAAAAGGCATAAACATTAAAATCTCACTTTTATAACTTTGTGCAATCTGACGCGTGGCCTGCATCCAAGTGTGTAGGCCTGAGAAACGCAAAAACAGGAGAACGTGTTTGGCTGTTCGTGTTGCGTTTGCATTTGCTCATTGCGACGAGGATCGCGATTTTTGTGGCATCGAGCAGGTAAAGAAGAGGACGATGTCTGTATCAAATCTACCTTTCTGCTTGTCAGATTCATAATAAGCCTTGATTGATTCTTCTTCGTCTTGCCACTTTCAGCTTCTCAAGGTAGCGGGGTGCGTTTTCTGAGCCTTCATACCCTGGAAACTGGAATGGTTTTGGAAATGAAACTTAAATGGTTTTTTTCTGGCCATGAATTTGTGAAGCGGCCAGAGCTGTGACGTACGGAGCTGAGATTATGTGGGGTGCATTTTTGTCAGGTAGGAAGCAAAAACCAGCAAAATGTTTTCATTAGTTTGGAGTTTTTCAGTTTTTTGTTTTCTTTCGATTAAGTTTTTCATCGTTCATTTCTGCCCTTTTGGTGACAAAAAGGGCAAAATCTTCAGCAGACACTGATAACTTTTATGAAGCGGTTGATGTGTAAGCACAAAGTTTACAAATCTGCGAGTTTATAAGCATTTAAAGTTTGAAGGTGCTACAGGAAGATTTGGATTGCTGCAATTAGTGTTATCAATCTGATTCTTCAAAAGTACAGAAACGAATTGGTTTCTTCATATAGCAGAGAAAATCTACCTGAAGTTAGAGGTGTGAAAATGACTATTATTGTAGAATAAGTTTGCTGTCAACACACTTTCAGAGAGACTGCGTGTTCTGAAAAAAGATGAAGGGAATAATTTTTGTAGATCAAGTATCCTCCTATGGGTTAGCGTATTATGCAACCCCATGTAGAACGTAGCGAAGAGACTTCTCATTGGAATGTTTGGCGCCATGTATCAAGAGCAGGCATGCCCAGGGCCACAATCTGCAAGTGAGTTGCTGCTACAAGTCTGCCATCGCTGATGAGGAGGAGGGTAATATGAAGAATTTCACTAATAATGCTCAGGGTTGAAGTGTTGCTGCAAAGTGAACAGTTCCATATTATGTTTGGAAATGTTTGCCATAAAGCGTCTGAATGAAGAGTTAAATTTGGGATCGCTATGTACAATTTGAAAAGGTAGAATGCCTTGAAATATTGGCTTGAAGAGTCTTTAAGGCTCCACTAGTTTGATCAGCAACATTGTCTAGTTGATACCACTTGTATCTTATTTTTCCCTTATGGAATCTGGAAGCTCACATAGTTGGGGTGTCCTCCTCATCTTAACACCTCGATGTGTGCCATTGCATGCGACGATCCAATTTTTCTAGTTATCTGAGATGTCTATATGTTTCGCTTGAGTAGTTAATGTGAATGCGACCTTTTATTATGCTACTGCTAAAAACTACGAGTTTAGTTTTAAGTGTGGGATGTTTTAAGGAGTTTTGCCATATTCCATTTGTCCTTCCATGTTTATTTATACTTATATTAATCCTTTTTGTTGATGCATGTTTCAATGTTAAATTTTCATGTTTTCTTCTATGTTCATCTTCTGCTTATCTGCTCGAAGATGAAGACTAGCTGTTCCAAAGTTACGTTTATCCCTACTTCTATCTCATTCTTCGTTGCCGTTTGTTGACGTTTCTTTTTCATTATTACTATGATTATTATCTTCTATTCTCTCTAATGTTGTGGCTTCATCAGTTCTTATATACTGACAGTTGGGACATTTCTTTTTTGAGGAGAAATATTTGCGGGCATATTATAAGCATCATTTTAGGTCTTGGGCCTTGGGACACCCATGCTCTTATTTGACACTAGTCTTGACGATGTGGTTTGGCAATTTGGGGCTTTCATTTCCTGTTATATTCTTGTCGGTCTCATTACTTGATTATTGGGCTATTTTTGGGATGGAGCTAAATCCCAGCCTGAGCTGGTTGTCAGAGGCCAGGTGCAGGCCATAAAATCATAGGTATCAGAATCTATGCTCACCCTCTCACATAAGAGGTGGATTGATGAAAATTTAGACCTGCAGCTACTCTCTGACGACCAGCGCAGTCTCAGATTAGCTCCATCTTATTTTTTGAGTTCTAATTATTAACTCGCATGACTAGCCCTGATTGTGGCCTCATACATATTAATAGGCCTATGGGCCTCACTTGATCAGGGGATTGATTGGACCGCAAAGCTAACTTCAATCCAAGTTTTAGGCGAGTTCCAACTTTCTTTTTGCAGTTACTGTTGCAGCTTGTCATGTGGTAATTTATTTGTTCAGTACAGTCAGATTCATTGCAGTTCTTTCAGGGATATGGCAGTTTATGTGTCTTTTTGGTCATAACTCTAAACCGTAGTTGCCCGGAAACGCGTTTCTGGGAAAAGCGTTCCCAGAAATGCGATTCTGAGAATTGTGTTTCTGGAGACCCAGAATCATGCCCAAAAAAAAACAGATTATATTTATTTTTTGCCCTAAAATTGCCCTAAACCATGCTGTGACCAACCCAACTGTGACCAAAACACCTGGCAACCTATACAGATGCAATGCCCTTGATCAGAGCTTTAATCTGATACCATATTGCCCACATTTCTCAGAAACGCTCCCCCATTTCAGGAACGTGTTTCTGATCACGTTTCTGAATGCGTTTCTGGAAAAGGGGTGCATCTATGCTCTAAACTTAGAAGGCAGTGAGTCAAACTGAGTTTAATGCCAGCTACCTTTTTCAGGTAAAGCTACTGATTGAGACCTTTTAAAAGGATAATTTGCCAGAATAGGCATTTCAAAGAGACTCGTGGGCACCCGGCATAGTGACCCAAAAAGCCAAGGGCCAGCATGGGAGTTGATGATTTGCTCGTTCAGCTGAAAGAAGAGATACCAGTGCCATCAGAGCATCTAATACTGCCTTCCAGCAAGAACATTGGATTAGTGGTTGTGGATGAGGTGAATGGATTTTGCACTGTTGGTGCTGGAAATTTGGTATGATTGCTTACAACTAGTTCTCCTTATTATTCTTATGTTGTTGTGAATCAGCCCATTGCTTTTTCATTCTATCACATGTGCATGATATCTTAAGAAAAACATGAGAGTTATCGAGTTTCAGTTATTACTGTTCCTTTGACAACGCTTTCTGAGCAAGAGGATAAAATCTATTCATAATAAGACTAATAATTTGGTTGGGCAGGCCCCAGTGGCACCAAATGAGCAAATATCAAAAATGGTTGATGAGACTTTAAAACTGACTCGAGAGTTCAGCATGAGAGGGTGGCCAATGTTCGTGTTTATGGACACTCATGATGCCAACAAACCTGAGCCTCCATACCCACCTCACTGTATTGTGGGTTCAGGAGAGGAAACTCTTGTGCCAGGTATGATGTTTGAAAATAGTTTGTCCATCAAATTTGGTCTGTTTGCTTACTTCTCCTGTCCTCATCATGAGGTTTCAAGTTCGATTCCTCTCAGGTCCACAAGGACCTAAAAGATAAAATGTTAGTTCTAAGATCGTAACCCTTTTCCAAAATATGTTGTTGAGACCGTTTCTAGTGCAAGCCTGTTGGTATTATGCCTGAAAGGGGCACATCCAGAATAGGCACAGTATCGATTTCTTGTCTCTTCGATGTTCCAGTGCAACAATCACTCATTGGGATTTTCTTGTTTTTTCATGCAGCTTTGGCCTGGTTGGAGCAAGACGCTCATGCTGTTCTTTGTCGAAAGGATTGCATAAATGGTTTTATTGGGGCAGTTCAAAAGGATGGGTCCAACATGGTGGTGGATTGGGTTAAAGAGCACCAAATTCAGCTAGTAAGTTTTGCTTGACAGTCATCAGAAAGAATCTAAACTCTTTCCCTACACTGCATCTTAGAAGCCCGTTCTGAGCAAAAGGGGTCGGAACGTTCCGTTCCGTCCGTTCTGTACGTTCCGGAACGTACTGGGTCAGAACGAGTTAATGTAAATTAAAAAAAATTTGATATACGACCCTGCTGGCCCGTTTCACAGATAGCGAGCAAGGTAGCGAGCAGGGAAAGTAAGGTTGTTAGATAGGTGCACTGCTGGCCCGCGACTTCATCATTTCACAACAGCGAGGGAAAGTGCGCCAACATGCAGTTTGATGAGACTGCATAACTTCCTCACCTCTGAAATGTTTGGTCCGTTTGTCTGCCCACAGCAATCAACTTAATACTGCTGCTTAACGACGGAGAATAGCATGCGTCGAGGCACGTAGTGCCTTCTCGGACAAAGCTTTATTTTTTTCTTTGTTGTGCTGTATTGCTGCGGATGGATTTTTCCACCAAAAAGCCGGACGTGAGAACAGGATTTTTGCGGAAGTTCTGAGCTGCTGAACTACGCAGCAGAGAGCATGATCGAAGGCGCCTTAAAACGTCAATCACAAATAGCTAGACATCATAAACGGACCATAAACTTACTATTTACAAAGGGTCCGTTTGTGGGCAGAATGTATCATAATGATAATACTGGAAATTTTTGTGGGCAGAAGTTAAGCAAAAATTTCCTGAGTTTATGATACGTAAACATTTGAATACCGACTAGTTATGCTCCACCGTAATTTGCTCAACCAATATATGCTCAAAGCTGGGTTGGAACGGACCCTTTGTAAATATTTACGTTTTCTTAAGAAAATTTTTTGCCCACGTTCCAAAACGGAACACGTTCTGGAACGCGTTCCAGAATGCGTTCCATTCCGCGTTCCGTTCCGGAACGGGCAACTAAGCACTGCATTGACCTTCATGATTGTGATTGTATAAAAACTTTAACTAGGGATTTTTTTTTTGATTTTGTGAACAGCTGTATGGACTCAATATTCAACTTAATATGTTTCTCTTAAGATTATACAATCACTTATGCCACCAATTTAGTCTAACCAAAGGTATGTACAGAAATATATTCCTGTTCAATCATCTCTTGCAAGAAAACTGAAAAATCACACGTGTTTTTGTTTATAAAGCCACATGGAAAGGTATTCATCTAACTCCATTTAATTTATTTGTAGATTTTGGTCGTGGGCATATGCACAGATGTTTGTGTCCTCGACTTTGTAGTGGCAGTTTTATCTGCAAGAAATCATGGGCTCTTATTTCCTCTGGAGGAAGTTGTGGTGTACAGTGAAGCCTGTGCAACATATTCTCTTCCAAACCACATTGCCAAGGATCATGGGGCTCTTGCACATCCTCAGGTGAGACTATTCTGGTGAACTTTTAGCATATCATGGGAGATTTTAAGCATTTGTCCTAGTTTAATTGCATTGTCTGACCAAATGATAGCTGATTATTACCTTTGGATTAATCACTCTAATGCAAATGAATGTTGTTGAGTCTTATGATTTGTAATATTGAGTAGTAGCTGATAAAGATCTTCAATTGAGGATTAATTTTGCAGCAGAAGCTGTGCCCCTTGGCTTTATCACTCTAAATGCAAATGAATGTTGTTGAGTCTTATTGGTTGTGTGATATTGAGTACTAGCTGATAAAGATCTTCAATTGAGGACTAATTTTGCAGCAGAAGCTGTGCAGTGTCATAAAATTCACCCATAGAAAACCTGATTAAAAGTACAGCATTCTTTTTTATCAAAAAAAGCTTCAAAATCATGAAATGTCACCGTTGGATTTATCGCTCTAAATGCAAATGAATCTTGTTGAGTCTTATTGATTTTTTGATATTGAGTACTAGCTGATTGGGATCGTCAATTGAGGTTTAATTTTGCAGCAGAAGCTGTGCAGTGTCATAAAATTTATCCATACAAAACCTGATAAGTGCAGGATTTTTTTTATCATAAGAAACTTCAAAACCATGAAATGTCACCCTTTGTCAAGTACCTTGCTGCAGGTTTCTGACAAGAGGAACATGATTTTGAGCAAGGTTCCTCTTGTCAGACTACATTTTGTGTTCCAAAATGGATTTTTTAGGTAAGTGGCAAGTGTAGATACGATCATTCTATTGATTTGGCAGCAACATTTGGAAAAATTTCAGCTCTTTAAAAAATTCTGGCCAACAATGGCCATTTCAACTGTCTTTTGGAGATATCAAACTTAAGTGTGATTGAGACCTGCCCCAAACACTAATTTTCTCTATATTGATTTTCTACAAGCAGCTTATTCACGACAACGACTGCACAGTATCTAGATTGACTGTTACATATGAATTAGGCACCCCAATTTCTCAGTCAAATTGAAACATCAGCCTAATGCTTTGGTCCCTCTGTTCCCTTAACCTGCTGAAAGGGCGTGGAGTTGTACATAGTTCTGATGGTCTTGGCTAACTTGGCAGTTGCTGCTTGAGTTCTGGCCTTCAATGAAAGCATACCCTGGGAAAATCATTTTCCTGTCCTATTAACAACATGCTCAAGCTCCTTGTCACTGGATTATCTAGTGGCTTTGTTCTTGACTTGTTGGACCTGCTGAAGATCTGGTTCAGGTATTATCGTAGATTTAACATCGATCAAGCTAGTCACACTTTGCTGTGGGCTAGTTCAGGACCTTCATTGCAACTGTATATAGTTTTGCATGGGTGAGTGAGTCTGAACTTTCTTGATAGGATATTTTTATTGGATTGACAGTTACTAATCCAAAAGAAGCCTATGCAAGCAACATGTCTGGTGAACCCCTTCAAAAGTGTAGGCATTCTTTCCTATCCTCAACGATAGGGGTTCAACTCCATTCAGCCACATAAAGGGACATACCACATTGACGATTCAAGCTAACTAGCTGACATTGTGAAATATCCCCACTAAATATTCTCATATTTGCTCATATATTCATAGAGCACATCTGTGAATCCGAAAGGCTTCCAGATACTTTTTCAAAAATGGACAGCTCTGCAGGAATGATGCTTATTTAGAATCATACTTTACAAAGTTGTTATCACTTATTAGTGAGAATTGTTGATTTGATTATATAAACACTGACTGTGCATAATGCATCAGCTATTGCAAGCCAAGCAAACTATTGGCAACTCAGCACAGAAATGATCAATTTGCCAAGATGACTTTTGAGATTTAGATTTCACAAACCTTAGCAATGCTTAAGAGGATTGTGAGCAACGAGAGACAGGATGTGGATAGAAAACATGTGCCTATATGTATTACAACTTCAAAATTTCTTGTGTGAAACATCTGCCAATACTGCAGCCCTTGCAGAGCATTACTGAAATTGAATGCCATCTCCAAACTTGGGACTATGCTTTACCAATCACCTCCACAAGATAGCGATAAGGTAGGGTTTCATAGATAGACACAAAAAGGGAAATTGTGTAGAAGGGCTTGATTTGCAGTGTTTTTTTGGGCAGGTAGGGTTTTATTTCCATGTAGTCAGTGCCTAGCTGAGAGAAGCTTTGAAGGTTAGTCTCAAACTGGGTTTTACACTACGGAGCAGCTATATTGATTCGAGTGATGATCTGGGTTAAGTGCACCTAGGCAATATGGAGTTTGATAGGTCATAAGAAGTCTATAGTTGTTCCAAGTTATTGGTAGGAGTAAGCGACAATGGTGTTTGGAAGATGTGGCTAGGTTTCAGGTGTGTCTCAAGCAACAACTTGATGAGACCCTTTGCAGGATTGAGAATTACCGTTGTGGTCCTAGCTATGATTGCTAGACTTGACTAAATGTGATGAGAGGCTAGTTGAAATTGACAGGGTGAGTGGGTCATTATGCCAGTGTTAGAGTGCAGGGCCAATCGTTATAAGGCCATGCTAGTGTGGAAGGGGTCGGAAATTTGGAAAATCAATCAAGGCTCGATCAACCTTGACGGGATCGGTTGACTTGATATTGAAATAGAAGATAGGGCCTTTAAATAGTGGTCTATAACTGGGAGGAACATTCATTTTTTCAATGGGTAGTTTTGGAATCATGAGATTGGACGAGCCAAGCTTCTAACAACTGCAATGTTTTATGTGGTGTATATCTTCTGTGCTTGTGGAGCTAGTTCTTGAGGATGATGATTGACATTCATGGGCCTATGGATCTGTTGGGATCCCTATACACCACCATATCCACTTATCATATCATTGCTATTTGGCATTCTTTGTTTTACCTACTGTTATGTGGCATGCTTGGTTGATATGACTGGCACAATTACTTCATATCATATGGCCTAGGTTGTTATGTGATGGTTTGAAGGAGATTGTTCATTGTTCATCAATTATAGTCTTTCTATGTTGAATGTGATGCCACCATGTATGTGAATGTGTTCACAATTGCATGCCATATTGTGGTTCATTTAATGTACTCATTGTTATTTTCACGTACCCACAATTTAGTTTGTGTATCTATTTAATGATTAATGATAAATAGGACTAAGAGCCTATTCTAGTGTTATTAACGAAGTCTGATCCTTCCTATGTGTGATGGACATATGGACCATATGTGAAGAGACAAAAACCTCCACATAACTTCATCTCTCTCATTTTTTCATCTAGTGGTTATTATATTTTGATACAAGTCTTTGTGTGTTCTCTGCACTATCTTATCTAATTATGAATGTATTATTTTATTGTGCTCTTTGATCTCATAGTTTTGGGAAAGGACCTCCGGAGAAATGAGAAACAATCAATGATTGAGAAATGTGATACAAGAAATGGGGAAACACCATGTCATCACAAAAGTAAAGTATTGCAAGGTAATCACAACCATGCATGTGGAAGAGAGGGAGGGATCAAGGGAGAGAGTGATGAACATTGCAAGGGAGAGAAATTTCTATACCCTAAACCTTAAACTCCTAGGAATCACTAAAAAAAGGCCAAGTTTGGATGATATGATTTCTGTTAGGAGGAAAAACATTTCCCCAAGGCATTTCCCAACTAGGGAATCATAGAGTGGAGGGAAGCACATTTTTTTAGCTTCTGGGGAAATGTACATACCCTTAACTATGTTTGATCTTCAACATTGTATTGGACTAGGTTAAGATCAAAACTTGATGAGACAAATTTTTATAGATGGGATAGGAAGAGATCTTCTCTGTAGAAACTACTTTGGATCATCAGGGAAACTAGGTGTACTCTCCTCCTCATGGCTAACAGCAACCCACAACAGGATAACATGGAAAATGTCATAGGCACTAGGAGTAATCGACAATTGCAAGCAATTGGTTACTTTGTAGGCGATGTGGATGGGCCTCGGGATGCTCCCATGCTCGGGGGCCCCAACTCCCTATTTGTAGGAGCTCCTGGATACATTATCAATATATAGTTTCTACTTGACGCCTTAGCTTCTTAGAAGGCGTTACGCCCTTTTCTCCACCTATATATATGTAAGGTTGTCATCCATGTAAAAGAGTACCATACGGTCTAGTTGGACACGCAAGCCAACCCCATGATTCTCAAGTGACTTAAAGCGAATTGGCAAAGTGGTGCTATCCCCGTTGTTCTCCAGACTGAATCCAAATCCCAACATCATGAGCTAGTCTAGTTTCAAGGAAATGCTTTGCCTCTTGAAGTGCATTTTGGGTATCCATAATTCCTCGTACCCTAGTATCAAGAGCCTTATATTCTTGACACTTTTCTTCTGAAAGAGTAGTTGAGATATGGATGAGATGGGAGCGCTTGGCTTGTTACCTTTTTTTAAGATGGTTGCCCAAGAAAGGACTTCTTCTTTTTGTTTCTCGATTTGAGATTCCGTGGACTCTGATGACTGCGCTTGCATATTGTAGCTGCCTAATATTTGCTCCATTGAGAATGGAATTGGCACAATAGAATGCTATCTTGGAGTGTGACAAAGGCCTCTTTTGTGATCGTAAGCACATGAACTTAGCTCTAAAGGCTTAAAGGAGGGAGACGAGGAAATTTCAAAGATTCAAATTAAATACAAGGAAACAAATATCAAAAAAACCACGAGTCTTAGCCATTAAGACATTTGTTAAATCTAGTTAAAACCTTTAACTAAAATGAGAACTGATTATTGTTTATCTCTTTGACTTAAACTCTAATGTCTTAGTAGGTCCCTTAGGCCCATCCAAGTCATTTACAACGTTGTTTGTTGACAAATGCCTCTATACTTGACCTACTGCTTTTTAAAAGCTAGCACATAACACACCATCACTAAGGACAGGGCTTTCTTAGAAACCACCTCTTGTTAATAATCCCATTGTTTCACTTTCTGAATTCAAGTTGGCATGGGAAGGAATCGTAGAAGACAAAGTTGGTTGGTGGAGAGTTCCTTCTCCTTTGCAAATAACAGTTTGAGAACACAAAAGAGGTGGATCTTGTATTCCAATGCAGAAGTCATGATTTTTCCTGGGAACACACTAACGAACACTGATGATACATAGACTATGTGAACAAGAGAATATTGTCCTTTTACATTTTCCTTTGAAGGTACAGAAAGGGATACTATCAGTACCAGTGTGCAGAGTTTCATGTGCACTTTATAGTTTAGGTATTCTTTTGGCATGAGCTGTTGATTTTTATTGTTTATGTACTGCTTATAGCTCAAGTATAACATCCCTGTAGTCACATATGATTTCACAATTAAGAAACTACATCTTCATTTGCTGCGCCTCGCGTGCTCTATTTATTTGCATCCAAGACAACATGCATTGACAGGAAAAACAAAATTTTGTTACAATAGTTCAGGGGTAGGTACTGACGAGGTCAAGTGATTTGTACAGTAGGAGCAAACGCACTTTATGACGTTTTAGTGTGAAAAGTACAGTACTAAGGACCATAAATGGATCTTTGAATGATCCACAAGGTGATTGTATGCTTGTTAAACAATCTATCAGAAACTAGTCATCAGAAAACAAGATCTAGTTTAGCAGCTTGATAGGAAACAAGTAGAGACAATCAAAGCATTCATCAAATAGTCTAATCCAACTCCACATGTGTGGAAATAAGGCTGTAGTACGGCCTGTAGACAGTGTTTACAAAGTGCCAAAGCTGGGTTTCATTGAAAAAATAGAGTAATCACCATACAATGAGAGGAAACTCGAGTTTCTCCTTGAGGCTCCAAAAAGTTTCTATCTTCTCACTATGGAGAATGGAAATACATAGTAAAACACACTTCCTTTGCAAAGTTAGGTGAAAATCCAGCATGTAATAAGGAAGTAGACTCCACTTTCTTGCCCTAATGTGAAAACCCTAGCCTAGGTCCAAGAGTCATGCTTGGTAGATGCATGGTAGGTACAAATTTCATCATAAATCATGGTCTAGATCCTACAAAGTAGGAATCACTACCAAATAGACACAACCACTCCTCTTGACTCATGGTAACCTACTTTAGGTGTGTATGTACAAGTGGCACTTTGGCCATTCAAGTAACCAACAAACAATATTGACAAAATGTACAATATTCTACATGGCTAGATTTGCCAATGTAGGCAATTTTTCACACTCCTCCTCAAATCTAGTCTTGGAGATCACAATGCTTTTATCAATAACTCCAATTGAAGATCTAAGCTTGACAAATGAATCTTTAGGTAAAGGTTTAGTAAACAAATCAGCCAAGCAACTTGATGATGGCACGTGTTGGAGCTTGATCTCTTTAGCTTGCACTTTTTCTCTCACGAAATGATGAGCAATTTTGATGTGTTTGCTCCTTGCATGGAATGTAGGATTAGTTGCAAGTGATTGGGCTGATTGGTTGTCACAATAGATGATAGGGATCTCCTCCTCCATGACATGAAGCTCCACCAATAGCCTTTTGAGCCACAAGACCTCCTTGCATGTTGATGTCAAGGCCTTGTATTCGGATTCTGTGGAAGATAGGGAGATGGTATCTTGCTTTTTGGAAAGCCATGATACTACTCCATCACATAGAAAGGTGGCAAAGACACTTGTTGATCTTCTATCCACTTTGTCACCTGCAAAATCCGAGTCACTATAGGCTCTTAAGCCAAGATTAGTTCCTCTATACAAAATACCAAAATTCTTAGTGAATGAAATGTATCTAAGAACTCTTTTGGCCATCTTCCAATGTGAAACTAGAGGACTTTGCATGAATTGGCTTAACTTTCCAACACTATAACTAAGATCAGGTCTAGTTATAGTTAAATAGATCAAGGAGCCAATAAGCCTTCTATATAATGTGATGTCCTCAAAGGATGCTTCATCACAACCAATAGATACTTTTACATTTTGCTCCATTGGTGTCTCAATGCCTTTACAATTCTTCATTCCAAATCTATCTAGGATGGATGTAGCATATTTAGATTGACAAATGAAGCTAAAATCACATCCTCTAATAACCTCTATTCCAAGAATGAAGCTCAATAGGTCGAGATCTACCATCTTAAACTCTTTTGCTAAAGCAATTTTTGCATCTCTAATTCCATCTAGATCATTACCACTCAAGATAATGTCATCTACATACAAAACAAGAATAATGATCATGCCATCATGAAAACTTATATACAATGATGGATCATAGGCACTCATTACAAAATTGATGGAAATGAGAAAAGAGTTTAGCCTAGAGTACCATGCTCTAGGTGCTTGCTTGAGCCCATAAAGGCTCTTCTTCAAAAAACACACCTTTCCTTCATGCTTTGCCTTGATGAAGCCCTCGGGTTGCCTCATGTAGATCTCTTCCTCCAAATAACCATTGAAGAATGCATTTGTGAAGTCAAGTTGGAATAGCTCCCAGTTGAAGGTTGTAGCAAGACTAATGATCAACCTGATAGTAACAAGCTTAGCCACAGGAGCAAAAGTCTCATTATAGTCAATGCCTTTGGTTTGTAAAAAACCTTTGGCAACAAGCCTAGCTTTATGCTTGCTTATTGATCCATCTTGATTATACTTCAATCTAAACACCCACTTGCAATCAAGAGGTTTCTTCCCTTCAGGAAGATCCACAAGATCCCAAGTATGATTCTCAATAAGAGCATCATACTCTACTTGCATAGCATCCATCCAACTTTTAGACTTACAAGCATCTTCATAGCATGTTGGCTCATCTAACATTGAAGTAAGAAAGGTGTAAGATGTGAAAGATGATGAGCCTTCCCTTTGATCACCTTGACCATCATAGGTGAGCCTCAATGGCTCGGATCTTGCCCTTGTAGATCTTCTTGGAGTTCTTGGAGTTCTTGCATCTTGAGGTGGATCCTCAAGTTCTTCTTCACTTGGAAGCTCCTCCTCCATCCTAGCATGATCCTTGGCATCAAGATGATTAGTAGCATTATCATGCAAATCACAGGCATGTCCTTCATAAAAAATAACATCCCTACTCACTATCACCTTGCGAGTGATGGGATTGAAGACTCTATAACATTTGCTATTCTCACCATATCCCACAAAGATGCCTTTGATGGATGTTGCATCATTCTTCCTTCTCTTATCCAAGGATTGGTGTACATAGCAAGTGGATCCAAAAACTTTGAGATCTTTAAGATTGGGCTTCTCTCCAAATAGAGCTTCAAATGGTGTGATTCCTCCAATGGCTTGGTTTGGCAATCTATTGCACAAATAGTTAGCACAAGTTATTGCTTCACCCCAAAATGATTTGGATAGAGAAGCATCTAGCCTTAAGGCCTTAGCACACTCACAAAGAGATCTATTTCTTCTCTCACTCACTCCATTTTGTTGAGGGGTGTATGGACATGACAACTCCCTCTTTATGCCATTAGAAATACAAAAGTCAATCAACTTGTTGGAGACATATTCACCTCCATTATCACTCCTTAATACCTTAATCTTGGTACTAAGTTGATTTTCTACCAAAGTCTTAAACTTTACAAAAGAATCAAACACCATTGATTTGCTAGACAAGAGGTACATCCAACAAAATCTAGAATAGTCATCAATGAAGATTACATAGTACTTGGCACCACCATTAGACTCATGTGAAAAACAATGAACATCCGAATGGATGAGTTCAAGAGGAGGGTTTGATCTTGATGTAGATCTTGAGAAGGGTAGCTTGTGAGCCTTTGAGAGGCTGCAAGCTTCACATATCTTCCCACACTTTGACAAATGCTTGGGGAGTCCAACTGCAAGCTCCTTTGTAGCCATAGATTCCATGGCTTTGTAGTTGGGGTGGCCCAACCTTTTATGCCACAGTTCCACCTTTGATAGCTCCACCTTTGCCAAGTTAACACTCTCCACTGCAATATTAGCATCAAGCTTAAACAATCTACCTTGCTTAAAGCCTTTGGCTATACAGTCATCATTTCTAAGAATGGAACAAACTCCATGCTTAAATTGTACATCTAGGCCATTATCCATTAATTGGCCAACACTAAGCAAATTCTTGGTTAACTTAGGAACATAAAGAACATTATCTAAATTCATCCTTTTGGATGATCCCACATACAAGGGAATTGTTCCTATTCCACTTATCTTACATTCTTGACTACTTGCAGTATAGATTGATCTATGTAAGTCATTGTAAGAAAGTAAGGTGGAGAATATGTCCTTTTGATATGTCATGTGGGAACTTGCCCCACTATCAATCCACCAAGAATCATTGGTGTTGCTCTTGGATGATGGTGGTTTGTTGGAAACCATCAAGGATGACTCTTCATCCTCCTCTTCCTCCTGATGTGCAATGTTGCTTTGTTTGCTCTCTTGTGCCTTCTTCTTCTTGAGACATTCTGATGCAAAATGTCCTTTCTTTCCACAGAAAAAACATTTGTACTTGGACTTGTCTTTGATCTTGCCCTTTGAGCTTGAAGCCTCATCCTCCTCCTTGGTCTCCTTGAAGTGCTTCTTCTTGCCATTGGTCTTCTTCTTGCTTTTGAATGAGAAATTAGCTTTCTCATCACCATCCTGCAGAGAAATAGCATTCATTCTTGCATTGGTATGCAACATCCTACACTCTTCAGCTACTAATACACTGTGTAGCTTTTCTATAGTAGGCAAAGTGTCTTGGATTGCAAAGCTTTGGACCAAATTTGTAAAGCCACTCCCTAGACCATTTAGGACAATCTGAACAAGCTCACTATCTTGAATCTTCTCTCCAATGGAAGCTAACTCCTTATTAAGAGACTTGATTCTTAGCACATATTCTTGTGCATTCTCATCACTCCTCTTCATGCTTTGTAGAATCTGATTCCTAAGCATGAGAACCCTCGAAGTGTTACTAGACTCATAAATAGATTTTAAAGATTCCCAAGCCTCTTTAGCACGCTTACATGATGATACTTCCCTTAAAAGATCATTGCTTACAGATGGATTTGTAATCACAGTTCTATCACTTCCTCACAAGCTGGAATGAAGATAACATGAGATGAAAATTACACTCAAGCAAATCTTGCCAATCTTGGCTATTCTTGGACAAAAACTGACTCTATCTCTCTCATTCACTTTGATGTACTTTCAAGACCTGGTTTCCACTTTAAGAAGGTCTGAAATCAGCCTAGATTAATTAGTTTTCATGAAAGAAATTCAAAACTAATCAATGGCAAGTGATCTTGTAGCTTATCCTAGGATTTGCACCAAAAATTACATCAAACTGACACCATATGAATTTTCTATGATCAAATGAATATGGGTTATTAAATGCTGGTTCAGAGATGCCCACACGTGTGAACAGTACAAATTTTGATCCTGAAAAAGTTTGGGATCAAATCCCCTCACCAAAACCTGGATACCAGCTCGCCCTTCCAATACTAGCTTTTTGCACCAAAACTTGCTAAAACTGGATTAGATTCAAACACAGATCAATGGCCTTGTACTTGGCTCTGATACCATGTGAAAAGTACAGTACTAAGGACCATAAATGGATCTTTGAATGATCCACAAGGTGATTGTATGCTTGTTAAACAATCTATCAGAAACTAGTCATCAGAAAACAAGATCTAGTTTAGCAGCTTGATAGGAAACAAGTAGAGACAATCAAAGCATTCATCAAATAGTCTAATCCAACTCCACACGTGTGGAAATAAGACTATAGTACGGCCTGTAGACAGTGTTTACAAAGTGCCAAAGCTGGGTTTCATTGGAAAAATAGAGTAATCACCATACAATGAGAGGAAACTCGAGTTTCTCCTTGAGGCTCCAAAAAGTTTCTATCTTCTCACTATGGAGAATGGAAATACATAGTAAAACACACTTCCTTTGCAAAGTTAGGTGAAAATCCAGCATGTAATAAGGAAGTAGACTCCACTTTCTTGCCCTAATGTGAAAACCCTAACCTAGGTCCAAGAGTCATGCTTGGTAGCTGCATGGTAGGTACAAATCTCATCATAAATCATGGTCTAGATCCTACAAAGTAGGAATCACTACCAAATAGACACAACCACTTCTCTTGACTCGTGGTAACCTACTTTAGGTGTGTATGTACAAGTGGCACTTTGGCCATTCAAGTAACCAGCAAACAATATTGACAAAATGTACAATATTCTACATGGCTAGATTTGCCAATGTAGGCAATTTTTCACATTTAGAAGCCATGTTCTATATTTGTTGTGATTGGTATTTGTAGTCTTAGGTTGAATGAGTGACTGATTGTTTGTAGAGTTCTTGCTATTATGTTTTCATGGTTAAAACTTAGTAAAATAGAATACTGGAGTCTTGCAGTGCTCTTGGTCAGCGATTGCTTTCATGGTTGAAAGAGGGAAAATTTATGTGTTGCAGAGATCAGATGCGGAATGTTCACTTTCAGGGCTATATCCTCAGGAGAATACTGATTATTTCTTCTGAATTTTTTCAGGATTTGATGCATTACATGGGTCTCTACTTTGCAAAGTCACGAGGGGCTCGTGTTGTTAGTAAAGTTTTGTTTTCAAATGAATTCACAGCCCAGGATGCTCAGCTAATAAAAAACCAATAACTTGTTCATATTCTTAACTAACAGTCCATACTCATGGAACTCTGTATGATATAATCTGAATTTTTCGTTTGAGTGTGGCTGAAGATCGTGTGTATACTACATACCATTCTAAAATCCTCTCGAGGCCATAGTCTCTGGGTGTGCAAGAATTTTGATGAAATTGTATCAATTGAGTACATTGAAGAGGGAGAGACGACATATAAAATCAGATGGATGACAATCTGGTTCATCAAATTTCCTCAGAATTAATAAGCATCCTTAACAATCTAACCAGTGAGTCAAGTGCTACCACTAGCCCAAGTTATATCTGTTATCTTTGTGACACAAGGCTATTCATGGATGATGGGGTGTCAAAGTGTTGTACTACTACTTGCATTTGGTACCTACCAAGTGGAGTCGAAGAAGTCTTCAATACATTATGAATACTTATGCTCTGTTCTATTGAGACTCTATTGGCCATGCAAGCCTACAAGTCAATATGTTTTGATATGGGAAGCAATAAATTTTCTCCTTCATCAAACTGTATATACAAGCTGCCAAAGGGCATGTACATATCGAGATAATAGAAGCAAACTGCTGTGTATTTCCCTTATGATGTCATAAGCAGGGCTAGTAGATTTGAAAAATTTTGCAGTAAACTTGAATGGGTGTATTTCTGTGGTGTTGAAGCTCAGTTGGCCTTCAAGTCTAGAAGTAAAGTGAAATTGTAGTTTAGGGCAAATGTGCCCGTTTATAAGATTGCAGTTAGTATTGACAAGTAGTGAAAGAAAGAGAATATAAATATTGAAATGATAGAGAAGCCCTTTGCAGGGTGCTTTGTAGTTGTAATTTATCACAAACATGCTCCTTTGTAAGATTGTAGTTACCCATCTACGTTAAGTCAAAGAAACATCATAACATGTTAAAATGATAGAAGCAAGTTGCAGGGTACACTTTCTTTTTCTAACTAGTGATGTTTTGCTTCCTATTATTAAACCTCTGTCTTGCGCAATGCTAATTACGTTCCCTTAGGAATCACGTATTGCCAAACTGGTGTCATTATATAGGTATAGAAATTGTGATTCAAATAGAGCTTCCATTCTTCAAAACTGAAGAGTCCTGAGTCTTCCCTTAATCAAGGCAACTCAAAGTGAGTTGGAAGTAAAGTTTTCATGAATTTTTAAGGATGTCTTGTAATGGAGGTGGCAGTAGAGAAAGTGCAAGAATTTTTAATATTGTAAAAGTAGTTCTTGTGAGTTAGTGAAAAGCCATTAAACAATAATTGACATACAGTGTGCATTAATGTACAGCTTGTAGGATTATCAAGAACAGGACGTCTAATTATATCATCCCACTATTTTGACTCTTGTATAAGGTACATACTGTATTGATGTATAGATGACAACGACAACAAAGCATTTGTGGTCATAAATGAACATTGATGGTCATTCAATTACAATGACAAGAGTTTAAAAAATGGATATTTTATAAAACATATAGGAGCAGGTTGGGGAAGCTGGGAAATATGCCAGTAAAGAAACTTTTGAGTAACAATAATCCACAACAGTCTTTAATATGTTACAAGTTACAAAAATTTTAGGGTATATCCTTAAGGATTGAAGAGGAGATAAAAGGGCATCTTAAGAGTTGAGTGTGCAATAGTAGTATTCAGGGATTGTATAATTGCCAGTAGACTGAAACTTTGATACTTAAACAAATTTCCATACAGTGATTATTTGAAAAATCATTTCAATGTAATAAATAGAAAAGCACAAAAAATGATTTGCTGTTAATTTATTTATATTTAACCAATTTGAGACAAATTGTATTGTTGAATGCATTTGCATTAGAGTTCTATCCAATCCACAGCAAATGATTCTTCTCAGTATAGGCTTGAATTGTAATAGCCTCGTTAAGTAAGATTCAAAAAATATTAGACAAGGAAATATTGATCACTTTTGTTGTCACCTCCACAAGAAATTAACCATACTAGGTATACCAAGAATTTTTTTTTTCACCATAGAGATGGACAACCTCTATAATTAAATGAATAGAGTTACTACGTGCTAAATCAAGGGATCCAAAACTTTTTACACATGATTTGTCTCCTCTTGTTCGTTAAGTTGTAGTGGTAATATCCATGAATGTCATTCAAAAATGGCTACATTATCAAATCACTAAACAACAATATAGAAATTAAATGGTGTTATATCTACTAACAAAAAAATTGATAGTTTTATGTGATTTACACCACACAAAAAGCAATACATGTGTAATCTTATATACTATTTTGAACTTCAAAAGGAATTTGGTCAATTTTTATGCATGGTTAACTAAGACATAACAATAAGAGAAACATAACATTAGAGAATTTCTATATAATATAATTATTATTTTAAAATATGGCATCGTCTTTGACATGTCAGTCATGGTGGGGTTTTGACATTCTACGAGTAAATTCTTTGCAAGTTTTGTGAGTTTTTTTTACCCATGATCCAACACAGTGGTACAAATTTTTTATTCCAAGAAAATAAAGTTTTTTTTTTATTGAAAATGTAAAGTTTTTTTGGAGCTGATTCGACTAGCATGCCAGTCTAGCCGAGTAAATTGCAAAATAGAAAAGCTATTTTGACACATTTGAGAACCAAATTTTGAGTAAAAACATTATTTCAGAATACTTTTTGCAACCTTTAAACATAGCATGTTGAAGTAAAACAACTAGAAATAAAAAAAATTTGCAACCTTTAAAGATAGCACACGAATGTGCTATATGAAATAGGAAAATATTTTTTGTAGCCTCCAAAGATAGCACGCCGGTTGCCGAGTGAAACATCTCAAGAAAAACAAATTTTAGTTTCGATGTGCACACCGACAAACTACCTTTGGAGGTTGCAGAAAAAAAATTCAATTTAAAAATTTCTAACTTTGTGAAATTTTAAACTATGTACCAAACCGCATTTTTAATAATAAACGCATGTGCTATCTTTTCGTTGAATCATGGCATGAAAGAAACTCGCAAAACTCATAAAAACTTTTTTTCTCAGAATGCCAAGGTCCATTATGGTGCAGAAAACATGGGTGTGAGGGTGGGATGACACCATCTCACAAGATGGTATACTATTTTCCCATGTTTGGGAGCCCACCACAGTTAGGATTGTGGTGATTCAAAATATGCTCTTGAATGACACATGAAAAGTATAATATTCACAAACGATTACTTTACCTTTGAAATTAAGTCAACATCTTTTTGTTGTAGCTTTAGATATTTTTTCATGAAAATTGTAGGTGGAAACGTTTCCCATATTTCATTTTACATAGCATGTTTCATGAAAGTTGGAATGTGGATACTTGTTGTAGTGGAACAAAAAACTGCCACTGGTATTCAACAAAACCAATTGCAAGCAATGGTATCACTTATCATCTTTATTGTTGAATTTTGAAGCTCTAGTTTTTTTTTTTGTTCCTTGTAAATTGCTTCTCAGAAGGCTAAGTTTTTACATAGATCAATAGACAAGGATACTTTGTTTCAAGAAACTACACTATTTTTTATCTAAATATTGCATACTCAAATAGTAAGAGTTACACACTTTAATTGCCATTTTTTATTTCTTGCTCAAGTTCATGTACTTTTTGTTACAAGACATGACCAGGCACTTTCATCATCATCTATGTCAAGCCCTATTTAGAGACAACCACATACCTATAGGCAACTCATAGAATAATGTGTTATGCAAGCATTCATCTTCTTATGGAAAATTCTCTAGGTTCATGCATTAATTTATAAAGAATTTTTGAACCCATTGCATGTCTTTGATTTATAACTTTGATTTAAGTTTTAAATGTTTGAGAATAATTACAACAACGTTATAATCTTGTTTCGTACTATTCTGGGGTTCAATAGATAGAGAATGTTAGAGCTTAAAGTTAAAAATTCTCTTCACAAAAAGCCTTGCCATTGGTTCTAGCGAAGCTAATGAGGTAACTGAGTAGTGAAGATCAAGGGAGTTGCAAATGAAGGAGAACTTTCTCAAGATTATTATATAAACAACATGCAACTTGCAATATTTCGCTTCATTATTCAACTTTGATCTTTTGCCACTATAATTATGAATAAATAATATGCGGCCGCTTTAGTTCAAAGATTGACATAAAGAGCTTTGATATTTTTGTTGAAGCGAACACATCAATGATATACAAGTGTACATTCCAATTCAATAGCGAAATGCATAATACATTCCATGGTAGATCTTTGCAAAAAATCAAATTATAGGCAACCAAAAAAATCATTGTGAGCAATAGAAATCTAGCAATATGAGCATACATGAAGACAATCACGCACAAAAATCTATACAGTAGTACCCAAAAGAACAAAAATAAGAAACGGGTCCTAAATTGTATTCAACTACTTTGAAAACAATATCACTTCACAAGGATATTTATACATGCATGGCTACAAAGTAGGAAAGAGAAACCATTGTGGGCAATGGTTGTTGCCAAATAAATCTTTTAGTAGCAACAACTTACAAGTCAAGGAGAAATAAATCCTAGATAGTCTATTTTCAACTAGCTTGAAATTTGAAAAGTGAGCACGCGTGTCAAATTCCAAATGAGCCCTTATTGGCCATGGGCCCACATCACTTTTGGCAGAGGAAGGTAAATGTTGGCCTAAGCTGGTCATTCGGAACCACCTATAGGCCTAAATTCCATCTCTCCACCCCTTGAGTGAGAGGTTGAGCATGACATTATGATTGGTGATGCCTATGCACTTTTGGGGCCTGGGGCCTGCAGTTGACCTCTAACACTTGAACTTGGAATTCAGCTTAATTTGTGATTTAAATAGAGCTCTCCTATTGATCTAGGAGAAAAAATGGGACACTCACCCGTCCACACTAGCATCCACTTGCCAGTGGCAGATGACATGGCAGATACCCAATGCCACATAGGGGCAAGTCAAATCCATTTTTTGGGCTAGCCAATGTCCCCTGGCATGTTGAGCTGCCCCTAGCATGTTGATCTGCAATTTGAAGTTTTTTTAACCCTTCACTGCCAATATTCCTTTCAATGAAATGCATTTCAATTTTGACCTTTCTAGTTGAAAGGTGATTTCTTGAAAAAAAAAAAAACTTAGAGCACCCTTCAACCTTTTAACATGAAAAGTTTCATACTTGCATTTCAAAACACAACAACTTAAATAAAATGGACCAATCTTATGTCAAGATTCAAATGGGCCAATCATATTGTAGCCCTTCATTTAACACTTACCAACCAAATGTGAAATGGGGGTGCCGTCAACTCACTTGCCAAGATTCAAAGAATGTGTGGCAAGTGAAATGTCCAGGCAAAGGGACTTCTTGCCGGTAGTTTGAAAACACCCTAATTCAAAGATAAAATGCCTAAAATGTTGCATTATGATTTTAAAATCATGGTTAAAAGAACTTTTCATTGTTGGATGACACTGGGCCCTACCTCCATTTTTGGTCAAAATTAAGACTCAGCTATTTATGATATTTAACTAAGTCAAGACTCGAGACCAAGTGCAAGCCTCAAAGTCATAAGTATCAATCACAATGGACAACACTATGCTCATCAAGAGGGTCAAAGTAGAAAGGTTGGCCTCTAGCTAGTAATTTTTTAAATAGCTCCATCCTAAGAGAAGGGCCCAATGGGTAGGATTTTTCCATCCTTTCCATTGGAAATTTCCATTCATCATGTTCTGGAATTTTCATCCACCAAAGGCACGATTCTCATTGTTTAGCTATCATGAGATTTAGACCTTTTGAGAGGGTTGGGAAGGCAACACTCTCATAGAGTGAGATATGAAAAAAGGAGTAGGACTCAAAAAATAACCACAAATGTCCATCTAGCTATCATCATCGTCCTTGACGTGCTATGGCGTGTTGCTGCAACTCCATGATAATGCAGGACACCATTGTAGGTCCTGAAGATTGTAAGGTAGCCATGATTGGAGCTCCCAAAATTGCTTAGTTGCTAAGGAGGCACCAATTACCTTGGTCCTCTATCCAAATTGCACTTTTGCTCATCTTTCTAGAGTACTTTTTTTTTTCTTTTCTCAAAAGATGCTACATTGTTTTTCTTATTATTTTTTCCAAGGAGAGCCCATTGTCGAGGAGGTCAAATTGTAATTGCACATAATGCAAAGTCTCCATTAGCTCGAATATGAATGCACTTAGATTCAAATGAAAAGTCAATAAAGCTCAAGTTTCATAATAACATCAATGGAGCACATCAAGAGATGTGGAAATTGCACATTATGCTAAACTCCACCCCGAGTTGATATTCCTATCGTGTGACCATCTAGATCTAATAAACAAACCCAAACATGGGCCTTATCTTAAGTGAAATTGCGCCTAAATTTCATAGTCAAGGTAATTCAACATGCTTTTAAATAGATTATATAGAAGCTTGTAATGCTTGTGGGGTTGAGAAACCCAAGCTCTTATGCCACTATTTTAATTTTTGTGATGACCTAAAAATTGGTATTTGAATTAGGCCTAGAGGTGCTGAGTCTAGAATTCCTTACCGAGCAAAATGTCATCTCCTAGACTACTTCAATACTTCAATTGGCTTTTTGTGTCGACCATTATGAAACATAATCATCATATGAAAAATGACATGCGTCTCAGAAAAACAAAATCATCTCGGGTTTTCACCTATGTCATGGTGTCATTAGTTTATGCACATTTTGCTTTTGAAGAAGTCTAAAAAATGGGCATCCCTTGAACATAGTTTTCATGCTTAGAAATTCAAGATTGGCAAGTGATCAGATTCTGAAAACCATTCCTTACTTTTGGAAGTTGGGCGTTCTTCAAGAGCACGGTTATGTTGAGAACTAGTTTGAATCACCAAAGAACATGCATCATTCACAAAATCTGTACTTCATTAATAATTACCTGCTGAATCCTGATGGTGGGCTCCCAACTTTTGTAGCAATTGTTCAACATATGCAGTTGGGGTAGCTGTGTGTCTAGCTCATCAATAAATGAAGGCATCTATCTCATTCAACATGAAAGGCCATGTGTACTGTTTGTTTCTCTTGAAAGCCATCTGTGAGCTATGGCATGTGAATGCATCAGTTCTACTGACTGCTGCTAGTGAGCTTTCAGAGCATACAAAGTTGGATAATGTCAAAAAGTCTAGCAAAATTAACAAAGAACATACTTGAGAAAGTTGTGAAGTATTTCAAAAGACTTCACAGTATCTCTCTGCATGACCATTGCTCAATGAATGGAAAGTCTAGAGATACTTGGACAAGCCACAACCAAGAACAGATTTGGGAAGCTCTGGCAGCCTATCCCATCCTTCTGCAAAGATCAAGCCCATGCCCATATGGAAGTGAGCTTCAATATGGCAGTGGAATGGCCATACCCCTGGATTGTCTGCTCTGAACCTTATGGCAACCCAACCATACGGCAATACAGCCACTGTGTTTTTGAGTGGTGCATTCTTGAGGTTGTAGCTTTGAGGATCAGTGGCAGGATCAAAAATGCCTTTTCCGTAGCCCAGCACCCAAAAATCATGCCCGTGTAGATGCCAAGGATGGACCTCGCTGTTATTTGGAGTGAGAGTGTTGGCATTCTGAATGATCACGTCGACCACGCTTCCAAACTGGAAGGTGTAGACTCCGCTGCCAACTGTAGCATTGGGATTTGCAGGAGGACCACTGATGCTGAAAGGGAGGGCGGGATAATCTGGAGGAGGGATGGGGTCGTAGGCTTTCTTCAAGCCGTATTTCAGAGCTGCTAGCACTGGTGTTGATGTAATGACGTAGGTGATATTGTTGATAGCCCACTTGATTCTGCCATTTACTTTGTTTTGAGTTGTGAGAAAGATAAGCTGTCGATCTGGTTTAGGAGGTGGAGGCACCTCGTATCCCTTTCTTGCGATAATCAGCTTATTCTGGTTCAAGCTGTAGTCGAAGTCGTTCCAGACGGGGCTCATGGGGCTGGGGGTGGAAGGAAGCAGCGATGAGGGATTTGGAAGGTAGTTGAGAAGGGCCAGGCCCGTTGGGGTTGCTGGCTTTCTGCCTCGCACATTGATTGCGGCCCAGTAGTTTCTAGAGGCGTTCTGATTTGCCGTGAAAAGCACAGAATACGTTTCTCCCGAATACACATCTAGGTTTTCTACAACGACAGGATCTACATTGTAGCCATCTGCCTCCACGATTGTCATATTATGACCCTGCAAAAAATCAATTTGAGGCTGGTAAGGCTTTCTGTATAGCATATGTGATAATACAAAAGAGCTAGAGTAGAAGAGGTTGATAAGCAAAATCGAGTAGCATTGATGCAGTCAAATAAATGTTACAGTATTGGCATATAACGAACTGTAAATCTATACCTCGAGAATGAAATTTAACGACGATAATGATGCAACGCTAGCAATGCGTAGACGGTAGGTTTTTCCAGGTTCCACAGGAAGGATGTATGGTTGACATTGAGGATTTGAGCTGTTACAGCTGACACAATCGCCGGATCCAGCAACAGAGCCACTTGGCACAAGCGAACAGTTGTATCTACCACGACCCTCGATCAGCAGCGACTGCATCACAATGTTGCGTAAGTTAAGAAATGTGATCACGATCTTCAGGTATTGAACTGTTAATGGTAACAGCAATCGTAAGAAAAAGTTTGTAGGTAAGCATAAACACCTGTGGCTCTCCGACAAATCTGAATGGGATGGCAAACAGTCCAGTTTCTTGATCATATATGGAACGATGCCACCAGTCATTAAGAATGATGCTGAGTTCGCCGTCATAAGCAAATGGTTCTTTTTCACCATGCTCCAGGTCAACGATAAGTGAACCATAGAATCCAGCTGCTCGCTGCATTCCAAAATGACCGTGATAAAAGTACGTTCCAGGCTGCAAGAAATAACAATCAGAAAAACTTTTGGTCAAGGAGAGTCAAAGATTATGTACTGCAGCTCATGATTGATTGAGTACTACTGAGCTGGATCCAGGATCCAGGTTTAAAATCACAAACTTGGACAGAAGACGTCATTTAGAGATCAATGGGTGACACAACCTTAGCAAAGAGAATCTTACTCTGGGCACCACAAACTTATATGTGAAGGTCTCTCCAGGATTGATTGGACATTGAGAGACGAATGCGGTTCCATCATACCACGGCGTTCCAAACTGCAAAAGTTTGGCAACTAGATATGTGGCATACTACAAGTTACCTGAAAATAGATTCAAACAAAGCCAGAGAAGCAAAATGTGCATAACAAATCAGTTGAGATTCGTTTATGTATAGATTCTAGAGTAGAGACAGACCTGGTGGATGCCATGCCAGTGTATGACTACACCCTCTGTAGGTAACCCATTTTCAAGCTCCACAACAATGGTATCACCAGCCTGAGCACGGATCCTAGGCCCCGGATACTGTCCATTGATAGCTATTATAACCTTTTCAACACAGTCTGGGGAAAAGTACGAGTAGTCAACCTTCCATTTGTAACGTCTGATTCGCGCTTTGGCCTCTGTTGTCACAGCAAGATTGAGCAATACTAAGATTAAGAATGTAACAGAAAACTTAGCAAGCCTGCATCCAAATCCTAGGTTAGATGCCTTCATAATATATAACTCCACTGCCCACTACAGTTCAACAGAAGTATTTCTGTTCAGCTCTGCTGACAGACAAACTATTCCACACAAGTTTACAATCAGCACAACATTGTCAATAAGCCTTGATTGCAGATTCTCAGTGTGCTACAGGAATGGCTTGGAGCTTTGATCTGAAGGTGGAATTGCTGCTGGGTTTGAAGAGTTTTTCTTCACAAATCAGAGCAGATGAAGCATTCTGGAAGCTTAAAGAAGGTTCGGGTTAGCCTTATGACAACATTTAAGGCACCCCTACAAAAGTCATGGTCTTCTTGTTCATCTTCTTCTTGTGGCATCTTATTAGCATATCTCATTTGGTCCCGAGACAATGAGCAAGCGCCATGTGTCCAAGAAGTTTAATGTTGCTGCCCTGCCCGTCCGCCTCTGCCAGCCTTCCCCTGTTTGCCACGTGTGCATAGCTCTTTTTGTCCCATAATCTTTTTGGAGCTCTTGTATCTTCTTTTCCTATATCCAAAAACAAAAAACTCAGACATTGATTGATTCAAAAAGAGAGACGCGGAGAGAGAGAGAGTCTCTCTCTCTCTCTCTCTCTCTCTCTCTCTCTCTCTCGGCATGCGGTTGCGGTTGTGGTTGGACGCTTGCAAAAAACTTGTTGTGCTTGGTTGTGACACATGCTTGCAAGGACCCAAAAAAGGTTTGAAAAAATTAGAAAGGTTTGTTATGCTTGGTTGTGACACATGCTTCCAAGGACCCAAAAAAGGTTTGAAAAAATTTGAAAGGTTTGTTGGGCGCGTGCAACCTTGCCTATTGTTGAAACTCCAAGATGCCACATGTTAGTTTTTTATTGGCACAAGGACACCAAGGGAATGGTGCCCAAGCTCCAAAGTTATCCCCATGCCAATAAAAGCTACATTGATGTCCCTTGAAGTATAGCGAAACAAGCACATACTCCAATAGACTCTAACTCCAAAGCTAATAGTAATAAGTAAAAAACTAAAAACATCAATATTGCATCGCATCAATTTTCTTCTTTCCAAAAGCCTCACACAAGTTATAACTTATTGAACAAAGCTTGGCCGATCGATGTACATCAGACAATTCGCGATCCCCATTGACCCATGATTATCAAAGGGGCCTTGACCAACACATAACAATGGCAAGTTTTCAAACTACATTTGTCACCCTTGGGCCCTAACACGGAGCAAGCGGCAAGAGTCAAGAATATAGAGCACATGCTTCCAAGTTCGAGCTCTTGGTCAAACATGCCAACAAGTTGTTTTTGGGATTGCGAATACTTATTGGCACGGGGACAGGTATCAACTAGTTTCTCATCACTTATTATTTTAGAGCAGGGCCCCATGGGCTAGACACCATATGAAAAGTGGAGCAACCACTTCTTGTGCATATCTAACCTCAAGAAAATTGATTTTTCATGAGTCAATAATAGGGTGTCAAGCATGACTAGAAAGCAACAGTTGCTCATTCTTCAACAAGGAACAAAAATTCATGTCCCTCTCTAAACCTCCTACTTGAGTCATTTGGTATCTCCATCACAGAGCTTCCCTCAGGCACCCATCAGTATATCAAACGATTCCTCTATCCGGCATATCTAGAGCGGACTTGGCGTAACCATCTAGGGGTTAAGCTTGTCGCTCTGTTGGTACGCGAGATGTTCATACTACGGCCCAAAGAAATATAAAGAGTAACAATTTTCCATTCTCATTACTTGTATACATTGATTGAATATGTTAAGTATTCATTGAAACATATGACATTATTCGAATAAATTTTGAACGAATTTGTTACTCCAATGGATTGAGTGGATGTGCAGGTACTAGTACTTGAAGTCAAGAAATTTATGTATATGAAATTGTAATTCATTGTTGTTTTGACATTAATAAGGCGCTACCTTCAGACAAAGTTGAAGATCAACTGCCAATCACTCGTGTGTATTACCGAGCTGCACTTCTGGGCGATCCATGGACACGCAGATTCCAAACATGGGTCGACCAAGATTGGCTGCGAGGAGTCCACAAGTCCCTTCACACGCCCAAGGACTTGAAGAAACTGGACCGCCTCAACTTTATGGAGGACGTCACCACCTACCCGATCCAGCAAAGGCAGGCGAAGAAAACGCCATACTAAATCAGTAGAGTGCTGAGGGACCGGCACTACTTCAGGCCGTGGGTCCTGTTGGGGGTATTCCCAACAAAGTGTAAATAAATAAAATCATTCAATAAAATGTGTTGCGAGGGCATGGCATCTTGCGTGTATAAGCCCATGGCCCAATGAGCACGCAAGTGAAGTTGTAAATAAAATAATAGACTTGGGCCCTTTGTAATCAAAATAAAACTTGAGGCCCAAAGTCAATTCTAAACTTAGAGTTTACTTTTTAGAGTTGGGTCCAATTTTGGACTCACATGAATCTTGTGATTTCCAATGTACTTTTTGTGGACCCTTGGATCAAGTTGGGTCCAAGATGAATGGATAGGATCAATGTGAATATTAGCCAATAGGATTGAGGGGCAAGGGCCTTCCCCATTTTATAAAAAGGCACCATTTGTACACCATTTTCATGCTTGATAGAGAGAAGAAGACTCTACCATTTTGAGAGCTCAAGCATCCTCATTTGCTAATCAATCTTGCTTATGCTATTGTTGTGATTGCTTGTTATTTTCATTTCCCATGCTTTTTGGTTATGCTAGTAAAGGTTTTTCCATAAGCAATGACATGGAGCATTTGAGCTAACCTCCATCTCATCTCTCTCTCTTTCTCTCTTCTCTTCTCTCTTCCTCTAAGGGAGAGTAGTGTTAGTGGTGAATAGAGTTAGAGAGGAAGTAGGAAACTAACTAAATTTAGCATCTATGCATAGTTAGGTACCTATCCAGTGATCTAACCCTTGTTGACAGGCGGGGGGGCTATACTACGCAAGATCTTCGACCCTACAGTGTTCTATTTGTATTACTGCTAGTATGTCTCATATAGGTAGCTCTTCGTCTTCATCATCCAGCGAAGCTAGAATCATTGACAAGTTCAATGGTTCTAACTTCTACATCTGGAAGTTAAAACTCCGGATGATGTTGATAGATAGAGATTTTGGGATGTAGTAGAAGGTGCTGACTTGAAACCAGAAGATGGTGATCAAGCAAAGGCACGGAAGATCAAAGATCATAAGGCCTTAGCATGTATCACACTCAATCTGGCTGACTCCCAAATATCCCATGTTACCACATGCAAAACCTCTGAGGATGCATTAGATTTGCTATCAAATCTCTATGAGACTCATGATGTAACCACTAGATTACATCTGAGAAGGAAGTTCTTTATTCTTAGCATGTCTGATTCTACTACCATCACTTCTCACATCAATAGCTTCAAATCTTTAATGGAATAACTGATGAGGGCTACACTGTTACTTTTTCATCTGAGCAGTGTACAATATTTGAGGAAGATACTACTCTGACTACATGCACTAGAGTTGGAAATCTTTACGTACTCTCTAATTCAGTTGCATTAGCTAGCATCTCTCATGAAAAAGTAAACGATAATGCTATTTTGTGGCATAGTCGATTTATCACTTTCCTATATGCGTTGTGATAATTTAGTTGATGGATTGTACTTTCTCTATTCATAATTAGATAGGAAATCTTTCTTTTGTGAATCATGTGTCTATGGCAAACACTCTAGAAGCAAGTTTCCCAAATCACATTCTATCAAAACAAAGCATGTATTGGATCTTGTACATAGCGATCTTTGTGGTCCAATGCCAACTCCGTCCTTAGGAAATGCAATTTATTTTATCACTTTTGTAGATGATTATTCTAGATGGTCTACAATCATGTTCATTAAGCACAAATCTTCGGCCTTTGAATGCTTCAAGAGATTCAAGGCCATGGATGAGACACAAACATCTACAAAAGTGAAGGCACTCCAAACTGATGGTGGCGGCGAATACCTCTCTAATGAGATGTCCATTACATGGCTGAACATGGCATGAGAAGATAGTTCACCACTTCCTATTCACCTCAACAAAATGGGATTGCAGAAAGGAAGAATTGAACTCTTCTCAACTCAGCTAGATCCGTGCTACATCAATCACATCTACCTGAGAAGTTCCGAGCAGAAGCTACTGCCACAGCCTGTTACTTACAGAATAGATCCAGCACCAAGACCGTCAACAACAAAACTCCTTATGAAGTTTGGCATGGATACAAGCCTAGTGTCAGCCATTTTAAAATCTTTGGTTTGTATATGCTTAGAAAGAAGCTGGATCATAGGACAAATAGATGTATTTTCATTGGCTATTCCGATGAACATAAAGCTTATAAAGTTTATGATCCATCCACCAATGTAGTATTTGTCTCTAGGGATATAATATTTCAAGAACATACATACTATGATTTCAAACAACCATCGATAAATGATGCTATGTCATTTCATCCTATTTTACGTAGCATGGAATCTTCCAACGATAATGTTTCTTCTACAGAACTTACAGCTATAGCTACAAAAGCCAAGCAGCCAACAGTATCTGTCATCAAACTAGACCAAGGTAGCTCGAACAGATCTAAAGAAATTCAAGAAGAATCATCATTACATCATGGTCAATCAAACGTCCGTAGATCCTCACAGACTTGGACAGTTCCTGAGAGGTATACACCTCAATCATTCTGGACTTCATCAGAAGAACCAGAGAGCCAAGTCGAAGCAATTAACTCTATGGATGTTGTTAACTGGCAAGAAGCTATGAAAAGTGAGTACAAATCACTTTTAACGAACCAGACCTGGACACTAGTCGACTTCCCCACTCACAAGAGAGTTATCAACAACAAGTGTATCTTCAAGAAGAAGATCAACTCTGATGGTTCCATTGCTAAATGGAAAGCACAGCTAGTGGCTAAAGGATTCACTCAAGTCCAAGGAGTGGATTATCAAAAAAATTTCAGTCCTGTCATCAAAATGCAGTCAATAAGGACTCTGATTGCATTAGCAGTCGTAGAAGACCTCAAAATGCACCAAATGGATGTCAAGACAACATTTCTCAATGACAATGTCAAAGAGGAGCTGTATATCTTCCAACCGGAAGGATTCGAAGTCAAAGGCCAAGAGCACAAAGTGTGCAAGCTCTGCACAAAGCAATCTACGGTCTGAAACAAGTCACAAGAGCATGGTTCGATAGAATCAACTCTTATCTCATTCAATTGGGATTTGCAAACAATTCAGTTGACTGTAATGTTTATTCAAAGCATATAGGCACCAAGTCAATTCACATAGCTCTTTACGTAGATGATGCATTTATTTTGTCTAACGACACTTCTCTTCTGCACACTCCTAAGAGTGATTAGTCAAAGGAATTTGACATGACTGATTTAGGAGCTGTCCATTCTTTGCTATGAATTCACATGATGAGAAATAGGATTCAGAAGAAGATCTATCTTAGCCAGCAGACATATCTAAAAGGCATTTTAAAAAAGTTTCATATGTCTGATTGCAAACCAATTGATACTCCAATGGATCCAAGTATAGTATTGACTAAACCTACTTGTGCTGATTCTGATAGTGAAGTACGACATAGCGAAGTACCCTTATCATTCACTAATAGGATCTTTGATGTATGCAATGTTGTGTACTAGACCAGATTTAGCATACACTGTTAGCACGTTAAGTCAATTCATATCTACTCCTAGGATCTCTCATTGGAAAGCATTAAAGAGAGTGATGAGATATATTCAGGGAAGTTTAGATCACATTTTATGTTATGATGGAAATGCTATCGACCCACTCATCCTGCGAGGCTACTCCGACTTAGATTGGGGAGGAACAGTCTCTACCAGGAAATCTACCTCCGGAATCTGTTTCTATCTGGCAGGGGGACTGATTTCGTGGAACTCAAGGAAGCAGAAATCAGTTGTGCTTTCTTTGACCGAGGTAGAGTACATCACAACATGTCAAGCTTCAAAATAAGATGTATGGATCAGGTTGTTTCTTCATGACTTACATCAATGCTACCACCATTCTATGTGACAACTTGAGTTGTATTTCATTATCATTGAATCTCAAATTTCATGGAAAATTCAAGCACATAGAAATCCAGTATCATTTCATTCGGGAGAAAGTTTTCTCAGGGCAAGTGATCCTTCAATACTGCTCCACAACAGAAATGGTCCAATATATCTTCACCAAAGTGCTTCCCAGGATTAAGCATCAGAAGTTCTTCAACATGATGAACCTGACGAAGATACCAAGGCACCAACCGTGACCTTAACGGGGACTGTTGAAAATTAAGCCCACAGTTGTCTCCTTGGTGAATGACTAATTTCCATTTCATGATTCTTTTTGCACGTTTATTGATCATTGATCTAGAGTCAGGTGAAACCAACTTTGGTTCTACATTTGCTCATCTGATACCTGCAGGACTCACAAACTTAGACAACCAATTTATTTGAAGAACGTCTACGACGGGCTTCCGGCTGATCTCCAACAAAGGGTAACCAATCCTGTCATAATTTAAAGTTCTGATGTTAAGTTTAATAACTTGAAGTCATTGAAGACTTGGCCATCTTCAAGGACTTCCACAAACTTGCATTTACAACAAGTCTACAGAAATACATTACTTTTGTAACAGTCTGCAGAAATACACTAAGTGTCGCAACAGTTTGCAGAAATACACTAAGTGTCGCACAGTTCGCATTTTTCAAACTTTTTAAAAAATTGCAACACTTGCCTTCGGCTTCTTTCGTTCCATTATTTTGAAGAAGTCAACTTATGCACAATTAAAAAGTTTAACTGTCTTCAATACCTTCGGCTTTTTCACAAAAATGCGAAGAGAGAAATTTTTGAAGGTCATCTACTTTCAAGAATTGAACTATTTTAGGGCACCTTCCGCTTTTTCGCAAAAAATCTGAAGAGAGAGAAAAAGCGAAGGTCGTCTATTTTGAACGAAGATGTTCTTAGCCACTTTTCAAAATTTGCGAAGTGAGAAAAAACCACTTCACGTAAAATGCAAAGTGAGAATTTTCGACGTCCTCGTCTGCGTCAACATTCATAATTCGTTTAGGTTCTCAAAAAGAGGAGACAAAGATTTTAAATCAGATAGATAATTATCTGAGGATGGGACATACCTAGTAAATCACCATGGGGCGCTCATGTTCTTCTAAAAGCGAAAAAAGACGGAAGTTTTTGGATGTGTGTGGATTACAAGGGCTTAAATAAGGTGACTGTCAAGAATAAATATTCGTTACCTAGGATGGATGACCTTGTAGATCGCTTGAGTGGAGCTCAGTATTTCACCAAGGTAGATCTTAGGACAGGGTACCATCAAATAAGAATTAAATCGGAAGATGTCCAAATTACCTCCCACTGGTTGAGTTTGCATACAATAGTAGAAAACATTCTGCTACAGGTTATAGTCCTTTTATGCTTCTATATGGTTTTAACCTAAATTTCCAGTAAATGTTGAGACAAAGTCTGATAAGATCCATAAGGTTGTTGATTTCCTGCATGATATGCAAGAGATGTTACAAGTGGCTAAGGATAGTATACATAGTGCTCAGGATAGAGCTAAACACTATACCGACTTTAAGAGATTTTAAAGTAGATGACTAAGTATATCTTATGATTCCAAAATATTTCAAAACGTTACATACAGGGAAGCATTATAAACTTTCTACCCATTTTTGTGGACCGTTCAAGATTGTACGTAGAATTGGTTCTTTGGCGTATGAACTCGATCTTCATTCAAAATCGGCTGCACACCCCAGTTTTTCATGTAAGTCATTTGAAACTACGTTTACATGAAGGTGATATAGTTGGGGATTTATCCCATTTAGAAGGTTTTCTCTTAGTGTATCTTTGGAACTTGAGAAAGTGCTCAGAACTAGAGATAAACAATTGAGAAATCATTCTATCTATGAGTGCTTAATTCAGTGGAAAGGTCGTACTGAGGATGATGATTCGTGGGAGAGAGTTGATAGCATAAAGAAGAATTTCTCTAAGTTTAGCTTCTGAGGACAGGAGCAGTTCAAGGGGGGAAGAATGTTATGTCCATGACCAGTACATAGGATTCAATATATTCCTAGCCTTGGATACATGGTACTCCAGCGAAACAAGCTATTAGTTATGCTACGTCATACTGGACGTGACCCAAAATTAACTAATATCCTTGTGAGGCCAAGAACACTTAAATGGAGTTAGTACATGGTTGGGATAGTGTATGCATGTGTAGAGTTATCAATAGCAATTCTATGAATAGAGGATCCATGCATAGAGACTCTATTCTAGATGAATCTATGTATAGGGGAGTTAATAAACATTTCTTGTAATTACAAGAATGCTAGTTATAAATACACCTCCAGCTCACACCAATCCTTGATACTTTGTGATGCAAACTAATTCGTCAGAGCGAAAGATATTCAACATCCAAAATAACGCCTCCATTCTGACTGTAACAATCAGTATTGTTCAAGATTTCTCTGTAATATACAAGCAACATGTTCTTTTTGTCTGTGTCTAACATAGATTCTGTGTTGTGATCTGATTACACTTTCCTACTACTACTTCACGCTCGTTCACTCACTCTGATTGGATCACGGACGTCTACGACGCCTTTGAATCTAATCAGACGACGACTATCTTTGACGCTTGAGGAACCATCATTATCATATTGCACTATCACTTAAAATTCTACACTGAACTTCATGTTGAAACTAATTTACAGTAATTTCACACCTTATCTAATCTCTTCAGTGGAATGTACTGATGTTTGTCTGAATATGAATCATTTCACGATCCTGTTGGTGAGAACACAGGTGCTGCGATTCTATTTTTGCATCTACAATCTTTTCAGACTGTCCTTTCCACAATCTATTTTCTTCTCTCTTCCTCTGTTCGCGTCCTCTCATCTCCTAATCTCCAATAAACATATGCCAAACTAGTAATTTGAATTTGTGCAATTGTAGAGTAGTCAAAAGATATTGTAGAATATTCAATGATAGGTAGACCACCTCTCAAAATGAATAAGGTAAAGAGACATAAACTAGTATTAAAGTTAATCCTTATTACTCATAGTAGGCTAGCTTTATGAGAGTTAGGCATCCTACATAGATGTGTCATGCCACATGAAGTAACATTCATTGCATATTTATAGCTAAAAATATCTAAATTGTAGAATATTCTATGGAATAAAAAGACTTTCGAACTTTGACTAGTTGAATCTAGGTCATAAAATGCTCATTTTCAAAACCAGAGATTTTGAGTGGCAAATTTTTATATTGCAACATGATAGTAAAATATGCACTCATAAAACATTGTATATTGTGATTTTTTAAGTGCTCAAGTTTTTCTTGGAAGGACCCTAAATTGTCTTAGTTTGCTACAGCTCTAGTGTTACACATAAACAAATAAATGATTTAATATTTTTGGGAATTTTTTTTGGCAACCCTCCACTTAGCGCATGCTACTTTATCTTTATCTTTTTGACAACCCTCCACTTAGAGCACTTGCTACTTTATCCTTTGATTCCCAATTATTGATTTGGTGTAAATTAGCTATTAGAAGCATCATTGAATGGTGTATAATTGTTTTCACCCACCCAAGTTGAACTGTTAAAGCATTCTACTACCACCCACCCTTTCAACTATACTAGAAGATGCATATCAAGCAGTCCACAAGCAGTCACACAACTAAAAATAGAATAAGGTAATTTCTCTAAGAAGGTGGGGGGTATGCCCCCCCTCCTTACCTGTCCTCCACCATGACTCCCAAATCTTCTACCCATGTTTGAGGATTTCCACTTGATCCTACCCAAAATATCAACCTCGCCAGTTTACAAAACTCATTTTCTTTCTACACACTCTTGATTAGCAAAAACAACCTCTACCCTCACCAGATACCAACCAAGATAAATTGCAAACTGCAAACTTTTGGGCATCAAACAATCAAACATACTTAGCCAAGTCTTGGATAGTCTGGCCTCTCTAAAAGGAGCCTCTATTGGACAATAAAATCCTTGAATTCCCATCGATGCCTTCTCCACACTTCCTCCTTCTCCTTCTCCTCTTCCTCATGCTTGCTTAGCGCCCATCTACGATCCGACTTTCAACACCATCATACATAATGGTAAGCTCTCTTTTTAGTTCGTAAAGGTTGCCATTTCGATAGTATGAGGAAGGAATGCTTGTGTAAAGTACTGGTTCATTCAAAAATATGAGGAAAGGTGAGCGTTGGATCGCGATCCACCACATGCTTGAATCAATAAGTAAATGTTGATGTTTTCCACTCCTTTCGTAAGGAAGTAGAGGTTGTAAATCGCGATTTTCTACTCTTCAAATGGTGCAATGTTGAAGTAGGATATGAGCATACTGATCCAGCGCTTGCGCATTTCTATTCCTTTGTGTTCACGAAATATGCATATAGCTATGTACTATAGCTACACGGATCACCAATAAACTCGCTGGAACACAGCGACTACACCTTTTGTAGAATACTTGATTGAATGAATACACTTTTGAGCAATGATATTGCACCTTTATCGCTGGAAGGACAACAATGATAATACTTTTTGAAGATGTAAGGATCCGTCTTTTCAACGTGACCTACTGTTTACCGATAGTTGTTTCAACCATCTTTTGATGTATGGGTAGTGCATGCTTTGATATACGAAGCCATACGTCTCTTGCTTCTACAAGAGACCTCTATAATGCAACATTGCACCTCGATTCCATTTTTAGATTCGGTTCACACTCTCATACAGGTTATGTGCTTCGATAAAGAGACTAAAAGTGGTAAGAGATGGGTAGTTGTATGCTCTTTGTACTAAACCATATGCAGATAATGCGTTTCATATATAAATACATACTAATTGGCATGGCTTTTTATGCTATCACTGTTATGGCATAGACTAGACTCGAATACGCTTACTATCACTTTTCAAAAGAAACGTCTTTTATAAACAAACATGACTTCCTCACAAGATTCGTATGCGACATCTATTCAGATTAGTACTACAATACTTTACTTTGCTCACTGGTTTACAATGCGGTGATAGTGTTTACACTATGAATATGAATGGTGGTAAGTAAAAGGTGTTGTTTTTATATCTATAGTAGGATTAAACAAACTACATCATTTATTTCTTCCATTCTTCAATGAAAACATGCCTAGTTAACTATGGCTACACTTATGATGACTTTGCAAGTTACTCTTCCCATGTATAAAGGCTATAAATGATAACACAAGTACGGATAACCTAGGCACCCTTAATGTACATGGATTTGTACAAGGGAATGATACACTAGTAGGGATTGGTATGGCATGGATTTGCCCTAATTTTTTTGCAAAGTGTTAGGGTAAAGTACTTGGCTAAAAAAAACATACACAAGTATTATTAATTTGTTTCTTAAAGACACGATCGGTATTAATAATTAATAAAACAAGGCGGTAGCTGGCGTACTCTTGGAAAGCACGGACATGCTCAAGGGTTTCAAAAATGGTACTTTACCTATTATGGGTTCAGGTATTGGTATGGCTTGGATTTGCCCCATACTTGAGTACCGATCCATGCTATCTCTCGTTTGCAATTTGCAACCCATATAGCACAATTACATTTTCAAATACAGATGTTTCAATTCTGTAAATTGATACGGACTAGTACCATAAGACTGATCAGAATGGCGAAATGCTCTGATATGGTAATAAGATGGGAAGACCTATCGCTATTAATCATGGTTACATAGGGATGATTGGACTACATTTTTACATCAAATATTTTAAGCCGTTAAGCTGCTAAACTTATTTTGGACATGGATAACAACTTATGTTCAGCGTTGACACCTGTCTTTCTCACTGTGCTAACTTGTGTGATTTTGTGTGGTGGGATGGTGGCAGGTACCAGCTGGACGTCTTACAATTTGTTTCGTTTTACAGTGCTTTTTTTTTAAAGTATTGTGTGTATGCTTTCAGCTATGTTTAACCATGTTGGGTTATGAATAAAGGTTTCAAAAGGTTTGGTCTTGCTTTGGCAAGAGGAGCTATGTGTCGTTAATCTCTCTCTCTCGCTAGGTCTTAAAAGTAGCGCATGATCCTTAGGTGCTTTGCATGTGTAGATGTTGAATGATCCAACGATGGCCAAGATTTGACTAAAGGTTTTGTGGGCCCTTGAGTTGTCACTTCTGTTGGAATATTTGACTCAGAAAGTCACATTGAGTGAAGGCCTTGAAGTGCACAAAGGAAAGAGTAGACTCAAGATTTGAAAGATTTAGAGTTGGGTGTCACTGAAAATAATTTTCGAGTTCATATTTTGACGAAGTATGCCACATATGATGCTGAGTTGTCAAGAGGCTTTAAAGGTAACTCGAAAAAATGAATGCCCTCCCTTGAGTTCAATCCCACGAAGGATGGTGAGTCATTTGGATGGCTTAAGAGTGAACTCAAGAGATTGAAAACTCTTCATGAGTTATCCTCCCCTTGAGCATGCCAAGATGGTTCATGATTGAACTCAAGAATTTGAAGGCTCTTCTTGCATAATTTACCACGATCATTAAAGATCGACATCAATCAAATGAAAGCTTGATCTTGAATTGACTTTGTGCCAAATTACTAGTAAACATGCAGAGTTTGAAATAGGTTGGCTACCTACTTAATATCATAGCTATATTTGCAAATCTTATGATAATAGCCTACTTGAGATTGCATTAATTTGTGCAAATCCGAGATTGTTCAAGATACAGATAAAAAATGTAGAGTGTGACTTGCATTGATTGACTATTCAAGTAGTGTAACTCTATAGCCCCTTCAAGATATAGTGTCAAAATTGTGGATGTAACTCTATAGACCCTTCGAAAATATAAAAGATGAGTGTAAAATCTTGGGAGTGAAAATTAATGTATTTCCCAACACTCCACCTTGAGCGTCACTTCAAAGTTTTATAATTTAAGTGTGGGCCCTCCAAAATGGATTCCTATCTCCTACTCAAATCTTTATATGACAAAAGATAGTGGTAGAACAAATTTGAAGTGCAATCCTATAAATTTGAGTACCAAAAAAATAGATGATAATCGCCCAAAGGTCAGTAATATATAATTTCGAAAAACATCTTGGTTTCTTGTAGCAAAACAATTGTGATGAAACTAGAATAAACACTTCCTTCAATCGCAAGTGCCAATAAAATCTTGATTGGAAGTTGCAAACAATAGTCCATGTCTGAAAATTTGGATGTTCACATTGCATACACTAGCTTGCAGTGATTCGAATCAATTTGCTACTAAACCTATTCGATCTAATTCAAGTCAGAACTACTAAAAGACATGGCCTTGTTTTCTTAAGGGCTTTTCAAGGATTTTTTTTTGAATATATATTTCATGGTATGTTGTGAAGGAAATGATAACATTTTGAAGGAGATTCATAAAAAAAAAACCACAGTTGATCTTGCACTACGGACAGATCATGTTCCAGAATGTCAAAATGCTTAGGAGTCCAAAACACGATCCCTGCAGCTAACTTTCAGCTTATTGATTAAAGCAAGTGATGCATTCAATATTGTATGACATTATAATATGAATGATTGGTACCGTGCATTCTCAAAGTAGTGGAGGGTTAAGGGTTTTTGTTTTTCCAATGCATCATTTTGTACTCTTATTTCTTGCCAGTCAGGTATCGAAACAAGTGCATCCAGTGTTACAATATTCCCATTCCATGACAAGTTGATACAATGCATTATGAAGGTAGTTGACACTTGGAAAATGAAAGAGAAAGATAAGGCAGGCCATAGTTTCTAGCCTACAACGTACAAATTTCAAGCCATAAGCTGAAGTTCAGGCATGCTGATCGATGGAGCATTCAATTACCTAGCCTAATAATACCAAGAATTTCACTTCAGATATGGGTGAAGTAAAATGTTTCCTTTTATAGCCCACAATGAGGCAATCTTTTACAGTGGAGTATTTATAACCGTCAATACATTTTGGGCCTTTCCAATGCTTAGAGCTTATTTGACTTTCTGGGCAGGAGAGCAATTCTACTTAGCAAAATGAATAATTATTTTTATTCATAATGACACAAATCACTTTTTTACAAGTTAGTTGGGAGTTTTAACAATGGGATGCACAATTTTTGAAGGAAAACTACCTAGGTCATTTTGCATTTCACTTAGGCATCTAGCCCTAGTTTCCAAAAAAGTATAATTGGAAATAAGTGGCATTCATTACAATAGCTTATGATTTGAAGTACTATTAACCTCCTTGACACTATTGATTAGATTTTGGTGTTCTTTCAACATTCTTAGTTGGAGATGATGTCAAATTTGTGATTTAGATTATCAGAACATATCGCCCTTACACACAAACTCATTATTTTTATATTGCAATTATTACACCTATTTTCAACACGTGACAAACTTTGAAGTATAACTATTTATTCAGCACAGCCTTATGGAAATCCGGGATGTTTACATGTGAAACAGCCAATAAAATCACATGATCTCACATGCAAGATCAGTGGAAAACCTGCAAACTTAGGTTAGATAGTAGAGCGATAGTGTGATCTGCAATTCTAGTTTCAATAATTAACACAAAACCCAAAATGTGAGCATGCCCAGGACTTTTAACAACTATAGCACAAAGAGAGCTTGATGTCAACACATGTACAGTCTACGTCAAATAGAATTTACAGTGCTGCATTATCTTTATATCGATGCTCAAACAAGCAACTTGTCATCTTTAAAGTTAACAAGGCTAACAAGTAGCGAAATATAAAATACATGTGCAATCTAACTTGTTCAGCAGAGATTGTCCCACTCCACAATAACACTTGGGTTAGCATGCTCACTAAAACAACAGAACATGTAATTGCAAAAAAAAAATCACAACCTAAACCTTGGAACATTTGATCACCTTGTAGCAGAACCCTAAAGCTTATTGAAAAGAGACTTATTGAGTAGTTCATGATGTGCTTCAGGAGTGGTTGTCGCAGGGTCTTCAAATAGAGGAAATAATCCATCTTAAATGCATCATAGTGCAAGATATACTGCTCGCTTGCTACCAGGTCACTTCCCCTTGCCGTTCTCGATCTCGATTCTCAAATTTTGCAAAAGCGACATTTGTTGTGAAAGTAGTGCTGAACGTTTGTTCCTACCTTCTCACCACTAACACTTGAAGAAATTGCTTGGAGGTAACCACTTATTCAAGGTACTCCACTGAGCCTGCAAAGTAGCAGAGTTTTCAAATTAGAGAATGGTGATCCGCAATGTATCAATGGCACTTATGAGCTGGGAGAAAATTATCATATGAACATAATGAGTGTGATTGAAACTCGCTGCATGATAACAGATATACCATGTTTTACTTTTGTATAAAACTGCTGTACAGCCTCATGTAACATATTCCATTTTTCTATTCGCACAGAGCTTCTTTCAAACTAGTAACTTTGCACTGGAATTTCTACCCCGTTAAATAGAATCATTAAAAAGGCAAAAGACAGCAAATGTTCAGCAGCCGTCACTACTTGATCCAGAGACAATTGAAGGGCCAAACGTGCCCAAGCTAAACAGTGGGTCACAGAAATTCAGAAATGATAAGCAACAGACTATATACAATGACAGGCAGAAACTAATGATTGGCTGGGCAAAAATTCAAAATGACAGCTCAAGTGAAAGCATTATCATGGCTATGATCCCTAAACATTTCACAATTCCAGTACGCAGAATGACTTACTATTCTTATACGTGACCGCCGTGCTGAAGTAAAAGAGTTGAACGATATAACATGGCCACGTAGAAGAGAACAATCAGTGCCACAAATAGATCATCCAGAAGGCCAATAATTCCAAGGATGGCTGTTACAGCAACAAAAACGTCATCAGAAAGTTGCTTGGTAAGAGGCATGCAAAAGGAAGAAATGATAAAACTGTTGGTTGCTTAAACATGTTATAGGTTTAGCCTTCAACATGATGGTGCCAAAAGTAAAACAGCTACAGCTAATGGCAAATCTTTATCACAACTTTAGAAGTGAATAACACTCACACTCTGGCAGGATATCAAGTGGTGAAAGTATATAGCACATCAGCAACACCAGCTGTCAGTGAAAAGCAGAGATACTTGTTAGTAGCTTTTCATTTAACACAACAAGCCTTCAAGGTCAACTAAAATAAGAAAAGCTCTGTGAAAGGACTTGATATTCACCTAACTAAGGTAGCAACCGAAAGTTTGCAACATTCAAATGCATTTTGAATATTTGGAAAAACCATCCACACGTATGGAAAAATTTTCCAAATTTTAAGGTGGACAAAATATGGAAGTTTCATCTATGCCATAAGATGTAGACAAAGAGAACCATGAGCAATTATACAATAAGAATACACTAGTCTACAGATCATATTGTGATGGGCCGCTAAACACCCTTTATAATGCCACAAAATCAGCCACTGCCTAGCCAAGTTCAAAGACGAATAGAGGTTGCCGAGGTTTTCTTTCATCAATGGAAATTGGACAGATAAAGAACTGGAATGACCTATCACGACCAGGATTCTGGTTACAGAAGCCTGCTACTTTTTCTTGGTAAAGAAATCCAGGTAGAAGATTGATCAACATGGCTAATTCTTTGTGACAAAGATACATGCATGTAATACTTGGTGCTTTAGCTTCTTGTGGGCCCCAGAATCTATATTCTTTTATTTGAAAGAGTTCTGACATATTTGATCTTCTGAAACCCAAAGCTTGTAATTTGTGGGTTTTATTTTAAAAGAATTTCTCTAAGGTGGATGCCACTCAGAATTTAAGTTTCCCCTGACTGTGTATCTGTGGTAAGCAACCCCAAGCTACACAGAACAGAACCCTTTTTATTTTATAGATTTGTTAAAGACTAGCATATACAAGAACCCTTATATGAGATCATCTTCACACTGCAAAATCTAGAAGCACAAGGTGTGGACACGTTAACTACCGAGACAAGTGTTTGTTCTGTATGCGAAAAATCCCTAGTACAAGATAACCACGCACTTACGAAGGCATATAGCATTCACAAATACAAATCTTAAAATGGCAGTGGTGACACTACATGTTAAACCGTTTCAATATACAAAATAAAGGGTGCAGAACTCACACACAAAACTATGCGTGTTCTATGGACAAGGAAAAGTGCCCTTTGAGGATCCAGAAGCTCCGAAACCATCCGGCGCAGTAGAAGTGGCATATCTTGCACTCTCTACAAAAAAGAAAGTACATTTTCTTTAGATATTTTTCCCATTGCTGGTCAAAAACCGCTGTAACTACCTTTAAGCCAACTACATTTACAAGTAAACTTGACAGAAGAGCATACCTAACTGTAAACACAAGCCTTGCTTGCTAATAATTAGCTTCATGCTGTCATTCAATACCCACATTTGAAGCTTAACAAGCTATCACATGCATAAATATTGAATAATCATCAGTACAATCCATATCAAGCCAAAAATCAATAACCATGTTTAAGCAATGGTTCCCACTTTGATAACTGCAACATATCGGTGCTTATCAGCTCTAACTTAACCAACCACAAAAAAGACATTCATATGTCCATCAAACATGACTTGGACATATGATAAAGATTGAAAATGCTATACAGAACCACACAAACTAGTCCTATGACTTTCAAGTAGAAGATCAAATAACAAACCATCTTATCATACTAGATAGTCCTTCAGAAGTTTATAAAGTTGAGTAAAGTGTGACGCTACTAACACACACAATATAAATGGCTAATCTTTTGACCTCCAATTCTTTCATTTAAGACCAAGTTATTGATGCAATGGAAGGACGACTCTTGCAGGTACTCATATAACAGAATCTACCCCTGGTTTTGAGATAAACCTCAGAGAAAGTGCCTTGGTGCTTTCCAACCAAACGTGCAAAGAGAGCTAACTAACTACTATCTGTAACAGAAACTAGCAGTAAAAGGAAATGTACAACAATGTACCAAAAAAAACATATCTTAACGATGCCTATTGTGATACAGCCAAGCTCACACTCAAAAAGGAAGAAAAAACATAGTTAACAATATACTTCCTAAGTTCTACTTCATGACTGAGGGACATTCCAGGCTCTTGCAAAATGAAGGCAACTGTGCATGGGGATGATGGTGGATCTCGTGACCTATGCACATACTTTGCTATGCAGTAGACATCTCAAGGTTCATGTTTAAGCTGTCCTCCATCTTCATATCATTCCATAACTGCCATCGAGTAAAAGTGTGTGATGTGAGAAACCAATGTGTAAAAAAAAAAGCCCAGTCTCTAGTTGCTCAATGGGGTACTGCCAGCATCTGTAGATAGGATCTCACGCAAAGCCGATCAGCATAGGTCGTGAAGGGTTCAAGCAAGGTGAACTAATCATGAACAAACAATGATATTGTTATATGCAGCTATATTCCTGCAAAAGCCAAAGTGGAAATATTTACTGTAGAACATAGTGGTCACTGGCTTGTGGTGACAAGATTGTAAATAGATATGACAAGGCTCCTAGCTTGAACTTATGTGCTTGTTATTGTAAAAGGGTACCAAGTCTCAAAAAAGTCTGAAGGATTGACCTCCTAAAAAATAAAATTTGACTAGGCAAAGGGAGTCCCATGTTGTACTATGTGTGAGGGTACAGCCAAGTGGCATGAGATGGTGGTTACATTACATGTGCCACAAGTCAGCGTAGAATGTATCAAAGATTAGGGGGGTGCTTAATGGGATTTCTGTGTTAGCCTTTTGAAGTTGTGCCTCATTCGCTCCTATGCAGTAATTGGTTGGAGGAGACTGACAACAGACTCTCCTTATGTTACTACGACATACTTTTGGAAGAGATCAATAAAGTGAAAGATTTTGCATCTTGTTTGTGGTTGATAGAAGTATGTGATAGTTCGTATCAAAGTGCTTGAGTTCCAAGCTTAGTTGCCCGTTCCGGAATGGAACGCGTTCCAGAATGCGTTCCGTTCCGGAACTTCACCAAACTTTTTTAAAAAAAATACGTTCCATTTTAACAAAGGAATCTAGTTGTTGGGCAGGATGATTGTTTGACTGTCAGAGATGAACGCAATCATTTGCTCAAGAGAAAACCTGCGAGCAAACTATTTCTCAAAGTCTTAAGTGAGAAGTTCTGGAATTCCTGCCCTTCATTACGTGATTGCCCAGAGGAGTTCGTTCCCACTGCCCATAACACGCTTCTCATTGATGATAGCCCAGAGAATAGCATCCTGAACCCAAGAGACAATGCCATTTTCCCAACAGAATATGACTGCAGAAAAGATCGTTCCTCAACTCTTGATTCAACTTTGTTCCTGTTTGTTAGAGGACTTGTAGATTCTAGCTGAGGTGTTCCTGAATATGTTGCTAGGCATCGAATTGGGCAAGCACCATTGGGCCAAGAGTCTCTATTGTAGCTTGTATTTCCGTTGTTTCAGCAGAGCCGGACTTCTGTAGTGTGGATCCTGTTGTATTGTCCGCGGTGCCAGACCTGGTCGTAGACGTGCATACCATACTCGATCTCCGAAGTAAGTTTCAGGACCTTGGTGCCATACTCCATGGAAGTAGCAGTATATCTAGCGTCCCTCAGTGTATTACAAAGAAGAAGGAAGATCGCGGCAGTTTAACACATGTTTTTTAACCCAGTACATTCCGGAACGGACGGAACGGAACGTTCCGACCCTTTTTGCTCGGAACGGGCTTCTAAGGTTCCAAGTATACCGGTAGGGAGAAAAAATTCGGTTGTGGAAGTAGGAATTGTGTGCAAGAATGATCAGTGCCCATTTTCTAGCTTCAAAGAAGATTGGCACTAATCAAATCGGACGCCAAAAGGATCTGCACGTAACTTCTAGCTTGTCAAAGAGTGCTAGCATTTAGCATACAATGAATGATATAGCAAACAAAAGGGTCAACACCTAGTTTCTAAAGAGCCAAGTAGTAGTTTGCTGGTAGCAAACAATGAACAGTAGATAGGTTAAAAGCATAGATGCAGCGAATCGCGATTCGCTGGATTCGCGAATCGCGATTCGCTGGATTCGCGAATCGCGATTCGCTGCAAAGAATCGTGCTACAGAATCGTCCAAAAAAAAAATGTCTTTATTGATTTCGGGCCGCCTCCTTGCTGACAGAACTGCGCCAGCAGTGGAGGAGGCAAATTTTTTTTCAGTGAGCTGTGGGCGTCCGATCTTCGCAAGTGAATAGTCAGTAGGCATCTACTCGGCGATACGGAGGTGGTGTGCATGGTGCCGGGCGGGTCTGAGCTTCATCAAGAGCGAAACAACCAATTTTCGATATTTGGTAAGTGTAGGCTTGATTTTTTGCAAGTGTTGACATTGAGCTGTAGGCAACCAAATCGAGCGTAGTTTGGCTCTAGAACACCTTTCTTCATGCTCACGGTGATTCCTACGACGTCAGTTTCAGCCATTATGGCATGCCTAGAGAGATTTGAAGACCACATTCCAAATGCTTGTGTATTTTTGCCATTTTCACAAAATGACTTGTTGGAAACCGACTGAGGTGATGTCTGAGCCAAGAATGCATTTCCCCATGCCTGCACAGACTCCTGTGACCTCTGTTCCGCCCGTCTACGTCCGTATCACAAATTTCATTTTTCATGCCCTGATTCCGTACTTTTTAGGGTTTAGGCGTGGACCATCGTGCAAACGTCTGCTAGGGGCAGGGCGCGGTTTAGGCCCACACTGCACTCCTTTACGCCTGCACGGACTCCCACGCTAACGTCAATCGCCTGTTATCCCTCATACTGAAATTATTTTATCCCACGCCCTAATATCATGTTCTTTTTTGGCACTTGATATGATGTGTGAATTGGAATCGTTCTGATGTATGCTCTGGTATTTTGAGCTCTATTTGAACTCGGTAATGTTGTTCAATGCAATGTATTTTTTTTCTATTGAACGTTTGCTTGATTATTTGTTGTTTGCAGGTTTGGGGTCGTGTTGATACGATGTCAGTGCGGGACCGAGGCTTTTGGGCCGAGGTTGAGCTTACCGACGGGGATGTGGCCACACACCATGGCTCAAGCACCCGCAGATGGAGATGCTTGCATTGCAGTGGTCACTTCACGGGATCACTCACCAGGGTTAGGGCTCACTTGCTGCGAGTCAGAGGGCCAGATGGGCGGACATTGGGCATATCTGATTGCCCCAGGATTTTTGATGAGGATCTGCAAAGGTTGTCTACCATGTACGGGCCCGGTACTGCATCACAGGGTTCTAGACAGGGATAGGTAGCAGGAGCAGCTATAGGCAGCCATGCAAGAGGGCTCACAAGCAGGCAGGCAGGGCCTACCACGGGTATTGGGCCCAGTACATCACGGGCGAGAATGGTACAAATTTTTCTTTGTTTGAACATTCTGCAGCTCTGTGATGTTTCTCACTCAAGTCTGATGCAATTCTTTTATGCTATGGTTTAGTGATTGTTGTAATTTGTCTGCTGCAGGAGGCGCGAGATCTCACGTATCTGGGAGGCCAGATGGGACTACTTCCACCGACCCATCCACGTCGTAGCCCACATGTTGCACCCCTTGTCGCGCTCTACCCGAGAGAGGGACGATCCGGAACTGCACCGGGGATGGGTGGAGTACACAGAGCGCGTATGGCCCGGACCAGGTACGTGTAAGAAATCGGTTGGTACCAATGTTACTGCAGTATTGTACTCATTGGTAGTGTGTGAATTCGAGGGGTCTTACATGTGCCATGTTTTTTCTTCTGCCAACAGGTCCGATTCTGGCCAACATTGCAAGCCAGCTGCTCGCATTTGAGCACTTCCAGTTTCCTTTCGATGGAGAGCAGAGTCGGCGGAGGGAGGATCAGCTGAGGCCCATTATATGGTGGTGCATCCACAGGCGCAGCACAGGTGACCTGAGGCGATTGGCTGAGAGAGTCCTTGCACAGGACTATTCAGCAGGAGCTTGCGAGCGAAATTGGAGCACCTGGGCCTTGTATCACACGCAAAAGAGGAACAGGTTATCCATCAAGCAGTGCAGGTGGTTGGTGTTTGTGAACACCAACGACTGTATGTTGAGGCGCACACGAGGAGTGGGTCAGATGCTCAAAGTGAGTCACATCATCACCCCTTTTTTCTTGCTATGCTTTGATGAATTGATTTGCTTTCAAAATATGCAGTGAGTTGCACAATACCTGCCCGACAACAATGTATTGTTTTTAGTTGCAAGTGAACCCTGACACTTGCTTGGTGGATTCGGTAGTTGCTGCTCCTCGGGCACCACCCGCGCAGGAGGAGATGGATGATGAGATCCATAGAGAGCTCTACAGATAGGCACAGGCTGACGCACGGGCTTTACGGCGGCAGAGGAGGACAGAGAAGCAGAGGGAGAGGGCTGAGGGAGATGATGAGGGCTCGGAGGGTGGAGAGATGCTCGGCGCAGACTATGTGGAGAGGAGTGAGTTGAGGGGGATACGGAGGAGGACGAGGAGATGAGGGCGGAGGCACAGGGGGATGACCTGGCATGCGGAGACAGAGGAGGAGCCAGCCATTCCTGCACGTAGGCCTAGGGGGAGACCTAGAGGTTCTGGGAGGGGGGGGGCTGAGTACTCTTTTTGTAGAGAGGAGTGGAGCATCACAGCATCATCACAGTGGGTAGGGCCATCCCAGGGCGTAGGGTCACAGCCACCTGACACACAAGCACGACGGAGCAGACACAGGGGGGCAGCCAGATGGGGGCCAGAGGAGGGGAGAGAGGCAGAGGTAGAGGCAGAGGTAGAGCTAGAGGCAGGGGGAGGGGGGGGTCCAGAGCCAGAGCACGCAACAAAGAGCCAGAGCACGCAGCAGAGCCAGGGCCACACCACGGCATATGGTTCCCTCCAGTTCCGATTCATCTGCGGACCCTTAGGACCTGCAGTCAGGCACAGATTCGGATGATTCATCCTAACATGACTCTGACGAGCCTTAGTTGTATGGTTTTCATTACGTTCATGGAACATCATTGTACCCCTTTTTGGTGCCATGTGGCCCGATATTATATATTATGATGATCCTATTCACAACATTGTCGTGATTCAATATTGTTCTTTGTGGTTTTAGTTCAGCAACTTCGGTTTTATGGTTTATGATTTATGGTTGTAGAGAGAGAGAGAGAGAGAGAGAGTATGGTTGTTTTGTCAAAAAATTGTTTCATTTAAGGCTAAAGTTCAGAATGATTCAGCTGGGTTTTTGTTCAGCATGGTTTTAGTTCCGTTTGTTGTGATCAGAGAGAGAGATAGAGAGAAGGAGAATCAGAGAAAGGGAGATTCTTGCTATGTTCATTGGGAATGCCCCAATGTGTTCTCTTTTCTTTTTTTTATATGGGATGCAGCTATAGCGTAAACCTAGGAGTTAGAACACCTAAAAGGGACCATCCTCCACCCGAAACAGTCGGCAAACTACACAATCATAATCCTCTCGATTAGAGCTTTCATCTAATACCCATATTGCCTAAAAAAATCTCAAAAAAAAAAACTTGATTCTACACGATTCTGGGAAAATCCTGAATCGCGATTCAGAATCGCGCTGCATCTATGGTTAAAAGTAAGGCAACTCTATCGTGCAAGAGTATGTGGATCACTACAGAGAGGCATTGCTCAAGATAACTCAGGAAGTTCGTAAGTTTCTACGAGTATTTGACTTTGTAGAGCATCACAAAAAAAGCATTTGAGCTTCCATTAGGAAGCAGCAGACACATGAGTTAGGTGCAATCTAGATGGCCTTGCATTACAAGGACAACAAGAAAGCCCATTATCATGGAATGCTCACTGCAAGTAATAAGCAGTCTTGGGGGCAGATTCAAGGTGACTAGAAAGGTAAAGAACTTGGGACTCCTAAGAGAAAAGGGTTGTATGGCCGGCCAAATCTCGAAAAGGGTTAACCTCCTCCTTTGTTGTTGCCATAAGGCCAGGAGCAGGCAAAGTGAAAAAATCTGTGATTTGGATGCACAGTGGGAGAATGTCCATGTCATAGATGCAGCGCGATTCTGAATCGTGATCAAAATCGCCATCCCGAATCGCGATTCGGGATTTTCCCAGAATCGTGTAGAATCGATTTTTTTTTTTTGAATTTTTTTTAGGCAATATGGGTATCAAATGACAGCTCTGATCGAGAGGATTATGATTGTGTAGTTTGCCGACTGTTTCAGGTGCAGGATGGTCCCTTTTAGGTGTATTAACTCCTAGGTTTACAACTTTACGCTATAGCTGCATCCCATATAATAAAAAAAAAACACATTGGGGCATTCCCAATGAACATAGCAGGAATCTCCCTTTCTCTAATTCTCCCTCTCTCTATCTCTCTCTCTGATCACAACAAACGGAACCAAAACCATGCTGAACAAAAACCCAGCTGAATCATTCCGAACTCTAGCCTTAAATGAAACAATTTTTGACAAAACAACCATAAACTCTCTCTCTCTCTCTCTCTCTCTCTCTCTCTCTCTCTCTCTCTCTCTCTCTCTCTCTCTCTCTCTCTCTCTCTCTCAATCTCTCCAACCATAAATCATAAACCATAAAACCGAAGTAAACCACAAAGAACAATACTGAATCACGACAATGCTGTGAATAGGATCATCATAATATATAATATCGGGCCACATGGCACCAAAAAGGGGTACAATGATGTTCCATGAACGTAATGAAAACTATACAACTAAGGCTCGTCGGAGTCATGGTAGGATAAATCATCCGAATATGTGCCTAACTGCAAGTCCCAAGGGTCTGCAGATGAATCGAAACTGGAGGGAACCATATGCCGTGGTGTGGCCCAGGCTCTGCTGCGTGCTCTGGTTGTTCTCTGCTGCGTGCTCTGGCTCTGGACCACCCCCCTCCCCCTGCCTCTGCCTCTGCCTCTGCCTCTGCCTCTGCCTCTCTCCCCTCCTCTGGCCCCCATCTGGCTGCCCCCAGCCCTGTGTCTGCTCCGTCGTGCTTGTGTGTCAGGTGGCTGTGACCCTACGCCCTGGGATGGCCCTACCCACTGTGATGATGACTGGCCGACGATTGCCTGTGATGCTCCACTCCTGTCTACAAAAAGAGTACTCAGCCCCCCCTCCCAAAACCTCTAGGTCTCCCCCTAGGCCTACGTGCAGGAATGGCTGGCTCCTCCTCTGTCTCCGCATGCCAGGTCATCCCCCTGTGCCTCCGCCCTCATCTCCTCGTCCTCCTCCGTATCCATATGAAGCACCAAAGCAATGCGGGCTCCTCAAAAAATGGATGATTTTGAACAAGAATAGGCATCTCATCAACACAAGTTTTACATATCCTAGAAACCTGTTCTCGTCGAATAATTTGCCCACAAGTACGAAACATGTGAGCTAAACTGCAAATAAACAACAAAAATATCAGAAAACAGTAAACTGATACCAAAAGGCAAGAAAAAAAACACTGAAACATCTAGTACCTAGCACTAGGATAGTAATTGCCATTCAATTTCTTCAATGACAATATAAATGGAACCATATATTCTGCAAGAACATCCAATGGAAGCTGTTCTGGAGGTATGTTATCATCTTTTCCAGTAGCAATCCTCCAAGCAGAAAATCCCCCTCAACCCACTCTTCCTCCTCCACATAGTCTACCCCGAGCATCTCTCCACCCTCCGAGCCCTCGTCATCTCCCTCCTCAGCCCTCTCCCTCTGCCTCTCTGTCCTCCTCTGCCGCCAATTCATCAAAGCATAGCAAGATAAAAGGGGTGATGGTGTGACTCACCTCGAGCACTGACCCTCTCCTCGTGTGCGCCTCAGCATACGGTCGTTGGTGTTCACAAACACCAACCGCCTGCACTGCTCGATGGATAAAATGTTCCTCTTTTGCGTATGATACAAGGCCCAGGTGCTCCAATTCCGCTTGCAAGCTCCTGCTGAACAGTCTTGTGCAAGGACTCTCTCAGCCAATTGCCTCAGGTCACCTGTGCTGAGCCCGTGGATGCACCACCATGTAACGGGCCTTAGCTAATCCTCCCTCCGCCGACTATGCTCTCCATCGAAAGGACACTGGAAGCGCTCAAATGCGAGCAGCTAGCTTGCAATGTTGGCCAGAATCGGACCTGTTGGCAGAAGAAAAAACATGGCACATGTAAGACCACACACTACCAATGAGTACAATACTGCGATAACATTGCTACCAACCGATTTCTCACACGTACCTGGTTCGGGCCATACGCGCTCCGTGTACTCCACCCATCCCCGGTGCAGCTCTGGATCGTCCCTCTCTCGGGTAGAGTGCCACAAGGGGTGCAACATGTGGGCTACGGCGTGGATGGGTCCGTGGAAGTAGTCCCATCTGGCCTCCCAGATACGTGAGATCTCGTGTCTCCTGCAGCAGACAAATCACAGAACCAAAGCATAAAAGAAACGCATCAGACTTGAGTGTGAAACAACAAACTAGACACTGAAGAGTCATACCTGTGCTCGTCCAAGGATGACGTCAAAATCCCCTCGTCGATGTGGTCCATGAACTCGTAAATGAGACCGAGGGTGCACCCGTCACGGTCTACCAGGCGCAGCACTCTGAAAAGGGGTAGAAGGATCCCAGTAATCTCCTCAGTAGCTCTCCAGAACTCATCGTCGTACACAGTGGACTGGAAAAATGCCGAATGTGGGAGGTCTGTAAAGTCCCCGAAGGCCTTGCTGGAAACCATCCGCCGCAATGCATCCTTCACCACCACCAATCGCTCTAGCACCAAGAAGTAAAACGCAAAGCGTGTGGGTGCGGGCTTCTTCAGGTTTAGGGTGGAGAAGGTGCAGAACAAGGCCAACACACGCCTCTTTCTGGTGACAAAATTGACCATGCGCATGGCCGTAGAAGTGATCTACAACACAAACATCCAGTAAAAAAGTTTAGACAGTAGTTGAGATGTGGTTAGCAGCATCGAAGGAAGAAAGCATAGCAAATAGAACAAACTATACCTCTCCGATCCATGGAAGCGCACACAGGTCATGGATGAGCAAGTCTATGCAATGTGCAGCACAGGGTGTCCACACAATGCTGGGGTGCTCTCTCATCATAATCTCGCCCATCTGCTTGCAGTTCGAGGCGTTGTCGGTGACAACTTGAACCACGTGCTCAACCCCGATGTCAGCAATAACATCTCTAATGACCTCCCATATGAAATCGGCTGTGATGGCGTCACCACCTCGAGTGGCATCCACGCCACGTAGGAATACTGTGCCAAGAGGGCAAGAAACCAAGACATTGATGACGGATCGCCGACGAATGTCGGTCCATCCATCACTCAATATCGTGCATCCATACCTGCGGCAAAACACCCATTAGCTACATGCAAAAATTGTGCCACCAGTAAATGCTAAACACATGCAAATAGATAATAAAGACAAGGTACTTACTCCTGCCAAGCTGAGCAAATGGAACTCAGCTCCCGCGTGATGGTCTCCTCCTCCTGACGAAGCAACCTGCCTCGCAGTGCCTCTCGCATGGGAGGTGTCCATGTAGCATCCACGGCCGCCATCTGTGCACAGAACTCCCTGAACACCCAAGTGTCAGCAACAGCAAAAGGAATGCCGCACTCGTAAAAGAACTGGCCACACAGTCGAGTGCAACGGGCCTGCTGCTCTCTCTGCCAGCCGCATTGATCAAGGGTTTGCTGCCTGGGCCTAACCCCTCTCTGCTGTATATATATGGTGCTCGTGGTCTAGCATGCCCAACGGATGGCTGATCTGTGGGTGTGTCACTCTCTCTGGCAACATCTACTGAAGCATGTGGTGCATCCTACCGAGGAGGAGGGACGAGAAGCACCCGCTGCCGCTGAACCAACATGCTCATCTGATGGTCGTGTTGCTCCTGCGGATGGAACTGAAGGTGCTGTACTAGGCCCTACACCTGAACCATGCTCTGCCCGTGATGTACTGGGCCCTGCACCTGTACCATGCTCTGCCTGTGATGTACTGGGCCCTGCATCTGTACCATGCTCTGCCCGTGATGTACTAAGGTACTGCATCTGTACCATCCCCAGTCCGTGATGTACTACGCCCTGCAGCTGTACCATGCCCTACCCGTGATGTAATGGGCCCAATACCCATGGTATGCCCTGCTTGCCTGCCTGGTGATGCAATATCGGGCCCGTACATGGTAGACAACCTCTGCAAATCATCATCTGAAATCCAAGGGCCAATGTCCGCCCATCTAGCCCTCTGACCCGCAGCAAGTGAGCCCTAGCCCTCGTGAGTGATCTCGTGAAGTGACCACCGCAATACAAGCATCTCCATCTGCGGGTGCCTGAGCCATGGTGTGTGGCCACATCCCCGTCAGTAAGCTCAACCTCGGCCCAAAAGCCTCGGTCCCGCACTGGCATCATATCAACACGACCCCAAATCTGCAAACAACAAATAATCAAGCAAACGTTCAGTGGAAAAAAAATACATTGCATTAAACAACATTACCGAGCTCAAATAGAGCTCAAAATACCAGAGCATACATCAGAACGATTCCAATTCACAAATCATATCAAGTGCCAAAAAAGAACATGAGATTAGGGCGTGGGATAGAATAATTTCAATATGAGGGATAACAGGCGACTGACGTTAGCGTGGGAGTCCGTGCAGGCGTAAAGCAGTGCAGTGTGGGCCTAAACCGCGCCCCTAGCAGATGTTTGCACGATGGTCCACGCCTAAACCCTAAAAAGTATGGAATCAGGGCATGAAAATTGAAATTTGTGATACGGACGTAGACGGGCGGAACGGAGGTCACAGGAGTCTGTGCAGGCATGTGGAAATGCATTCTAGGCTCAGACATCACCTCAATCGGTTTCCAACAAGTCATTTTGTGAAAATGGCAAAAATACACAAGCATTTGGAATGTGGTCTTCAAATCTCGCTAGGCATGCCGTAACGGCTGAAACTGACGCCGTAGGAATCACCGTGAGCATGAAGAAGGGTGGTCTAGAGCCAAACTACGCTCGATTTGGTTGCCTACAGCTCAATGTCAACAATTGCAAAAAATCAAGCCTACACTTACCAAATATCGAAAATTGGTCGTTTCGCTCCCCACGAGGCTCAGACCCGCCCGGCGCACCACCTCCGTATCGCCGAGTAGATGCATGCCGACTATTCAATTGCAAAGATCGGATACCCGCAGCTCTCAGAAAAAAAATTTGCCTCCTCCACTACTGGCGTGGTTCTGTCCGCGAGGAGGAGGCCCGAAATCAGTTAAGTCGTTTTTTTTTAAACGATTCTGAAGCACGATTTTGTATAGCGAATTGCGATTCGCGAATCGCAAGTCCAGCGAATCGCGATTCGCTGCATCTATGGTCCGTGTAACGAAATGAGACCCATGCATAATCTTCACATATATGAATCAGAAGAGCCCATGCAAATGGAACATGTTGAGCAAGCACCCACTTACAAGGTTCTGCATTTGATGAATGTTTTTGATGGTTAGGAAGGTGGATATTGCTCCTCCAACGCTTTTATCAAAGCCAACAAAACAAGGGCATCTATTTCCTAAAACGTCTTTAATTGTTACCATAGGCACGTTTCATGGTAGAGATAGTTTCATCCAATTTGACCTTAGGTCCTCACATAATGTTGTAAATTTAACTTTGGTAAGGAAGTTAAGCGTGGACACGAGACCATCCCAGTACAGTACACAATCAACATGGCTAATAGATATAGAGGTCTTGGATATGAGAGTTGTAACAATTGCAAAACATCCCGTTGTGAATATTTTTATGTTCGCTTTCTACCAGATATGGCTAGTGATGCTAGCAAGAGTAGCACGTGGCATTTGTGAATAGATATTACAGATACGGATCCTACAGCTCAAAGATACAAGAGCCCTCAAAAGCTTCATTGTTAAAGTTCACATGCAGAGAAAAGTTTCATTGGAGTCCTTGATAGAGAATTCATGATTTGATTGTTATTTATATCACTAAGTTACGCACTCTTTTATCACACATAGCATTCTACTACGGCCATTTGTGTTATTTTATTTGGTCCCATAGGCCACTGATCTGCATAAATGCTAATAACAATACTCTCTCTCTCTCTCTCTCTCTCTCTCTCTCTCTCTCTCTCTCTCTCTCTCTCTCTCTCCCCACTGCCCAATTTATTATGAGATACGTGGGAGGTACTATTGCCTGTACAAGGATGGGCCACATTCACTACGGTCATTCATGCACTACCCTGATCAGCGTTGCCTGGGTCTGATGCTTCGTGAGATGCTGCTCCTGCGAGACTCCTTGCTTTCCCCGCCGTTGCCTACTGCGCCTGCTCCATGCCAGTCTGCTATCACGGACTTCTTTCAGCAGATCCATCATTCTGAGTCTGATGACGAGATCGACATTCCTACACGGCCGCCTAGGCCTCATAGATAGCTTCTTTACCTGGCCCGGGTTGTGGGTGTTTCTTAGATTTCACTGTGACAGCATTGTCTGGCCCGTGCTGTGGGCATTCATACTTTTTCTCTGCCAGCCTGCCATGGCTTTCTTACAGCTATTTCTTTGTGTTTTACTTGGCCTCGGGTTGTGGGCTTTGATGAGTCACTTTTTTTTGTCATGTTTTCATTTCCTGTTTTTTCACATGTCCGCTCATGGACTAAGCTCCCAACACATTGTAAAGATTTTTCTGGTCTAATGCACCCTCAGGGTCTATATAGACGTTAATAAAACTCTTTCTTTCTCTCTCTCTCTCTCTCTCTCTCTCTCTCTCGTTCACGTGCGCGCGCATCTCACAAGGCTCAGACTAGCTAATGAGTGATTTGAAAAAAGAAAACCTGTAGGAAGCTCACTGGACCTCCACCAAAGAATCTATTATACTTGGCGATGTCTCTCATGATGCGATCAGAATCAACCACCGTTTGTTGTTCAACTGAATCACTTGGTATCAGTAGTGTGATAGGCCGACGACATATGGGACATTTACAAGGCTGAAGAGCAGAACTGTGCTGCCAAACTCTCAATATGCACTCACCTGCCATAAACCAACATGGGAAAAATCATGATTAGCAACAAAGGTATCTCTACACCTATGCTAAGAAAATCAGAACATGCATTCTGGGAATGCTATGACACAAATACCAACAAATTCTAAAAGATCAAAACAACTGTTCTGACAGACATACAGAACAGTTTCAGCATTCCAAATCAAAACGTTCTGGAAGGAAAAAATAATGTTTTCACTGGGGGTTTGTAAAATAGCTATTTGGGGTGAAATAAACCATGGTTGCATTGCATTCTGAAACAAGGCGGGACGATGTTTTGAAACAGTTCTTTGAGCATATGCAAAATGAAAGAACGGTTCTTTGAACATTTGCAACAGTTCTCTTGATTACTCTAGCCTCATATGTGCATCTTAATCAAACATAACTATAATAAGTACTAAAAATTAGTGCCTCAATTTATTTTTTACTTTGGACAACCCACAGAAGCAGTCAACTTCCAATTTTTCCACGAGAATTCTAGCCAAGCCTATCTACATATCCATTTGGTCCAACAAGCAATTACACGACACCATGGCACCTATAGATGACTAAAAGATCCTTGTAAAGAAGTTCCATTATTCCACTTCGTTGATACTTGTGCGATGCAACCCCTATCTTGGAAGAATAATACTTCTTCCACTATCACTTATCTTTATCACTACAATGTATATTCATGATGGCCTGCCTTATGTGTCCTCTTCAATGACATTGCAAGGTGTGCCCCTTTGTTTTATTTGATTTGGATTCACAAGCATTGTTTTTAGTGATACTAGCTGGAATTAGGGTTTTTCTTTTTTAGGGTTTTGATGTTCTAAACGAGAATTTAGGAATGCTGATGATCCTGAATGGTGATCTGATGCAACTTAGAAAATAAACTTATAGAAAATGTTTTCAATAGTGCATGGACAATTTTAAGTCCGTTCACAATAGCATGCAGTATTTAGATTGTATTTTAATGTTAAAAATTTATAGTGATGTTTAAGGTTATAGAGATCTACATTACAGAGTATTAGGACTCACGAGTAATATAATAGGGCTTAAAAAGTGTTGCAGATTGTTTTATGTCCATATGTGATTTTGATGAGAACAGAATTAAAACAATTGTTAAGCAACCACCTACACTAAGAGCACACTTAAGTGAGGTTCTACCAAGCAATTCAAGTCGTGGGGAATTGCGCTGTGTATGATTTCCTTTGCCCCCCCCCAAAGAAATTGGCATGCTTATGCCTTCCGTTGGCACGGTGGAACCCGAGAACGTACTTCACAGGAAACGATGACTCTTTGTCCCCACACATCATGCCCAATAAAAATAGAAATTTATGCAATGGGAAAAGTCTACTCTGAGAACAAGATGGGCTGACAGAGACGTCAACCATGTTATTGCGCAGTATTTGTTGTGATGAAAGCAAGATAAATAATATATATAATCTCACCTAAAAGCTTCTGAATACTATGCTTCACTTCTCCATACCCATTAAAGGAGCAACCTCCTAAGAACAGTTCTTAACATACCTCCAATAGAACTTACAAAAGCCTAGAAATGCATGTAACTAGTGTATATCGGCCTCGACCACTTCCTTACCACAACTGAAATACCCTTTACTCAGTATTTTGAGCATTGCATACAAGGCAGAAGCTTGTAACTTGCCAAAGATGGTCTGGCAATGAATCTCATGCTCCGCTATTGCCTTATTGTAGACAAGTACATCATCAAGAAGATTGACAACAAGCGCGCTCATATAGTCATGCAAAACATTGTTGATGGGCATTATGAATGTGGGTGGGGCTAATCAAAAGTATTGATTATCCCAAATGGCATAACCCTAAATTCATAATGCCCAAAATGGGTTCGGAAGGACATCTTCTACATGTCTTCATCTCAAAGTCGTGTCTGATGGTACCAGCTTTTGAGCTCTATCTTTTTGAAAATGGTTGCAATTTGCAATGCATCCAATAGATCATCAATCTTGGGTATCAAATACCTTTGCTTTATAGTGATTTTATTCAATCCCCTCTAGTGAATGCACATCCAACAACTACCATCCTTTTTTTAAACAAGTAAAATAGGAGAGGTAAAGGGCGAACATTTAGGATGAACACACCCCAGCTTGAGGTACTCCAACATCCTTATGACTTTCTCGTCCTCTTTTAGGCTCATCTTATACGAAACCGAACTTGCCCCTGGAATGAGCTCAATACAATGCTCAACATCTCTTCTAGGCGACAATCCCTCTAGCATGTCGCTAATTGACATATGTCTAAACTTAGCGCCCAAGTTGCTTGTGAATTATTAGTGAGTGGGTTTATTTGATTGTTATCAAAACCAGAAGCAACATTCACATAACATAACCACAAATATTGCAAGCCCATCTTCTTTATTTGCATAGAGGTGATAAGAGGACCCTAAACAGATGGACCCTTAAAGCCATGAGATATACCCTCGTGTCCAAACATATACACACAAGAAAATCTCTAACAAGCTATTTACTTGCATGCCATCACTTGCCTAGAAATATATCACACTTAGCTAATTCGGTGATCGCCCTAGCATCTCATTTAAAAATTGATAACCTCCATGTGCCTTGGTGGATAGAAAACAAATTGGTGGTTATGACATGCATGGTGTCATCATCATTGTCGCTAATGAACAATTCAACCAGTCCAATACCAATACATAATTGAAATTGCCTATGGTAAGGGTACAAAGGTGTGGGATAGAGGGTTCTGGGTATTCCTTTGACTACATAAAGAAGCACTGATTTTGACATTACAAAGCTGGCAGGATGTCTTGCAGTGTTGAAGATCTGTTGGCATGGGATGCGAAAGCCCTACATAGCCCAATATGCTCATGCATACATATTTCAATATGGTGATAGGTTTCATTCCGTCCATGGCAAGTGGGATGCTCCTCCTAAACCACTCGTTTCAATTGTGCAATTGCATAAGATCCATTATGGGTATATGACACTATATGTAGATTTTTTTTTCTTTGGATGTGTGCTATTGCTAGCGAGAGTAGCATGTAGCAGGTGCAAATAGGTACTTTAGATAATTTGGGTCAAAAAGTAGGAAAGAGTTTGTAGGCATGTTAGTAGATAATTCGTCATCTATTTTGCCTCCTAATAGGAATCTTGAACGTAAAATTGAGTTGATTTATTCATCCAGTTTGTCAGTAGACCTTAACAAAATGAGTCTAAGAGAGAGAGGAAGTCAAAAGCACGATAGAGGACCATTTGGCCAAAGGGCAAATAAGACCTAGTTGTTCTCCTTTTGCCTCCCTGATGATTCTTGTTAAAAGGATGGATCTTCACATTGTGTGTGAACATTGGGGCTCGAACAAAATTACTACTACGCATTCGTACCATATGCCATGTGTTGATGACTTGTCAAATGCTTTGCAAGGTTCTATTGTGCTTAGTAAGATTGACTAGAGAGTAGATATGATTAGGTTAAAGGTAGTGAAGAGGATGTAAACAAGGCTTTCGTAGAATTCCTTGTGATGCCTTTTGTGTTGACCAATGCCCCAAAAACAATAATGATGACGATGAAAGATGTGCGACATTACATAGGTAAATTTTTCAAGAGTTTGACATTTTGACCAATACTGTAGGACTGGTCTTGCATATGACCGATCTTTGGATTGTCATGTCACTCTAGAATTATCCAACCCATAAAAAGGAGTTATAGTCCACGGTCTATACGTTAAAGGTAAAGCAACACTATTGGAAGAAAGATCCACTTACAATGTATGTGAGTGTCAAGCATATGCAGTGGGAGCATGATTTGCCCTTGTTGAACTTTGTATATAATGATTGAAACAATGTTTTTGCGAAAATAATTTGTTTCGAGCTTAATTTTGGTTTTATGCCTAGATCCGCTAATGTAGGAACACTGAGAAAGTTCCTAGTATGCTGAGTGCAAAAGAAAGTGTGAAACAGCGATGGATCAAGCTAAGATGTATGCTAATCAAAATCACTTACCTCATTTTCCTATTGCTTGTAGTTACAAGTTACTACTTGTGTATGTGAATCTTTAGTGTTGGGTCATTATTGATGTTATTGAGATACGTGCATCTGTTTTTATTGATAATCCAGAATTATTCCCATTTCTACCTATTGCTATACTCCAAGTCAAAGGTCATCATAGTGAATGGCGACACTACGTGCAGTTCTTGGCACAATGCAATGGACAGCTTGTTGATGAAGCCACATGGGAGCCTATTGATGTATAAGGAAAATAGGACTTCTATATTTACCTCAAAAGTAAGTTGGCCAATTTGCTATCAAAACCATAATTTACCCTAATTGGTAGTTCCTAAAAGGTTCCTTTAGGGTTTAGAGGAACAATATAAATAGAGTAGTCCCTACCAAGAAAGTAGATTACTCGACTCAGCTCTTGAATATATTGTGGGTGACCCTATTGTGGTTCTTGTAAGGAACTGCCATTTCCGAGTTGTGATCGAGGTTCAATCAATAAATTTAGTTATTTGAATTATCTTTTATTGCCTTTGACTTATTCATGTATGTAAAGCTTGTTCATAAATAATCCAACCTATGATTTAGAGCCCTCCAATCATGATTATCAAACTTGATGTCCAGGTCACAAAAAATGTCAATTGGTAGTAATAAAGCCTAAAACTTCCCTCCACAAACAAATCTGCTAACATAGAGCTTCCCGTATTTTTCCTAGTTGGACTAAAATGAGTTGTTTGGTCATATGGGATCTCCAAGGGACGTAAAAGGCCTCCCTCCTTTGCCTTATTCACTTGTCACTACCGGCATGTGATCACGTATATCATTTCAAGTCATGATGTCTAGCACTTAGGCTATCATGTACTATTGGATGCTTTTAAACTGAACATGTCTGCCCATGAGTAACTTTCCAATGATGGCTGTACTTTTGGGTACTTGTGGTTCCTTTGACTACTCTCCAAATTTGGGAGACATGTGATCATGCTCACATTTTTCCCTACTCTAGGAACTCGGAAGTCACTAGGAATTTGAGTAGAACTCAACTCGTTAATCATTGGCATCTCTTTAAAGGAATCATCAAAAACATCAAAATTCTTTCTTCAACAGCTTACATATTTTGTAAATTCTTGCATTTTTGCATTTACTCGTCACGCCAAGCTTTCCAATCCCTAAGTTCAGGCTAGTACTTGATAGAGCTCATATGTCTCTACCAAAAGTTGTTGATTTGGATATACCACTTTTAGTAACGGAGCCATACTTGTACCATGCTTCAACGCACCGAACATTCTTGCTTGGCCTTTTGTGATGAGAAGTCCTTTTCCTTTCCCTTATGCTGGTCTATCATCATAGTAATAATTTTAGCATAGTTTTTGATAAATTTGCATTGATAACTAGATAATCCAAAAAAATCTTGAAGATCTGATAGATTGGTCGGAGTTGGACATTCTATAATAGCCTTCCCATTTCTTCATCCATTTGGATCCCTTCCTAAGAATCTGATGTGTCCCAAATAAATGACTTCTTTTGTCACAAATTTAAGCTTACTTGGTTTCTTACATACCATTGATGCTCTCTCAACAGTGTAAAACCTTTCTCTCTTGGTCTTACGATAGACAAAGCATGCAAAGGAGTATCAATAGCAACTGCTTTTGAGTTTAGGGGGCCGAAACAGAGGGCCGAAGGCCGACCCTACGCCACTTCCAAATTCTGAATTTCAGTTACCAGATTCCTCTCCTCTTGTATTTGTTGTAGTCTTCTCCCAAACATATGTTGGGGAATGCCCCTCCAAGGTCCACATATCCAAACCCTAAAGCAACTAAACCTTGACACATCCTAAGAAGATAAGCGGTGCACATGCAGTTAACCACTAGCCATACCTTAACACTGAAGTTTGAAAAATAAAATTTGTTGAAAATGTTAGACAGCTTGTACCTCATGTATAGAACCAATTGTCCCATATAGCATAAGACATGTGTCGGTTGCCGATAAACTATTTTAGAAGTATTGTCAACACAAGTTGGTGACCAGGTAAGTTAACCATTGATATTTACATTAATTCAGATCCAAATTATCTACAAGCACCAATCATTTTCCTATTAATAGATGCAAAAGCCTGCTTCGATGTGTCTTAATCGATCTCCGAGACTATTCAAATCACATACCTACCTATCCATTGGCATTACAACATGTGGATGTCTTTTAATTTTTCATGATTGATCTGCATCAGATTTCAAACCATGTACATCTTTATATCGTCAAAAGAACGAAAAGAAGCAAAAATGCAAGGCGCTAAAATGTCGTCCTCTTTTTTGTTGCTATGAGTGGTTCTACCGAGAAATGGTAGACTAACTTACATTGAATCAGTCTGTCAATAATATTTATGTTAGTCATCAAATCCTATCCCTTTGCATAGCGCCAACAATGCTCTAAATCTGAATATTGAACTACATTTTAATCTTAGAGTCGCACATATGAACCACAAAGCTAGCTTCATCTACATCAGTCAGATAGGCCTACCACAAAACCAATGAGCACAATTGGCCTGGCAAGGTAAAATGAACGTGTCATGGCAGATGGAACAGCAATCATTTTCATGCGGCGCATTCATGTGCGGCATGGGCTCTCCACCTCCTGAAGTGGCTGCAGAAGTGGTTATTTCTGTTGAAAATAAGTGGTGACCAATTAAGTTCCAAGCACTGCCGAGCCACTTTTGAACAATGTAAGCACCTCCCTTGAGAACATCTAAGGTATTGCTGCATCAAGTAGATTGAGCTGCAATCAAATCTCTGTCAATCTGCCTTTCCAACAGGATAAACAAACCTTGCCAAAATCTTAAACTTCAGTCAAACTGAAAAACGGCTGCATGTCTGAATAAAAGAGAAACAAAGGAACGTGAAATTTGGTACCGTATATAATGTCGTGAAATGAATACCACTGGTGCAGCAAATATTACTGCATAGACTAACTCGTCACCAACTCCCTCTATAAAAGGCATCGATGGCAACATGGAAACACCATACAAAGTATAAAGAATCCTGCTCCGTACACCGAAAGAATTATTAACAGTTTGTTGTAGTAAGAGCTCTCTCTCTCTCTCTCTCTCTCTCTCTCTCTCTCTCTCTCTCTCTCACACACACACACACACACACACACACACACACATTTGTATTGTTCTTTATCCCATGGATCATGCTGAATCTCCTGAGGATATTACTGCTTATCTGTGTTCCCATAAAAAGAGCTATGACGATTCCAAGATACAGCCAAGTGACAAGAAAGAGGTGCAATTGATTCCCTTCCAACATGAGGCAGAAAGAGCAGCAAAACATCCTTCCCTTAGCAAGTAAGAAAACGAGCAGCAACGAGAACACTCAAAAGTTCGATAAAGATAATGTGTAAGAGAACAAAGATTAAAAGTTCAACATCAGTATGGGATAGGGTACCACTAGCAAAATAATGGATCAAAATGCAGGTTAATCAAAGGTACAAAACACGCTAACTCATGGGTGATGATAGCATGAGGTTCCAAGCGCGCTATAAAGACTCCACTTATGGCCAAGGTCATCTCATCCACATTTTCCAAGGGGCACTTGACGTCCTTCATGTCTGAGGCCTCTCCAATGTCCATGACATTGATCGCATGGGTGGACGCCTGGTGGGCCAGTAAGAGACTGGTAGATGTTGATTATCTATTTCAATTTACATGATAAGGGCCCTTCATCGAAGAGGATTGTAAACATGATTAGGTGCTTTCAAGAGGCCAAGGTCAAGTAAGAGGGCGATATTCTCATATGAGGACCAGTGCTTACTCGTAGCTAGCCATCGAAGAGGTCCCTCTAGGCTGATAACGTTTAAAGAGTCTGGGTTTCTACAAAGGCTCACAAGTGAGAGTCTCAAGAACCCCATCCATCCTTTTTGTAAATTGGATTCTAGAAATTTCAAGCCTCAAGCATCACATACACAAAAGTATACAGTAAATGAAGCGTTGAATGAGCTTTGAAGTTCTCTCTCTCTTGCTTTTGTGTTCTACTCCATAGCTGGTTTTTTCAAGCTTTCATAGTGTGCTTACTATGCTTGGTATAAGAGCAGGTTATGTTGCCTGTGGTGTGGTGAAAGCTTGGACCTGTTTTGATCAGATTCCTGCCATTCCTGGAGAGCAGCTTACCTTTGAGGAGGGAGCACTTTTTGTAGGGGCATCTGATCTCTGTGCTATCTGATCTCTGTGCTATCTGCACGGTTGGAGTACTGTGGGCAAGGGGAGTACAGGGAGCCAAAAAGTTTGTAATTTGGGACAAAAAAATGAGTCTTTTTGGACAGTCAGGACTGTAAGAGGGCACTTTCTACAGTGGAGACTTCAGTGAAAGTTCTGAGTGGATCTTGGACAAGGGCTAGGACAGCTATACAGAGGGATAGTTTCAAATCCAAAAGCTGAGGGTTATTGAGCAAGTGGCTGCATACCCTAGTTGGGTGAAAACCCCAGTTTACCTTTTGTGTTTTATTTCTATCCAGCTATGTCTAGTCTTGTAGAGAGCATGCTGAGTGAAGCCAGCCGCTTGATGGCACTAACTTTAGCATATGGAAATTCAAGATCAAGAACATTCTTGAAGACAAAGAATGTTGGAAGCTTGTGACAAGTGAGGAGCCTGTTCCAACATCTGAACTTGAACTCAAGGACTATATCAAGAGAGAGGAAAAGGCACACAGTATCATCAACATGTCAGTGAGGGATAATGTGATTCCTCTAATCAGGTCAGCCAAAGCGCCTGTGGATGCATGGCACATTCTTTGTGCATTGTATGAGACAGCAAGTACAACTAGGTTTCTCTACTTGAAGAACAAGTTGTATACTCTCAGAATGGAGACAGGGGAGACAGTTACTGATCATCTTACTAAGATTCAAGATCTTAGATATCAGCTTTCTGTGCTTGGAGAGTCTATTGCTGACAAAGACTTGGTGCCAATAGTTCTGAATAGCTTGCATATGCTTATCAGAACTTTGTGATGATGATATCTGTAAGAGAGAAGATCCCTACCTATGAAGAGGTCTATAGTCTCTTGTTATAGGAGGAGATGAGGAGAGTTAATCTCTCCAAGAGGGAAGATTTCCAAAAGCATGCCTTCGCTTCTAAGAAGAAGCAAAATCCAGCCAAGGATAAGAAGAAAGGTAAAGGCAAGAACAAAAGAGCACCACAAACACTTGAGCAAGGAATGGAGAACTTGCAGATGTCAGAAGCACAATCCTCCTCGAATACTTCTTCCACACCTCGAAGGAAGGGGAATTGCAATTGCTGTGGTAAATATGGACACTTTGCTTTTGAGTGCAGGAAGAAGCGAGCATATTTACTACATTCTACTACGTGTGCTAGGACTAGACATTAACCACAATATGTATATGCACCAATCTTAGCTCAAGAAGAGTGAACTACTCCAAATATTGTCTACTAGACATACATATCATTAAGAATGTTTTACATGTAACAGGACTTGCTAAAAATCTTCTTTCAGTAGGAGCTATCACTCAACAAAATATGAAAGTAGAATTTGATGCTACTTCTTGTCTTGTATTGGACTTGAGTGATAATATGAAGGTTGTGGCCAAGGATTGCAAGAAGATAATCTATACAGGTTGTACACTTCTATCCCTAGTCAGCATGCTTATACAGCAAAAGGAAGTGATGTGGATAGGTTGTGGCATGAGAGGTATGGACATCTTGGCTTGTTGAACCAGCATCATATGGTGGAAGGGCTTCCAGTTGTTAAGCCAAGCTCTTCAGTTTGCGAGGCTTGCGCTATGGGAAAACAGCAAAGACAGAAGTTTCCCAAGGAGAGCACCACCAGAGCAACAGGCATACTTGACTTGATACATTCAGATTTGTGGGGGCCAACCCAAACGAATCTACAGAGGGGGCATATTACTTTATGACCTTTATTGATGACTTTTCACGCAAGATTTGGATTTATTTCTTGAAATTAAAATCTGAAGCATTCAAGTACTTCCAGCATTTCAAAGCTTTGGTAGAAGAACATTCAAGAAAGAAGATACAGATGCTCAGGTCAGACGGTGGTGGAGAGTTCATTAAGACAGAATGTGGAATTCTACAAGGCTCATGGGATCAAAAGGCAGCTTACAGCTCCTCATTCCCCTTAGCAAAACGGCGTAGCAGAGAGGAAGAACCAAACTATTGTGGAGTGTGCAAGGTGCATGCTCAAGGCAAAGGGGTTGCCCAACTCTTTTTGGGGCGAGGCAATGCACACAGCAGTGTTTCTGTTGAATAGAAGTCCAACTAAAGCTGGGAAGGCAGGACTCCAGAAGAGGCATTTAGCGGCAAATCAGCAAAGTGTATTTTCTTGGGATACATTGAAGAAAGCAAAGCTTACAGACTATACGATCTTACTAGCAAGAAGAGGATCATAAGTCGAGATGTGATCTTTGAAGAAGATCAGACGCCTCCTATAGAGGAACTTGAGATGGAGGATGGTACAAGTGAATTTGTGCCAATACTTGATGATCCACATCCATATATTGGGGAGCCTCAGGATGATCATATGAGTGATCAAGAGGAAGAATCCGAGGAGGCTAGGAAGCAGACGGAAAGGGGCAAATCTGTTGAGTCCTATTCACCGTCTTCATCACCAACTGCAGGGAAGAAGTTTCCCAAGTGGTATTGGCAGACTGTGCAGGATGGTTTGATATTGGATGAGAGAGAGAGCAACAATCCAAGGGCTAGGAGGTCTCAAAGGCAAGCCCATCAGCATGAACAAACTATGCACTTATGAATACTGTTTTGGATTCACAAGATCCGCATACATTCGTTGAGGCAGCAGATGAGAAGGTATGGCAACATGCTATGCAAAAGGAGTATGACTCCATTCTCAAGAATGATACATGGGATTTGGTGAAGTTACCAAAAGGGTAGCGTCCACTGTAAGTGGGGGTCTACAGGACCAAATACAAATCGGATGGGAGCATCGAAAAGCATAAGGCAGGGCTGGTTGCTAAAGGCTATGCACAGAAGGAGGGCTTGGACTATGATGAGACGTTTGCACCGGTAGCTAAGATGATGTCTATCAGGTTGGTTTTAGCATTGGCTGCATTTTTTGGTTGGGAGGTCCATCAAATGGACGTGAAGACTGCTTTTCTCAATGGACAGTTGGCTGAAGAAGTCTACATGGAACAGCCACAAGGTTTTGAGGCTAAGGGCAAGGAAACTATGGTATGCAGGCTTAAGAAGGCCTTATATGGTTTGAAGCAGGCACCCAAGGCTTGGTATAGTCGTATTGACGACTATTTTGCCAAGGAGCAATTCATAAAGAGTCAGTCGGATTGCAACCTGTTCGTGAAGGAGGAAGATGGGAACATTGTTTTGATAGTTCTCTATGTGGATGACTTGGTCATCACGGGTAACAATGGGCAGCTTATTGAAAAGGTGAAGGCTCATTTATCAAATGAGTTCGAGATGAAGGATTTGGATCTAATCCACTATTGTCTTGGCTTGGAGGTTTGGACAAAGGAAAACTGTGTGTTCATTTCCCAAGCTAACTATGCATGTGAAGTCTTGAACAGGTTCAACATGCAGGATTGCAAACCCATATCCACGCCCATTGATACTAGCAGTAAGTCATCTAGAGATGATGGCACTCCTTTTTGTGGACGAGACTCTTTATAGGCAGCTTGTGGGTAGCCTGATTTATCTCACCACTACGAGACCAGACATTTCCTATGCGGTTGGTGTAGCAAGCCAGTTCGTACCAGGGTTCATGTACAGTTCACCATAATTAATTGATCAATGTTTTGGCCTCATTTGAGTAAAAAAAGAACTTAAAAATAAATATAATTAATTAATTAATTGATTATTAATTAAACGGTTCACCACGGTTCTGGCCAAAAGAATTTGAGACCCGTACGGTTCTCAGAACCGTGATGAACCGTACACGGTTCATTAATTCTATGGGGAAAGATGCTAATTTTTGGAAGAAGATGCAATTTCACTGGCTTTCAGGTTTTCTAATGACTATTACTCGATTTTTATGCATTCATGATACCAGTTTTTGGTAAAAAAAATGCTCGTTTCAATAGTAGTTTCATTAGCTTTTTGGAAGATTTACTAGCAACTTATAATATGATTTCATTGGCTTCCTGGTTTTCCAAGGACTATTACTCATAAGACGGTCATAATATCGAACTTTCGGACAAGAGGCCAGCTCCATTTTTATACTTGCAAGCTTTCCTAAAGACTGAAACTAGGGTTCTACAGTGAATAATTTAGACATGTTCCTAGGACCCTATAATCTAACACATTCCCAATGCACAATATCTGGCAAAAAAAGGGCCCGTACAAGCATAATATTTGGCAAACACGGGGTCATGAAGTACTAAAATTTTTCAAAAAAATCACCATCGAATTGCTCAAGTTAAAATCGAATTTTGAACCCAAAAAATAGCATTCCACCGTGTTTCGGAAACGCTAATTGCAATTATGGTTGCAATATATAAGATTGCACAAGTTCATAAATGGAAGTTGCTTCTACAAGAGGCAATGTGCCATGGAGTGAGTTAAACTTAGATACTTCCATTTAAAGCTTAATGGAGAGAGAGATTTCTCTAACTTCTTGTACTTTTCATAAATAGCCTCTTTCATACAAGGATTTTTACTCAATCAATGTTTTGTTTGCCATGTTTCCACCTCTAGACCATTTTTTTAAATGCATGTATAGTCTTACTATATTAAACATACGTGGATTGTTCTACGACATGATGTATACAAACGTTGATATGAGATGACACACCACACACACATGTATACACATAGATATGTGTGTGTGTGTGTGTGCGCGCGCCCACACCTTGAGACATCTATGTTTGCTTCAAATATTAGTGCATCTCCATTTAGAGACTCATAAGATGACATTCTCAGATTTTCTACATGGTTAAGGAATTCCACCCATACCTGTGCAACCAAAAGGCAAATAATCTTTCAAAATCGTGATGCTTCTATCATCTTGACATAGGCCCAAGTGGGACCAGCCAAAACATATGGTGACAATTTGATTCAGCTCAAGAGCAACATAAGTTGGTCATAAATAACGGCCTACATAGGACAATTTTACTTGTCATCCACGACTACCTTATGGCATCGTCCACCTTCGGGACATGATTTACACTTCCAAATCTGTTTGATCACTCTATGTGAAAATTCTCACATTAACATTCATCCGGCACATCCACCAAGTTACCACACATCCCTCTTGATACTTTCATTCACGATGCCACATGATTGTTATATCTCTCCTTACAATCCTTTCTCAACCCATGGCCCCATTTGTTTCAACTTTCTACATTCAAAACCCATTTGCAAGCACTTGTGTTAAAGTCTCATCATGCATCGAACACAATTCCGAACAGATCGATTTCAATAGGGTTCAATTGGCCAACTAATATGGTAATGAAAGGCATGCGAGGTAGACATCTAGCCCACCTAGTTAGGTGTGTTAACAATTGTGACGTGGTATGCCTGCATTAGAAGCAAAGTAGGAGGGCTAAGAATGAACTTCATGGGCCAAGTCATCATGTGCAAGGGTAAACAAGATTAACTATGACCATGCTAGTCTAAAATAGTAGGCCGAGATGGTCAAATAATCATTGAGCTGTCTAGGCACCGCGATCCTTTTTAGAATTCACTACACCTTTTTGGTAAGGTCAAGGCACAAAAGTTGCAATCAATGGCAGGTCAACAACTGATAGTCATGTAACCAAGGACAAATGATTTTACAAGTAGAGGTGAGGAAGTCCTCCAAATCCAAGGTAGAGACTCCAAATGTCCTCCAAGCAACCTGCAAGCTTCAAGATGTTCCCCAACTCCAAACTAGGATGCCTCCACCTACATGTAAGGATCTGCAAGCCTCCAAGGATCTCTCCTCCACCTGTGTCCCTACTCTTTAAACACAAAGATAGATAACAAGCTGGCCTCAAGTATTCACCACCCAACCATAGCTAGATCCAAGCTCCAAGAAAGACCTATCTAGCACCCCCTTGCTAACCATAAACAAATCACAAGCATACCACAACACTCCATAGCATACTCAAGATCCAAACCCTACTTATGTCCCATACCATAAGCAAGATCCAAACCTTAAGCATACTACCACAAGAAAGCACTCTACACACTAGTAGCAACACTAGAGCATAAGCAAAGCAAACAAGAGGGATCTCCCCCTCCCAATGGGCGCCCTACTACCCTCATATAGATGGCCCATGGACCCCTCCAATGCACTATGGAGTTCCATGCTCATCCAATGAGAGAGAGAGAAGCCTAGGGGAGTTAAAGAATCTCCAAGAGCCTCCATAGGCTTATGGAAGGTCAAGAGACTCCTTCCATAACCTATGTCTCTTTGAATGCCTTTCTTGTGGGAGTTGGGAACTCAATGGACACTTTAGAAGGGCGCCCTCCTACTAGGTCCCATTGCCCAAGTTGTGCATATATACTTTGGTCCTAGACCAATTAAGTGATATGGTTCAAGGTTGAGGCCCAAGGTTTAGGAAAATAGTCATCCAATGACTTTCCAACACCTCTCTAGGTTCCATACCTCCATCCAAGGCATAGACACCTACCTGCCCTTAACCAAGGACACTAGTACCTTAATCTAAGGCACCTACCCTTAATACTAAGGGTACTGTTAGAATCCCCATCGTCATGCCGATCATTGCTAAAGTACAAACAAGTGACGAACGCTACGTTACCACCCAACCATAGAGGTACTGCCACCTCACCCCCGTGCACTGGAGCTACAGACCACCATCAAGCAAGCTCGGATCTCCAGTAAGCTATGGTGTCCCATACCACCATGTCTTACCCTCGACCCTCACCTACCTACATCCTGAGGCCTAGATACTCGTCCTGACCTGACCACCAGTGGAAGAGCTCTTCATTCTCCAGGAGAGAATGAATGCCCCGCTCATGGAGATCCACCTCTATATACATAGTCCAGGTGGGTCATCTCCCTCCATAGGAGTCACGCATGACTAACGACACGCGGCAGTTGTGCACACAAACGCGGGTCCATAACAATGAGTCATCGCGTGCCAATGAGACATTGACACGTGGCACCCAAAAGACCTATGGCCCCACATCAGCGTTCCGTCCCATAACTGAGACCGTCACCTCAAGTTTCCTATTGCGTACCCTTATGGGTACGTAACATTCCCTCCCCCTTTAAGAGTCTCCTCCTAATGGAAGCAAGCCAGGGAAGTTCAGTCTTAAATAGTCCTCTCTATCCCAGGTGTCCTCGTCATCTGTCTTACCTTTCCAACGTACGAGAAATTCAGAAACCAAACGGTTTCTCAAGTTGGTGACGACGAACGTCCACAACTTTTTCAGGTACATTAGGCACAAAGGTAGACAGATCCTCGAGCTCAACTAGTTCACCTTCCGGAATTAGGGAATCCTTCCTACTAAGTCGTTTAAAAAAAACGACTTACATGGAAAACAGGATGAACCCCAACCCCAATCGGAAGATCTAGCTGATACGCGACCGGATTGATTTTCTTTACAACCTTATAAGGTCCGCTATATCGAGGAGATAGCTTATGGCATTTTCCCGTCCGGAGTACCTTTGAATCGATATCCCGAGGTGATCGTCCAACGTCTGGTTGACTCGTTCTGTCTGCCCATCAAATTCTGGGTGAGCTTCTTGCTTTCAAAAGCAACTGGTCTACCGTCTTGATAAAGGACCGCTCCAACAGCAAAGTCGCTAGCATCCGTATCAACCACAAAGGGCCGGTTAGGATCGACAATATGCAAAATTGGAGCCGTAGAAACACAGTGCTTGAGAGTCTCAAAACTCTCATTCATTTCATCCGTCCACGTTATCAATGGACTTTTTCTGCGGCTGCATTTTTTCTTCACCCCCTTAAGAACGTTCGTCAAGGGCAATGCTATTAAGGCATAGTCCAAAATGAACCTGTGAAAGAATCCTGTGAAGCCCAAAAAGGATTACACATCACGAATTGTCAAAGGTCTCAGCCATTCTCGCACCTTGCGGACTTTGTCATAATCGATTTCAAGACCTTTATCCGATATGACATGGCCCAGGTATTTGAGTTTAGTTTGAAAGAACTCACACTTCGACTCCTTAGCATAGAGCTTTTCTTGCCTTAGAAGATCTAAGACAATACGAAGATGCTCTTCGTGCTCCTCAAGGGTCCAACTATAAATTAATATGTCGTCCAAATACACCACTACAAACTTTCCTAGATATGGACGAAGAATATCGTTCATCATCTGTTGGAAAGTGGCAGGCGCATTCGTGAGTCCAAAGGGTAACACTAAAAACTCATAATGGCCATATCTGGATCGAAATCCAGTCTTAGGAACATCTTCATTCCTAATCCTTATCTGATGGTATCCTGATCTAAGATCAATCTTGGAGAAATACTTAGCTCCATTCAGACGATCCATAAGATCATCCATCCTAGGTAAGGGATATCTGTTTTTGATGGTTAAATCATTTAACTTTTTAAAGTCACCACACAAACATGTGCCGCCATCCTTTTTACTAACTAAAAGGATCGGTGCTCCCCAAAGGGACTTACTAGGCCGTATGTGGCCCATCCTAAGGAGTTCTTGTAACTGCTTAGAAATTTTATCCTCTTCCTTGATGCTAACCCTGTATGGAAAAAGAGATACAGGTTGGCTTCCAGGACGCAACTCTATCTGATGGTCAACACTCCTTTGGGGAGGTAGGCCATCAGGGAGTTTATCAGGAAAAACATCGCTATATTCTTGCCTAAGTTTGTTAAATATTATTCCTTCAGGTGAGTTAACACTTAAGGGATTATTTACAGGCACATTCAAAGGCAAGTGCGATAAATCAATATTTAGACTCTGGACTGCATGGTCATCCACATAAATTTCATCTTTCAAAAAACAAAGATAAACTTTATTACCAGAATCTTTCAAATATTCTACAACTTCTAAAGCAGATACCAAAGGATCAAAAGGCCTATTTACATCGCCTTTTAGCTCAACCAACGAGCCTTTATGCAAAAAAGAAATACTATGAGTAACATAATCTTTTCTTAAAGACTCGTTTTTTGAATAAAACCATTCTTTTCCTAAGACTATGTTTACGCTATCCAAGTTCATAATATGAAAATCTAGCGGTTCAACATAATCTTGAATTTGAAGCGGCAGCTGAGGAACAAGCTGATCCCAAGCTTGTCGATCTTCCCCCGACGCCATTTTCACCACATAAAAGTGATTACTTGGCGCGGTAGCCGCCCTGAGCTTCTGCACCAGTTTAGCATTTATGAAGTTATGTGTGGAACCATCATCAAACAGAACAGTCACAGCTTGGCGTCCTACAATTCCATTCATACGAAGGAGATCATGGGGGCCAAAAACAGCTGTATTAAAACAACAATTCTTGCAACTAGTGCCATCCTTAAAGGATAAATCAACAAAAGAAATAATAGAATTACCTGGCGCTTTAAAAGATTTAGGTTGCCCGCCAAATTTCTTTTGCTTTTTCTTTGGGCAATCTTTTGAAAGATGCCCCTTCTCCATGCAGGAGAAGCACAACCCGCCGGTTCTCGCCTTGTCGTAGGCGGCGCGCTCCTGGATATAGGCATCTAACGGCCTAGTACCCATCTGCACGGTGGCAAAACGCCGCCAATGCTCAAAATCATTCAACACCGGAAGAAAAGCCGTTTTAAAGGCTTCTTGAAAGGCGTCCCATGTAGAAGGGGCACTAGCCCTCTCCTTTAGATCCTACCACCATGTAAACGCCTTACCGCGTAAAAACATGAGAGCAGAAGCGATCTTCGTACTGTCAGGCGCATCGTGCATGGAAAAATGACTATTCCATCGATCTAGCCACGACAATACTACATCGGGAAGCCGGTCTTTCTTTTCACCCGAAAAGAATTCTGGATTAAACATTGGATAAGCGCCAACAAACCGCGAGTGCGTCGAAGAACGCCACTCTTGCTCGGCCGCGGCATGCTTGGCCTGCATATTTAGGGCCTGAACAAGCTGGTTAGTGTCTACATCAGGAGGAGGAGGTGGTGAAGATGGTCCTTCACCCGAGGGCATAACAGGGTCCATGGCGCACTAAGGAAGAAGGCAAAGAAAAAACTGCAAGGGCTTCGCAACAAAAGGACTTAGTGAACTTGAGACCACTACTCAAGGAGACTAAGCCACAATAAGCACCTCAATGATGGAAATGGAGCCTATACCCCCCATCCCACTTCTTTTCCTTCTTAAAAAGGCCTTGCCGGGTGGCGGGCCTTATGGTCGCCACCTAGCAAGCACATGGGCACCTAAAACAAGTGGCATCCCCTTATGGGGTCCACCTACCCTCAACTCACATGGCCACCACCCTCTTTACGGCACCTCACCCAAGGGTCACTTGGGTCACGTCCCCACCCAACTTTTGGGTCACCGCCTTGACCTCATGGCCTTATGGCCTAAAAATACACCTAAATCTCCTCTAAGGCTTGTCCTTAGGCAAAGGAGAAGGTGCAGGTACAACTGTACGTTCATGAGGAGGAGGTGGAGGAAAAAACATCAAATTTCCTCCCCAAAAGTGAAAAGGATGAAGGATTTACCAATTTTTCTGGGTGTGTAGGTGGAAGATTACAAAGAGGAGGATTAAGCCCAAGAAAGAGGCTAAGAAAAACAAGAAAAAGGGTATACAGGTCTGTACCTGCAGTAGGTACAGCCTGCAAGTACAACTGTGTACTTTTGTTTTATTTCTCCCCCCCTTTCTTCAAAATTTTGTTAAAGCAAATTCAAAATTTACAAAAGCTTTTACTTACAAACTTTGAGACTAAGTTTTATAACTTAGAATATAAACTTTGTAAACTAGAATAACTTTTAGATTAAAAGTAAAACAAAAAAAAGCTCTGAAACAAAGTTTCAAAGTTTACCATGTACTTTACAAGTACAAACAGCTTTCAATCATGTTCACGTAGACTAAACAAGGCCTTAACCCTTTGGTTTACATTGCAAAAAGAAAAGCTTTGCAACCTATGTTGAGAAAAGCAAAGCTTATCTTTGCTTTGAAAATTTTCTCAACATATCTAGGTGTATTGTACTTGTAAGGTACAAAAAATCCTTTACAACCAATAGTTAAGAATTTTGAGAAGAGTAATTATTATACATAAGGAAAGCTCCTCCAGTAAGCAGATGCATGGGAGTCCCGCAAATTACAGCGGCTGCCTAGAAAAAGGCACAGAAAGATCTGATAGTGTACGGTACGGAACTAGCAGGTAGGCGCACAGATCCGCGCGGGTGCCTGAGGAATTTTTTTTTTTTTTTTTGTGCCAAATCTTTTTGTAACAAAGAAAAACTTTGTATGCAAAAAAATTTCAACTTCCAAAGCTCAAAATAAGGCCAAAAACTAAATCGGTTTTTGAAGTTTTAAAAACCGTAAAACATTCAAAAGAAACCGACTACTACCACCGTAGCTAGCAAAGGTGGTTCGTTTTCAATCAAAACGACCTCAGATTGAGACGAACCAAAAGAGCAAAGTTGTTCAGATCGATTCAACGAAATCAACTAAGAAAACCATCAGCTAAAAGCTCAAACCAACCAATAACATAAGTTAGAGCGATTGCACCTTATTCACAATGATCGGTGGCTCTGATACCAACTGTTAGAATCCCCATTGTCATGCCGGTCATTGCTAAAGTACAAACAAGTGACGAACGCTACGTTACCACCCAACCATAGAGGTACTGCCACCTCACCCCCGTGCACTGGAGCTACAGACCACCATCAAGCAAGCTCGGATCTCAAGTAAGCCATGGTGTCCCATACCACCATGCCTTACCCTCGACCCTCACCTACCTACATCCTGAGGCCTAGATACTCGTCCTGACCTGACCACCAGTGGAAAAGCTCTTCATTCTCCAGGAGAGAATAAATGCCCCGCTCATGGAGATCCACCTCTATATACATAGTCCAGGTGGGTCATCTCCCTCCATAGGAGTCACGCATGACTAACGACACGCGGCAGTTGTGCACACTGACGCGGGTCCATAACAACGAGTCACCGCATGCCAATGAGATATTGACACGTGGCACCCAAAAGACCTATAGCTCCAGATCAGCGTTCCGTCCCATAACTCAGACCGTCACCTCAAGTTTCCTGTTGCGTACCCTTATGGGTACGTAACAGGTACCCCTTAACCAAGGGTCATGTGTACAAACTCAAACTTTGGTCAAAAGTCTTGTCTTGAGAATCTATCGCTTGTAGGATCGCAATGGCTACTTCATATTTTAGAGGCCAAGAAGATAAGTCTTGGTGGAACAAAAATAGACCTGATGATTCACCTTTTGATTGGTATGCTTTTCTAGGAGGATCTTATTGCTGCCATGTATCCACATCCTATACTAGATGCTTGACAAGATGTTGTAGATGTTGTAACTGACCAGGATAAATGTCACCGACCCCATGATATTCTAGATGGGACAGAGGCTCATGTGGATGAGGTAGAGGATATCTATGTCACGGGTCACAAGATAATGGAGGTGAAATTCTTTCTACAGGATCTAGAGCAGATATTTAGTTGCAGCAGAGGTTGTAGATGGTTTGGCAATTACTTTGAAGTTTCCGACTGCAACCTTATGTAAAGCACCCAATTTAGGGTATTTAGCCTTATCTATTATACTGGTTACGTACCTTTGATCAATCGGGGCAGCACAGCTGTGTAACAAGTATCATGGGCCCATAAGACGCTATAAGCACAACGTCACAGAACATAAAGTGAGCAAATCAATTAAGGCAGCACATAGTAAAACACAAATAGCTACTATCAAAAGCTTCAATCCACCGGAGAGATGTTAAATAAAAGTCTTTATTCGTCGGGCCAAAAACGAAGAACACTCTAGCCCCTTTCGCTTGTGCTACAGCTCCTTTTGAAACTAAAACCGATTACCAATTCTTTGGTTCAATCGATTACTTTCCAGCCATTTGCTATCAATTATAATTCTAATCAGAATGCGGTCTGGTAAGCTTCCAGAATTGAAACAGAATAAGCAAGCTCTCCATAATATGGCTAGGTCCTATTTACTACTGAAGCAAGAAGAGACAAGAAAATTAGTATGCCTGACCTCAATAATAGCCGCAACAAGACTCGAGCCTTCACATACTCTCACCTTGCAATCTGTAGTAGCCTCCTTCCCTTATCGATTATAGCAAGCCGTTTTCTGATTCTTCTGGTACGATTTCTAACTTATTCTGGAAGGAAAAACTGGACGCCTCAAATCTATAACTTTTTCTCAAAACACCTATACCACAAAAAGTAAACATCCTTCATTAACACGACACAGCAGCATGTCGATCGCACCCTTCCAACGCGAATTGGAATAATTTTGTGAGAGAGAGAGAGAGAAAGAGACAAAGAGAGAGCGAGAGGGAGGAAGAGAGAGAGAGAGAGAGAGAGAGAGAGAGAGAGAATTAAGAACTAGGAAGGATCCTCCTCCGTGTTGCATCCGTACAAATAGTCGTCCGTACACACATTATCCAATAATTGGGTACGCTAGCCATGGGCCTATGGGGGCCAAATGCTTTGGGGGTCAATCCCAACCCGCTTTGTGCATAGATGATGATAGAGTTATTGTGCGCATAGAGTTATTAATTGTGGCCAAGCAACGGATGCAAAGTGACATCTTTGGGGCTCTCCCCTTCCTTGGCATTGCATAACTAGCAATGCTATGTTGTACTAAACCGAGTACTAGCAATGTTGTGTTGTATATAATCGACCACCAATAGATTAACACGTTGCAAAAAAAAAAAAAACTTTGCTCTAGAAAATTAGATAAGTATAAGAATGAAATTGGTTTCAAGAATAGATATCATGAAATATTTGACGATCTTTATATGGGCATATATGCCCTTTCATGACCGTCTTCAAAACATCGAGAAGCTTTAAAAAATGTAGGCTTTTTGAGGATAAGTTTAAAAAGGTTTCTCAAGCACTGAATAAAATATGGAATAGGGTATATTTTCCATTCTAATACTCCACCCTATCATTCAAGTGGAAAATATCTCCTCATGATGGCTCTCGTTTTACATGTGGTGGAAGGCCCGGGTTGAGGGCCTTCCGTGCAAGGAGGGCCCTTGCTCAAGGGCAGGGCCCTGACATGCATGGAAGGCCTTAGGCCCTCAGGCCTTCCATGACGTAATGCCATGTCTAGATTGTTTTTTTCTTTGGACAGAATCGCTAAAACACTGAATTGTTGAATGGCTAATGAAAACTTGGACAGAATTGCAAAATCGCAGAATCCTTGATGACAATTCTAGACAAAAAGAGTGCTTATTTCAGTTATGAAAATTATGCCTTTGAAGGTACATCCAAAATGCAAAGAAAAAGTGAAGGCTTGATACTGAAAAGATGATGATAACTAATTTTGATCATTTTAAAGCATTTGAATGAGGATGAGCCATGCTTGCACCCTTCGTTACGATTGGGAACACATTGCTCCGTAAAATCAGAAGGGCAATTAATTAGTGCTAAGGGTGTAGTTTGCCTAGCAAGTACAACGGGAATGAATAGCACATGCTATGGGATAGGCATTTGAGCTTCAAATCTTGGAGTTGTCAGGCAAACGAGAGATTCTCACTCCAAAGACTCATGCATCCATCTCCTTCTCCTCCGTTTACAAGCGCTTGCCTCAACATTTTGTCTTTTTGCTAGGGCATGTTTGAGATCGTTGCATTTTATTGGTTTGTTGAAGTTTAGTTGTCATTGGCAACTCAACATGGTATGGAATGGTGTCTATCACTTTGAACATGGCCAAGTTGGTCGTATGTGGCAATGAGTTTTGTCGTTTCATGGGCCACATGATGGCAATTCGATTTCAATGTGAAATCTGCAATGGCCCTTTGTAGCTACAAACCAATTGTAGGCCTCCATTTTCAATGAGGCACTTGCAAACATGTGTGTGAAATGGTTGGTAAGTTGTGTTAGTGCTAACTAAGCCATGCTATTGTCACATTACAATATTGTAAACTAATATAAAATTATTGATATGAGAGAGAGAGAGAGAGAGAGAGAGAGAGAGAGAGAGAGAGAGAGAGAGAGAGAGAGAGAGAGAGAGAGAGAGACAAAAATAGAACTTATCGAAGAAGGAAAAATTACAAAAAACGAAATGAAAATATATTTGAGCATGAAAAATAGCTACTAGCATCACAATGTCACAAGTATGAAGCAATTAAGCAAGAGCATCATAAGTCAAATACAAGATCAAATGTATGTAAAGTTTGTTCTATTTCTTTTAAACCTAAAATTTATTTCTAAAGAATAGTGTCAACCTAGGACAATATATCGTCTTTTGAAACATACTTGACTTCTTATTTAGAGTAAGAGTGACTTCAAATAATAACATGAAAAGTTAAGCGATGTTGACAAACTACGCGCTTTACATTACCAAAAATTCAAACTTTGATTATTTACTTTTTGAGTTTTTTTCTCGCCATGACATACCTTAGTTATGACACCCCTTAGTAACCTTTTAAGACATTGCAACATAAAGATTATGGTAATGTTAACATAAATATTGTCTAAGTTGGAGAATATTCTATGAAATGAATGGACTTTCAAACTTTCACTAGTTGAATGCATGTTAAAAGTTTCTCATTTTCCAGAAACCAAAAGTGTGAGTGGAAGCTTTTGCATTGTGTTATAACATAGTAAAATATCAAGCCAATCGAGAGGCGTCAATGCCCCACAATTTGACCACCCTTTACCAAAAGTGTGAGTGGAAGCTTTTGCATTGTGTTATAACATAGTAAAATATCAAGCCAATCAAGAGGCGTCAATGCCCCACAATTTGAACACCCTTTATCTAATACATGGTCATCACCCAATGCTCCTATAGAAAACAACATGAATTACGTTCAATTTACTAGGAGAATTCTTTGCAAATCAACATATGAACAGAAGGTTCAATCTTTTTAGCTAGAAAGATTGATTTTTTATATCACTTACATTACTTAGTTATTCAATTTGTTATCGCATATTTCATGGGCAATTGCCATTTGTTTAGGGCATCAAGAAATTCACATACTCTCAATGAGGCAATTACAATGTAGGAATTGTGATGCAAATACAATGTAAATACAATATCAATAATAAGAAGAAAAACAATAATAGTAATAGTAATAATATAAAAAAAAATTAATAGTTCACTATTTTAAAATAGACTTGACAATTTAGAAAATAGCATAATATATCATGATAATGGTCATCCTGAAAAACACAACAATCTCATCTCGTAGATTGAATTGAGCATATTGCACGTAGTTGTGAAAATGTGTTTTGAATTGAAGTTTGATGCGATTGAATTTAGTTTTTTGGATTTAGGAGTTAACAATTACAAACTCAAAGACCCATAGTGATGTGGGCATTAAAAAATAGAAATCAATATTAATGCATTCAAATGAAATGTTACATTACACAATGTAATGAAACAATAAAATATAATGGAGTTTTCCCGACTACACATTATAAACATCATTGGTTATAAATGTTCATTAGATTATCATGGGGTGAATTGCCTTAAATCTTAGGCCATCTACCATCCTATGTTTTTTCCATTTTTCTTTTTCTTTTGGGCGATGTGAGAAATCCAACTAGCTTGTACCATTATCCCCATTGTCCACATCTTCATGAAATCATGTGTTGGAATATGTAGTTTGCACTCAAATTCAAGGGTTTATCTATGTGGAAAATTGTCGTCTGATACTTATCTATTTTGGTCATTTTAGGCCTAATTGAGGCCAAACTTGTAAGCAAAGCTCACATGGTTTTTTCACACATACGCCTAATTATTCACTCCCTTCATGGTTGTCTCTGACATCTACCAAGACATCCATCCATTTGATCTAAGTAAATACTGTTGTTGTAGTTTTGGTAAAGATCTTGTAAAGTTCTCTATGTTGGAGCTATGTCTCTTCTTCTGCACCTACTCTATTCGAGAGCACCCCAACAGAGTGGTAGCAGAGCTTCGTTCCAAACTGCTAATTAGTATATGAAATTGTTTACTATATTTAGATCTTTCATCATGGAAGGAATATCTTTAGAAATCCGCTTGATCAACAAGTTCAACAGTGATGACTTCCACATGTGGAAGTTCAAGATGAAGATGATACTCACAGAAAAAGAACTTTGGGGATACGTCAACCGTTCAACCTGACATGTTGACCGCCTAGAAAGCTAAGGATGGCAAAGCTCTTGCCATTGTGTCTCTGAATCTTAAGCAATGACAATGCTCATAATCTGCACCGGTTTCACGTTGATAGTATGTTTGATGTTTGATTGCTTCCTGAATAACTTCATACACATATTGAACTGTGTACAAATTGTAGTAAAACCAGCAATGCTCCTTGATTGCTTACTAGCATCATACTACTTCATCACTATGTGTGTATTTGTCAAGTATCATCCAGTAAGTATATAGTCGCTCTGTGTAACTTTTAGATTAGAGTACTTAAGCATCTACAACTAATCAGGAAATTACAAGAGTGGCAGATTGGCCACGACCTAGAGTGTATCTGCTAACATCATGCCATCAGATCAGATATCTGTACTTCTGGAAACTTGCATGATCTTGCTGGTACTTTTTGGAGGGGGAGGGCAGAAAAGATTTCGTTACAATTTTCGTGTCGCGTCGTTTGACTTTCTCGTCGTCTGACTTTCTCCTGCTGGATCGCGAAAGATTCTCGTTCGCGAATCTTTCACATTTGTGTTTTCTCATCAGGATGTTCGTGAATCTTTCGTGTTCGCCAACACTTTCGTTCGGCAGAGGGCTAAAAGCTAGCAAACAATTGTTTATCTCTGATCCTAAGTACTCATTCAAGGTCCAAAGGTACATTGAGCGAGAAATCCTCCAAATGGGCAAAATCTTCAACACATTTAATTGTCATCATCATATAAATTAGATCTACAAGATACACTAGACGAACAGTCGACCAATCTTGAAGATTAAGTTCAAAAGCTAACAAATCAATCATTTAACTTTCACTTTTATCCTGAAAATCAATCTTTAGTCTGACAGCAATATCAAATAAGTACTTAGAGATGAAATAATTCTCAAATTATATATCTCTGTACTGAAGTACTATATCGATCTTTAGAAATACACTAAGAGATAAATTTTCCTATTGGATTTGGTTCTCTCCTATCTAATAACATCACCTTCATGTAACCTCAATTTACATGAATCATTGGGTGAGTTCTCACCTTACATTAGAGATTAATGCTCAAAAGTTAAAGATCCAGAATAATTATAGTCCAAGACTATACACAACTACTTGTAGACTTGTCGTAAATGCTTCTTGGTACAAATACACTTAGAATTCCTTTCAGAAACTATGGTACAAAACTCATCTCACCAAAATCTCTTAGGAGATCCATCAAGATAAAAATGACTTTAACTCAGTCCTGAGTACCCCAGATACTCTCTTGAGTTAAGAGTTCTATCCCTAGCATCACATTCCATAAAATAACAACCATTCAATCTTAATAGACTTATTTGCTCCTAATTAACCGGAGATTTTAGGCTGAAAAACATTACACAAGCATTCCTTGACTACAATTTGTAAAAATAAGCAAATTCCTCATAAGTAAACAATTACTTAATAAAAATGCCTGTGAGATCCAAACAATGTCAAGTTTGTACCCAAATTTAGAGTTCAAATAGCATATCTAAATTCTTGACTCAACCAATTGATCAAGAATTACTCACTATTTTAAGAATCATCATATTTCCATATAATCACCTAATGACCTTTAAGTATCAATTCATGATCCGTCAATCATAAACATTTAGAATCCTATGATTCGTCAATCATAATTTATCGGATTCCAAAACCATAATCATTTAGAGATATTGGAGTATATGCACAACATACCACTCAAGAAATATAAGAAACATTTTGAAATCTTTTCCACAAGGAAAATTATTGGATTCCAAGAATATTCTTCCAACCCGATTCTTAACCAGATTATGAGTCCCAAATTGTACAATCAACCTAGTAAATTAAGACATTATTTGTCTTTAACAATATAAACTTTATACAATCACCTAGAACCACATCTAGAGATTACAAAGTTCTACTGAATTCAGTGGTTATCCTTGATATGAGTTAGACTCTGTCATCCAATATGAGCTCACTAGGATATAGTCAATAACTTAGGATATTTCTCCTTCAAGAAATATTATATATCAAGAATCTTCTATATTCTTTGCACACAATTCTAATAGATGAATCTAGATGACTCACAATCATGTGTCTTATAAGCATTATAGATGAAAATAAACAATTCCCAGTGAATTCTCTTCACACTGCTTATTTATCCAATTAACTTCTAATCAGGAGTAATCCAATTACTCAAGTCAATTGTAAATGATTCAGAAGTCTTAAATGTCTAGGTGCAGATCTCAATTATACATGTATAACGCCACATTTAGATCTTCTTCTAAACCATAATTAAGTTAATGAATTATCCTTTCCACAGAAAGAGACATTAACCTGCAAGTAACTGTTCCTCACATTACTTGTTCATATGTCTATGCACACTGACTAGTTAAGTATACGATATAAACTCAGTACATAGGAAACACATAGTAGATCCACAAGATTAAGATGTACATAAGCAACATATCCAACTATGTTCCTATACATAATCATAGGATATAATCTGACAAATATCCATAATTTGCATATGTTACTCACATAACTCACTAAGATTCTTGCAACTCAACTACAAAAGAACTGTATTCCTCATGAGTAAATAACATATCTGGAAAATCTTTGAAGTGAATAACTCCACATCACAAGTTTTCCAACCATCTAACTCTTATTAACGAAATTCCCTCATTCAATCAGCCTACATCAGATCTTAGCGTACAAACCAAGATTAGGCTAATTTATATAGACATCTTTGGACATAGAGTTAAGATTAAAGCTTTATTCCTCTGATCCAATCCATATCAAAATGGTACTTGGTAACAATCAGTGAACCTTAATTTAATCTTTACCACAACTTCCCATATTCATGAATATCTCACAGCTCAATATCTCCAGAACTCCTCTAGTTTCAGATTATTCAAAAAGTCAGTAATGAGTATCCAATACTATTACAAACTGGACTTTTTCCTTAAAATCATAAAATATCTTATTCTGAGTGATAGAAATGTTACCTCTCAATAATCAACTATCAAATAGAGATTACCGTTAGGGTTCATGAAACCTAATTTTCGAGCCATATTCAACAATCTTATATGGAAGTACAATTTCATATAACTATAACAATCTAGACAGAGCTCTACACTGGAAGGAATTATATGAATCTCAATCCAATTGTCATGTATTATGAAAGTTCTAAAGAGTAGAGGTCTAATATAATAGAGAAATAGATTTAAGGGCTTCCATATTTTGTAACTAATGAGATACCATTTAGGGATTGATCTATATCTCATAATTCCCAAAATATCCTAAACAAAAACCAATGGATTCTATTAGTATTATCATTACAGCAATCACTAACCATCGTTCTACGAATCACTGATGTTCCATACCACTAGCTTTTCCTCCAAGAATCCTCTGCATCTAGATTTGTTTTGCCCAAAAAGCCAAAAAGACTATTTGGCTATCCTATACCCAGAATATAGGATCAAATTCACAACCAATTCCAGGAAATACTTCTAACCATTGAAATCCCTCATGCCCCTTAAGCGATACACAAATAATATCACTCTGTATTGTACCCCGACATGGACGAGACGAGATGTATCATTCAAGTACAGTTGAAATGCTGCAAGTGTATTCTCTAATCCAAAAGTGGATCTCAACAAAACCAAATATCATATTGTCTTAGATATCCAATATCTATTTCAGAACCGATAAAAAGAACTTAATTCTTTTACATGTTAGAATTCCTCTTGGTTGCTACAATCATTATAGAGAAATACTCTATAACATGAAAGAATCCAGATTACTAGATTCCTGTATAGAACACCTTCCATTTACTTTGCAAAATCCAAATCTAATTGCAAAACAGAGATGGTTCCATAAATGAATTATTAGTCTTGCCACTACTTTTCCCTTAGAATCATCGATTTCTTGAAATTCTAATTCACACTAGGGAAAAGAAATCCAAATTCCTAGAGGCAGTTTCTTAAATAATTTCCATTTGTTATTCTCACTTGCAATTAGTTATACTTCAGAAATTGAATGTAAATAAAATAACTGGATCACTAAGACCACCAATCATCTACGTCTCAAACTTCCACTCTTTCCCCCCTTCCAAAATGGTCCAGGTTAACAAACCCCAAATTTCTGTTGGTCGAATGTGACAGACGGTGATGCCAACAGGAATGAAATACGATTAATGAAAGCACAGTGATAACTGTGTTGGACATTAAGCCCATAGTTGTCTCCTTGGTGAATGACTAATTTCTATTTCATGATTCTTCCTTCACGTCTATTGATCATTGATCTAGGGTCAGGTGAAACCAACTTTGGTTCTATGTCTGCTACCTGCATGAATCACAAACTTAGATAGCCAATTTATTTGAAGAACATCTACAACAAGCTTCCGGCTAATCTCCAGCAAAGGGTAACCAATTCTGCCATAATTTCAAGTTCAGATGTTAAGTTTAGTAACTTGAAGTCACTGAAGACTTGGCCATCTTCAAGGACTTCCACAAACTTGCATTTACAACAAGTCTGTAGAAATACATTACTTTTGTAACAGTCTACAGAAATACACTAAGTGTCGCCATAGTTTGCAAAAATACACTAAGTGTCGCAACAATCTGCAGAAATACACTAAGTGTCGCACAGTTCGCACTTTCCCGAAAACTATGACACTTGCCTTCGGCTTCTTTCATTCAATTATTTTGAAGAAGTCAACGTATGCACAGTTCAAAAGTTTAACTATTTTCAACACCTTCAGCTTTTTCGCAAAAATGCAAAGAGAGAGAAATTTCTGAAGGTCATCTACTTTCAAGAATTGAACTGTTTTAGGGCACCTTCGGCTTTTTCGCAAAAAACCTGAAGAGAGAGAAAAAGCAAAGGTTGTCTATTTTGAACGAAGGACATTCCCAGCCACTTCTCGAAATTTGTGAAGTGACACTTCACCTAAAATACGAAGTGAGAGAATTTTCAACGTCCTCGTCCGCGTCAACATTCCTAATTCGTTGACCGTATACACTTTGTATAGTTGTCACAAAAGCCATATACTTCCAAGTACAACGGCTTAACTAATTAGGTGATAAACATTTAATGTAGTTAATACATGGATGCAATCTATAAATAGATCACCCCAGCACAGATAACTGGATGCTCCGTCCATGAGATGCATTATTTGAGCCTCCCATTTACGTTGCCATTTTGGTTGTAATTGCTATTTTATTGTGCTTCAGTGTAATATAACAGCAGCATGATTTTCTATTTGTGTATAACGTAGATGAATGCTTGTTGTGATTGAATGCACATTATCGTTGTCTGATCGCGCTTATTTACTCACTCTGATCAGAACATGGATGTCTACAACTCCTTCGCTTCTAATCAGACGATGGCTGTCTTTGACGCCTGAGGAACTCACGATATCATGCTGCTCTTTCCATCTATTTCAGAACCAAACTTCACATTGAATCCATTTTTCAGTATTACCACACACAAACCATTTCTAATCTCTTCGGTGGACCGTACTCTCATTTTGTGAGTATGAATTAATTTTTAAGATCTTATTGGGAAATTAGAACACTTAAAGCTATGATTATATTTAGCATAACCTTTGTATTAGATTGTTTTTGCATCTAGCAGCCGATTGTAACGAGAGAGCTGCTCGACAATATTCCTACTCTTCTCTCCATTCGCGTTCTTCTATCTCCCTTGCCCCATCACACTGTATTAAACATGATCATGGATTACTAGAGAATGGAGGTTGTGAGTTGTTCTTTTGTGTTGAAAAATATTATCAGTGTAGGAATCTTAGACTGCCGTGAAAGAGAGATTGCAAAAACGATTAGAGTCTCAGACAGCCATGCGATCCTCTAATACTAATAATCTGATAGGAAGAGGATGTAGAAATAATTTAGATATCAGAGACATCCATACATTTCTCTTTATATTGATGTTTACATAAGAGGAGTGAGAGTTAATCTCATTCAACAAGAATGCAAAAAAAATGTAGAACAGTAGCAAATTTGTATAATAAAGTTGTAATAATCTGTATAATAATATCTTTGACATCTAAGGAACTCGCGATATTATATTGCTCGTTCCATCTATTTCATAACCAAACTTCACATTGAATTCATTTTTCAGTAATACCACACACAAACCATTTCTAATCTCTTCGGTGGGCTATACTCTCATTATGTGAGTATGAATTATTTTTAAAGATCCTGTTGGGCAATTAGAACACTTAAAGCTGTGATTATATTTAGCATAAGCTTTCTATTAGACTATTTTTGCATCTAGTAGCTGATTGTAATGGGAGAGCTGTTTCACAATATTCCTGCTCTCTTCTCCGTTCGCGTTCTTCTACCTCTCTTGCCCATCAGATTGGTATTAGAGCATAGCTCATATAAACCGAGAGATTAAGTGTGTTCTATTTGTATTACTGCTAGTATGTCTCATATAGGTAGCTCTTCGTCTTCATCATCCAGCGAAGCTAGAATCATTGACAAGTTCAATGGTTCTAACTTCTACATTTGGAAGTTAAAAATCCGGATGATGTTGATAGATAGAGATTTTGGGATGTAGAAGGTGCTAACTTGAAACCAGAAGATGGTGATCAAGCAAAGGCATGGAAGATCAAAGATCAGAAGGCCTTAGCATGTATCACACTCAATCTGGCTGACTCCCAAATATCCCATGTTACCACATGCAAAACCTCTAAGGCTGAATTAGATTTGTTATCAAATCTCTATGAGACTCATGATGTAACCACTAGATTACATTTGAGAAGGAAGTTCTTTACTCTTAGCATGTCTGATTCTACTACCATCACTTCTCACATCAACAGCTTCAAATCTTTAATGGAATAACTGATGAGGGCTACACTATTACTTTCTCATCTGAGCAGTGTACAATATTCGAGGAAGATACTACTCTGACTACATGCACTAGAGTTGGAAATCTTTACGTACTCTCTAATTTAGTTGCATTAGCTAGCATCTCTCATGAAAAAGTAAACGATAATGCTATTTTGTGGCATAGTCGATTTGGACACATGAATACAAGATCACTTTTCTATATGTGTTGTAATAATTTAGTTGATGGATTGTATTTTCTTTTTTCATAATTAGATAGGAAATCTTTCTTTTGTGAATCATGCGTCTATGGCAAACACTCTAGAAGCAAGTTTCCCAAATCACATTCCATCAAAACAAAGCATGTATTAGATCTTGTACATAGCGATCTTTGTGGTCCAATGCCAATTCCGTCCTTAGGAAATGCAATTTATTTTATCACTTTCATAGATGATTATTCTAGATGGTCTACAGTCATGTTAAGCACAAATCTAAAGCCTTTGAATGCTTCAAGAGATTCAAGGCCAGGCTGAGACATAAACATCTACAAAAGTGAAGGCACTCCAAATTTATGGTGGCGACAAATACCTCTCTAATGAGATGTCCGACTACATGGCTGAACATGGCATTAGAAGATAGTTCACCACTTCCTATTCACCTCAACAAAATGGGATTGCATAAAGGAAGAACCGAACTCTTCTCAACTCAGCCAGATCCATGCTACATCAATCACATCTACCTGCGAAGTTCTGGGCAGAAGCTACTGCCACAGCCTGTTACTTACAGAATAGATCCAGCACCAAGACCGTCAACAACAAAACTCCTTATGAAGTTTGGCATGGATACAAGCGCCGTGTCAGCCATTTATAAATCTTTGGTTTGTATATGCTTTGTTCACATTCCTAAATAGCTTAGGAAGAAGCTGGATCTATTTATTGGCTATCCTAATGAAAATAAAGCTTATAAAGTTTATGATCCATCCACCAATGTAGTATTTGTCTCTAGGGATGTAATATTTCAAGAACATACATACTATGATTTCAAACAGCCATCGATAAACGATGTTATGTCAGTTCATCCTATTTTACGTAGCATGGAATTTTTCAAAATTGGTTTCTTCTACAGAACCTGCAGGTACAACTATAAAAGTCGAGCAGCTGAAAGTTTTTGTCATCGGACCAAGCTAGTTCGAACAGATCTGGAGAAATTCAAAAAGATCATCATTACATCCTGGTCAACCAAACATCTGTAGATCCTCACATACTCGGACAGTTCCTGAGAGGTATACACTCAATCATTCTGGACTTCATCAGAAGAACCAAAGAGCCAAGCTGAAACAATTAGCTCTAAGAATGTTTTGAATTGGCAAGAAGCTATGGAAAGTGAGTACAACTCACTTTTAACGAACCAGACCTGGACACTGGTTGACTTCTCCACTCACAAGAGAGTTATCGACAACAAGTGCATCTTCAAGAAGAAGATCAACTCTGATGGTTCCATTGCTAAATGGAAAGCACGGCTGGTGGCTAAAGGATTCACTCAAGTCCAAGGAGTGGATTATCAAGAAATTTTTAGTCCTGTCGTCAAGATGCAGTCAATCAGGACTTTGATTGCATTAGCAGCCGTAGAAGATCTCAAAATGCACCAAAATGGATGTCAAGATAGCATTTCTCAACGACAATGTCGAAGAGGAGTTGTATATCCTCCAACCGAAAGGATTCGAAGTCAAAGGCCAAGAGCACAAAGTGTGCAAGCTCTGCACAAAGCAATCTACAGTCTGAAACAGGCCGCATGAGCATGGTTCAATAGAATCAACTCTTATCTCATTCAATTGGGATTTGCAAACAATTGAGTTGACTGTAATGTTTATTCAAAGCATATAGGCACCAATTCAGTTCACATAGCTCTTTACGTAGATGATGCATGTAATTTGTCTAATGACACTTCTCTTCTGCACACTACTAAGAGTGATTAGTCAAAGGAATTTGACATGACTGATTTAGGAGCTATCCATTCTTTGCTACGAATTCACATGATGAGAAATAGGCTTCAGAAGAAGACCTATCTTAGCCCGCAGACATATCTAAAAGGCATTTTAGAAAAGTTTCATATGTCTGATTGCAAACCAATTGATACTCCAATGGAACCAAGTATAATATTGACTAAACCTACTTGTGCTGATTCTGATAGTGAAGTACGACATAGCAAAGTACCCTTATCATTTACTAATAGGATCTTTGATGTATGCAATGTTGTTTACTAGACCAGATTTAGCATACACTATTAGCACGTTAAGTCAATTCATGTCTAATCCTAGGATCTCTCATTGGAAAGCATTAAAGAGAGTGATGAGATATATTCAGGAAAGTTTAGATCACATTTTATGTTATGATGGAAATGCTATCGACCCACTCGTCCTGCGAGGCTACTTCGACTCAGATTGGGGAGGAACAGTCTCTACCAAAAAATCTACCTCTGGGTTCTGTTTCTATCTGGCAGGGGGACTGATTTCGTGGAACTCAAGGAAGCAGAAATTAGTTGCGCTTTCTTCGACCGAGGTAGAGTTGATCACAACATGTCAAGCTTCAAAATAAGTTGTATGGATCAGGTTGTTTCTTCACGACTTACATCACACTCAGTTCAATGCTGCCACCATTCTGTGTGACAACTTGACCTGTATTTCACTGTCATTGAATCCCAGATTTCATGGCAATCCAAGCACATAAAAATCTAGTATCATTTCATTCGGGAGAAAGTTTTCTCAGGGAAAGTGATCCTTCAATACTGCTCCACAACAGAAATGGTCCAAGACATCTTCACCAAAGTGCTTTCTAGGATTAAGCATCAGAAGTTTTTCAACATGCTGAACCTGACGAAGATACCGAGGCACCAACCGTGACCTTAAGGGAGACTGTTGAAAATTAAGCTCACAGTTGTCTCCTTGGTGAATGACTAATTTTTATTTCATCATTCTTTCTGCACGTTTATTGATCATTGATCTACGGTCAAGTGAAACCAACTTTGGTTCTACATCTGCTTATCTGATACCTGCAGGACTCACAATCTTAGACAACCAATTTATTTGAAGAACGTCTACAATGGGCTTCTGGCTGATCTCCAACAAAGGGTAACCAATCCTGTTATAATTCCAAGTTCTGATGTTAAGTTTAATAACTTGAAGTCATTGAAGACTTGGCCATCTTCAAGGACTTCCACAAACTAGCATTTACAACAAGTCTACAAAAATACATTACTTTTGTAACAGTCTGCAGAAATACACTAAGTGTCGCAATAGTCTGCAGAAATACACTAAGTGTCGTACAATTCGCATTTTTTGCACTTTTTCAAAAACTGACACTTGTCTTTGGCTTCTTCCGTTCCATTATTTTGAAGAAGTCAACTTATGCACAGTTAAAAAGTTTAACTGTTTTCAATACCTTCGGCTTTTTCGCAAAAATGCAAAGAGAGAAATTTTCGAAGGTCATCTACTTTCAAGAATTATTTTAGGGCACCTTTCGCTTTTTCGCGAAAAATTTGAAGAGAGAGAAAAAGCGAAGGTCGTCTATTTTGAACGAAGGACGTTCTTAGCCACTTTTCAAAATTTGCGAAGTGAGAAAAAACCACTTCACGTAAAATGCAAAGTGAGAGAATTTTCGACGTCCTCGTGCACGTCAACATTCCTAATTCGTTGACAATATACACTATTATGTACAGTTGTCACAAAAGCCATATACTTCCAAGTACAACGGCTTACCTAATTAGGTGACAAACATTTAATGTAGTTAATACATGGATGCAATCTATAAATAGATCATCCCAGCACAAATTACTGGATGCTCCGTCCATGAGACGTATTATTTGAGCCTTCCAGTTACACCGCCATTTTGGTTGTAATTGCTATTTTATTGTGCTTCAGTGTAATATAGTAGCATCATGCTTGTTGTGATTGAATGCACTTTATTATTGTTTGATCGCGCTTGTTTACTCACTCTGATCAGAACACAGACGTCTACGACTCCTTCGCTTCTGATCAGACGATGGCTGTCTTTGACTCTTGAAGAACTCGCTATATCATACTGCTCTTTCCATCTATTTTAGAACCAAACTTCACATTGAATCCATTTTTCAGTATTACCACACACAAACCATTTCTAATCTCTTCGGTGGACTGTACTTTTGTTTTGTGAGTATGAATTAATTTTTAAGATCTTATTGGGCAATTAGAACACTTAAAGCTATGATTATATTTAGCATAAGCTTTCTATTAGATTGTTTTTGCATCTAGCAGCTGATTGTAATGGGAGAGATGTTCCGCAATATTCCTGCTCTCTTCTCCATTCGCGTTCTTCTATCTCCCTTGCCCCATCAAACTGTGTTTAACATGATCGTGGATTACTTAGAAAATGGAGGTTGTGAGCTGTTCTTTTGTGTTGAAAAAGATTATCAGTGTAGGAGTCTTAGACTGCCGTGAAAGAGAGATTGCAGAAACGATTAGGATCTCAGACAGCCATGCAATCCTCTAGTACTGATAATCCGATAGAAAGAGAATGTAGAAATAATTTAGATGTTAGAGACAACCATACATTTATCTTTATATTGATGTTTACATAAGAGGAGTGAGAGTTAATTTCATTTAACAAGAATGCAAAAAAAAATGTAGAACAGTAGCGAATCTGTATAATAAAATTGTAGTAACAACGATCAGACCACAATACAATTGCTCTGGTAAGCGCATGATCCTACTGATAGATTCAAAACAATTGCTAAAGTTTTGAATCTCTCTCTCTCTATATATATAATCACTAACTCTGAGGAGTCAGCTACTGGAAGACCCATTTTGGTGTTTAATCTCTCTCAGATCATCCTCTGATGCTAATCTCTGATTTTCAGATCTCTCGGATATTTGTCTTCAGATGATGTACTATCTTCAATTGCTCATTTACATTTATAGCAACTAGAAGATCTTGCATTATTCTAGCTTTACATTTACAAGATCAGTTAACAGCTTATTAACTAGCTAATTAGAACATTTGTTATTGAGCGTGAAGACGGAGACAGTCTGTGAAGAATCCTGTGTATTTCTGCATAGTGTCGGGTTTTTTGTCTGTGTAGAAACCCGTGAAAAACTACAATGTCAGTTTTTTTGCATAGTGTCACATGTCAGAAACTGCATGTAAAAATGCAGTTTCCCTTTTTTGCAAATGGTCGTGTGTCATAAATTGCACGTAAAAATGCAATGTCACTTTTTCCCAATTGTCGTCTTTTAGAAAATGCGACAAAAAAAGCAGTGTCGTATTTTTTGCAAAATAGTGTGGCATTTTTGGAAGTGCCTAAATGGCCTAAATGGCATTTCTGGAAGTGCCTAAATGGCCTAAAAGGCCAATTTAGCATCAGTGTTGCAAAACACTTAGTTGTTTAGGATGGCCCGAAGGTAAAATGACGATAGTGTCGGGTGTCGAGTTTTTTGCCTATGGAAAAACCTGAGTAAAAATGCAGATTGTAGCAACCATCAGTTTAAATATGCAGACTGTTGAAACACGGTTCATTTTCTGCAGGTTTCATTTGAGAGGGTAAAATTGAGAGAAGGAAGGAGGGCAGTTAGGAAGAGTAGGAGTAAGATTAAACTCCAACACTCCCCCTTAAGCTTACTACTATGAATCTGAACTACAATTGAGATATATCATATCTACTCAGGGTAGAATGTTTATCTCTAGACAATGGCTTTGTCAAAATATCAGCCAACATACTTTCTGTATGACAGTAACTTAGTACAACATCTTTACTTTGAACTTTCTCTCTAAGGAAATGAAATTGAACTTCTATATGCTTAGTTCTATTATTCGTGGGTTCAGAGATAGAGCTATGCAGCTCTGATTGTCGCACTAGAGTATTGTTGGACCAATCTGTGGGAATTGTAGGTCATGTAGTAGCCTTCTTAGCTAGATTATCTCCTTCACTGCTGATGTAGCTACAACATATTCGGATTCAATAGAGGACAACAAAATGCATTTCTGCTTTCTACCGTTCCATGAAATGGGTCCTCTTGCAAGGAAACAAATATAACCTGATGTGGATTTTCTAGTATCCATGTCTCCTGCCCAGCCTGAATCTGAACTCTGACAATGTCAGAGCCTCCCTCTTGGTCCTGTTGCATCTTCTTCATCGCTTCATTGTGCTTGAAGATGCGACAATCATTTATTTACGTGATTGGATCTTTTGCAATACCTGCAAAAGAGTTTGGTCTTGGATGATTGTTGACTATGCTACTGCTATTGTTGTTGCATTGAGACTGGCTGCTCTGCCTTCGTCTTCTTGTCCTTGAAGTTTTTCTTCTTCTTGGACTGCTGCTTATTAGAGTACAATGCCATTGACTTGGTACTCATTGCGGATAAGATTTTTCTCCTAACTTCCTGCAATAGACTTGTTGTCAGCTTCTGGAGAGACATCGCAGGAGTATTGCTCAGAAGCAATACTAGATTGTCGTAGGAGGATGGAAGACTAGCGAGAAGAGACATTATTCAGTCTTCTTCTAAAATAGGAGAACCTATGACAACAAGTTGATTCACCAGCTATTTGAATTCATTCAAGTGATCAATGACTGAGGTGCCTTCGCTCATCTTGAGTGTAAGTACCTTCTTCCTTAGAAAGAGACGAGTTGATACATCTGAAGTCTCGTAGATACTTGTTAGGATATCCTACGCTTCTTTGGAGGTGGTGCTATTTGATATGTGAGAAATCTGAGTGTCCTTCATATTCAAGGATACAATGGAAAGTGCTTTGTCATCCTTTGCTTCCCATGTTGGAAGTAGTTCAGGTTCTGCCGTTTTGGCTATAGAACTGTTTACGTATCCTCATAGCTCCTCGATTAAGATCATCCTCATCTTGAACTTCCACATGTAAAAGTCATCTCCGTTGAATTTGTTAATCAAGCGGATCTCTGAGGTTGAACCTTCCATTGTAATCGAGGAACAGAGATTGAACACAAACAGAATGAACTAGCTCTTATGAAATAAGAATGTATTAAGTTTCTTTTATAAATCCTAGACTCTAGTAATCCAATAAACATGTGCTCTGATACCACATCTGTTGGTCGAATGTGACAGACGGTGATGCCAACACGAATGAAATACGACTAATGAAAGCACAATGATAACCGTGTTTAACAAGATTGTGGGTTACTTAGAGAACGGAAGTTGTGCAACTAAAATTTTTTTTTGTGTTGAAAAAGATTATCAATGTAGGAGTCTTAGACTGTCGTGAAAGAGTAAACTGAGATTTTCAAATTCCATTCAATATGGACCTAAACTGTGAAAATCGATCAAACATCGATTTTACAGTTTCACAGTTACCATCACATATTGGAAGGATTTGAAACATCTAGTATGCATTCGACATGACATGCAGTGATTTCAATAAAAAAAAATCAATTTTTATGTAAATTGCCAAGAAACTAAAAAATTAGCACTGGGATTTTTGAAATCCGTTTGAAATGGACCAACTGTGAAAATCAATTAAGAAGATCAATTTATCAAATTCAGAGGCACTGTCATGTAGGAAAAGTACTAAGAATTCTCCTTCAGAGAACACAATGAAAGTTTGAATAAATCAAACTAATATCAATGTTATCAATCGTGTCTGATTCTAGTCTATGTACTAATAGAGCAGTTTCTACTTTGATTGAATAAAGCATGCGAATTTAAAAGATATATGCGTGAGTATGATAGACAACTTTAGACAATTAGAAAAACTGAGAAAAATCATCTGTTGAGAAACTTTGATCAGTCAAATTTTTATAATTCAGATTCAGATTCTTCAGTCTCTCTCTCTCTCTCTCTCTCTCTCTCTCTCTCTCTCTCTCTCTCTCTCTCTCTCTCTCTCTCTCTCTCTCTCTCTCTCTCTCTCTCTCTCTCTCTCTCTCTGATCACTAACTCTGAGGAGTCAGCTACTAGAAGACCCGTTTTGGTTGTTTTATCTATGTTTGATCATCATCAATAATCGATTCAATCGCTCATTTACATATATAACAACTAGAAGATCTTGTATTATTCTAGCTTTACATTTACAAGATCGTTGATTAACTGACTAATTAGAATAGTTGTTAATGGAGCGTGAAGACATAGATAGTCTATACTTGGAATCCTGTGTATTTATGTAGAGTGTCACATTTTTCGCATTTTTTGCCTATGTGGAATTTCGTGTAAAACTGTAGTGTTGCATTTTTCGCATTTTTTATAGAGCAGTGTCACATTACTAGAAGTGTCTGAAATGGCCAAAGAACGAAGTTGGCACAAGTGTCGCAAAACACTTAATTACTCAGGATGACCTGAAGGTAAAAAGATGACAGTCAGATTTTTCAAATGTTAGAAATTGTGAGGAAAATTGTAGACTGTTGTGACAATCAGTCTAAAAATGCAGACTGTTGAAAAACAATTCATTTTCTACAGGTTTCATTTGAGAGAGTAAAATTGAGAGAAGGAAGGAGAGCAGTTAGGATGAGTAGGAGTAAGATTTTTTGGAATTAGGTGAGTAATGGAATGCGAAAACTTCCTACTTCCAATGCATGACTACGCCTATAAAAAATTGAACGAAACAGTAGTGATGGAAATCATGTTCAATCTTTAGCAACTAACTTTCGCTAGATACTAAGTGATTACGTAGCCAAACATAAAATATTGAATTATCAAACAATTTCTATCAGTTACAAAAGGAATACAGAGATGCATGCATTCTGACACAAATTGAACGCAATAAGAAAATAGTATTGATTCAGAAAATAAGATCAGATGCTAATGAGTGCAAGACAATAGCGGATAGAAATCATGCACTCTAAAGCTATCTCTAAGTAACTAGAAATAAGTCTGAAATAAGCAACTCTGTTGATAAGCAGTAGCACAATAGCAACTCTAAAATAAATCTCTGAAAGACTGAGCTAGAATGCTCAAGAGAATTCAAGCTTGAAAGCTTGATAGAGAGCTAACAACAATACTTTTTGATTGTGAACGATCTGCTTGATGAGAGCGTAGGAAGCGTTGTGTAATAACACTTAACTCCTTCACAATTCACAATGTTGATTGATCATTCTACTTGATCATTGATAATGAGATGTATGAACAGCCAATTTATACTAAATAATTAGGTCGTCAAATGCGATTGCTAGTTGGCTGGAGTCTGCAGGCATTCATCTAGTTCTTCTCAGAAGTTACTTGTTGATAAGCGGTGACAATTAGCCATAAACAATCTGTCTGCATAAATGAACATAAACTGCCACAGACAAAAAATGCGACACTCCATTTTTACTCGTGATTTCTGACAGGCGAAAAATGCAAAAAAGATGACAATGCATTTTTGCACGTAATTTTTGATAGGTGAAAAATGTGAAAAAGATGACCTTGCATTTTTACACGTAATTCTTAACATGCAAAAAATGCAAAAAAGCGACAATACATTTTTACACGTAATTCCTGATAGGCAAAAAACGCGAAAAAGCCAACATTGCATGTTTACACAAGAAGCCTGACAGGCGACACTGTCGGGTTTGTAGAGAGAGAAAATGTGACATTGTTGTCAAACTCCATGTATTTCTGCAAACTGTGTAAAAACACTTGTAATTTTGCAGACTATATAAAGACACGGAAAAATCTGCATAACTAGATAAACAGTTGGATGAAGATAAAAAATTGATTAGTCAATTAGTAGGAAGGAGAATAATCCAACACTCCCCCTTAATCTGAATCCATGAATGTCTTGACCTTTAAACTTAGTTCTACACAAAACTTTGTGTGCATCCAAGCTTAATGCTTTGGTAAAAATATCTGTCGTCATATCTTGCGTTCCATAGTACTGCAATTTGACCTCTTCGTTGAGAACTTTGCTTCTGACTTCAGTTCAATGTGCTTACTCCTAGAATGAAACCGAGGGTTGACTTACAAGACAATGGCACTTTGATTATCACAAAATAATAATGTCGTGGCAGATTGATTCAAACTGATATCTGAAAGTAAGTTTCTCAACCAAACCGCTTCCTTTGTAACTTGTGAGGCTACAATATACTCTGATTCAGTGGAAGATAGAACTATTGGATATTGCTTACGACTGTTCCAGGAAATTGGACCATTGTTGAGGAAGAATGTTAATCCGGAAGTGAATTTACGAGTGTCTACATCTCCTACCCAACTTGCATATGTAAAACCACTGAGTAAATTGAGTTTGTCGTTGTCGACTACTCCATAACACGCTCGAAGATATCTCATGACTCTGATAAGAGCCTTTCAATGTGTTACACCAGGGTTGGTCATATACTAACTGAGAGAACTGACTGCAAAAGCTATGTCTGGCCTAGCATAGATCATTCGTACATAAGAGATCCTATTATTGAATGATAAGAATATTCATGCATCTGCTCCTTCTCTTCGATTGTTTGCGGACACTGGTCCTTTGACAACTAGAGACCTGGTTCCATTGGTGAGAGAGCTAACTTGCAATTAATCAGATTATATCTGACTAACATATTGTAGAAATACCTCTGTTGAGCAATATAGATCAACTTTCGATTTCTGTCTCTGTGGATTTGAATACCAAGGCAGAAATGAGTTTTGTCCAGATCGGTCATGTCGAATTCAGAAGATAGCATTGCCTTGTCTTCTTTTATAAGATCAGGAATGTTGTTGAAAAGCAATGTATCATCCACGTACAAAGTGATAACGATAAAAGATTGTTGCACTGTCTTGAAGTAAACATTTGAATATGAAGATCTAGGTGTGCAGTCATGACCAATAAGGAAATTATTGATCTTTTGAAACCATGCTTGAACAGATTTTTTTTAAGCCATAAAGTGCCTTATGGAGTTTAAACACATAATTGTGTTTACCCTCCATAATATAACCTTCGGATTGCACCATGTAAATGTCTTCCTTTTGCTGCATGCCTATGACTTGATCTAAAAGAAATCCTAGTCTGCTTTCCAAGGATGCAACTATGACAGGCAGGGAGATCGACTTTACCAGAAGGATAGTCAAAAAATTGCTTGTGCATTCAAGCTTATTGCTTTAGTAAAAATATTTGTTGCCATATCTTGCGTTCGACAATGCTTTGTTCAATTTTTGATAAGCACAGTCATGCATTGGAAGTAGGAAGTTTCCGCATTCCATTACTCACGTTCAATCTTTAGTAACCAACTTTTGCTAGATACTAAGTGATTACGTAGCCAAACATAAAGTATTGAATTCTCAGACAATTTCTATCAGTTACAAAAGCAATACAGAGATGCATGCATTCTGACACAAACTGGACGCAATAAGAAAATAGTATTGATTCAAAAAAACAAGATCATATGCTAATGAGTGCAAGACAATGGCAGATAGAAACCGTGTGCTCTAAAGCTATCTCTGAGTAACTGAGCATAATTCTGAAATAAGCAACTCTTGTCAAAATATTGAAAATCTATCTAATGTTGTAAGTATGGGTCCTAAAAGTGCCAAAGATGAATTGAGCTCTTTTGGCTTAGTAAAGACCCATCTTAGAATAAAATATTCAAGGTAGGTAGAAGTAGAGACTCGAGCTACCATAGGAATTGCCATTTGTACTTTACATGCCACATTTAATGCATGAAAAGACTATGTGGCACAATTAGACATAGTGAGGTGGCTTGGATAACTAGATAGCTTGAGAGGTGGATCCACAACTCCAATTCAACTCAAAGTAGAAGAAGAGTCCATGGATCTATATATATGTGATGTACTCTCATTGAGAAAATGATGAAATTTGTGTGCAATGCAAATTTGGAGACAAGCTCTTTTTGCCCCCTCTCTCTCCACGAGTTTTGTACTTGCTATTTTCTCTCTCTAGTCGAGTAGAGACATTTATAATGCTTTGTCTTATGTTTTGTTGACAGATCTTGCTTGTAACACAATAATATTGCTTGTATGATCAACTTTCCTATTGACAACCAATGCTAGTCTGGCCTTTATGGTGTTATTGTGCTTAGGAGATAAAAAATACATGTGTAGGGCGTCCCACACATGTGAATTCAGCAACTCTGCTAATAAGCAGTAGCGCAATAGCAACTCTAAAATAAATCTCTAAAAGTCTGAGCTAGAATGCTCAAGAGAGTTCAAGCTTGAAAGTTTGATAGAGAGCTATCAACAATACCTTCTGATTGTGAACGATCTGCTTGATGAGAGCGCATGAAGTGTCGTGTAATAACACTCAACTCCTTCATAATTCACAATGTTGATTGATCATTCTACTTGATCATTGATAATGAGATGTATGAACAGCTAATGTATACTAAGTAATCAGGTCGTCAAATGCGATTGCCAGTTAGCTGGAGTTGCATTCATCTAGTTCTTCTTAGAAGTTACTTGCTGATAAGCGGTGACAATTGGCTGTAAACAGCCTGTCTGCATAAATGAACATAAATTGCCACAGGCGAAAAATGCAACACTGCATTTTCACTCGTGATTTTTGACAGGCGAAAAATACAAAAAATGTGACACTGCATTTTTGCACATAATTCCTGACAGGCGAAAAATGTGAAAAAGTCGACACTGCATTTTTACACACTGACAGGCGACACTATTGGGTTTGTAGAGAGAGAAAATACGACATTGTTATCAAACTCCGTATATTTCTGCAAACTGTGTAAAAACACTTGTAATTCTGTAGATTGTATAAAGACACGGGAAAATCTGCAGACCGGATAAACAGTTGGATGAAGATTAAAAACCGATTAGTAAAATTAGTAGTAAGGAGAATAATCCAACAAGATTAAACTCCAACATCAAGCTATTAAAGAAGGATTTTGGTTGAGAAATTTATTGTTAGATATTAGTATGAATCAGTATACCTCGACAGCTGTATTTTGTGAAATCAGAGTGCCATTGCCTTATCGGCCCACCCTAGATTTCACTCTAGGAGTAAGCACATCAAGATTCACTATCACTATGTTAGGGGTAAGGTTCTCGACAAAGAAAATCTCAATGTATTGTCGCGGACGCAAGACAAGATTATAGATGTGTTTACCAAGGCATTGAGCATTAATTTCACGGAACAAATTTTGTGCATTGCTTAGTATGAAGATCAAGGCGTTCACAGATCCAGATTAAGGGGGGATGTTGAATTTATCTTCTATACTCTCCTGAATCCCATGTTAATCTAGTTCCATTCATGTCACTACAATTTTACATTCATTTTTGCACAATTCTATTACTAAAGACAGACAAGAGAATGGCACCCGACTTGTCAGAGTTGGCCGACTTATCGAAGAAGCCCGACTAGGCCGACTTATCGGGGAGTCCGACTTGTCGACTCAACTGACATATCGGGGAAACCTGACTTGTTCGACATATCAACTTATCGACTACTCCAGCTTAATTGGCCATGATAGCGACTAGCTCGACTCCAAATAGTCAAAGCCTTCTCATGCCCACTTCCTGTACTGTGCAATGACATGGACAATGACAGCAGTAGCCATGATCTCCTCTAGACAGCACAACGGCTCCATGCCATCTTTTTGTACACTCATCTACACAAAAATGTAAATTTTATATAGATGACCATTGTAATCTAATTAAGTAAGTGGGTTAATTATAGTGATTTACAGAGATACAGACACTGTAGATGCTTTCATGCATCGATTCTTTCTTTGAGACTGATTATCAGCAATAAGCTCATAGCTTTTGCAGAGCAAAGTTAGCTTTTTGAGCATGCGATTTTGCCTACTATTATCTTGTGCTCATAGCATCAAAATGACGTGTATTTCTATACATGAATCTGAATCAATCACTCTCTTTTATTGCATTTTGATTTCTTGACATAATTGTATGCATTGCTACTTTGTCTTCTTGTCTAACATTCTTACTGCTTTGTCTGATTGTCTGCTCTTTCGCTTCCGCAAACAACCACGCAACTAAGCTCTACTTTACTTTTGTGTTCACCTATTGTCGTTGTAGTGAACGCATCGAGGAAATTAGTTGACCATTGCCTTCATGCAATAGTAGGATTAATATTGTTCCGATTCAATTGTTCGAATTGTCCGAATTCTCGGACCTACTTTTTCCCAGCACTCTTATGAATGTGAGCCTTGGGATTTCATTGCTAGGTCTCATGTGCCCTATCCACATGAATCCATGCTCTACTCCATGCCTTGTAATCATTTTTCCATCCTTAATGTAATTCCATGTAGATCTTTTTGTTTCTAGCTTTCTTTGCTTATGCTATCTTGAATGGTTTGTACTTCTCTTGCTATTAGATTTACTTTATTGTAATGGCTATTAGTTTGGATTTGGCACATAATATTCTTGATATCAGAGCCTTAGATCCATGATTCATCATAATGTAATTTGAATCTCATTAGATTTGGAGAGCAGCTTTTTAGTTCTTTGTAGCATTCTTTTTGCTAGTTCTTTTTGCTACCTCTAATGGCGTTCGCAGTTCTGGCCCGTTGACCTGTCGGTGCCACAGCTCACTTCCTTTTTAGTTCTTTGTAGCATTCTTTTTGCTACCTCTAATGGCATTCGCGGTTCTATCTCGTTGACTTGTCAGTGCCACGACTCACTTCCTACCCAGTTCTACACCCCCTAGTAGTCCATGCCCCCCCCCCCTCCCCCTTTCATCTTATCTCCTCTTATAGAAGCATAGAAATTACTTTGAGATGCTCCTAGGAAATTTTCATGACCCAATTTTCATAAGCTTCAGGTAGACTCAATAATAGAGTCATAACAACATCATAATCTTCTATGATTGAGCCAGTAGTTATCTGCTCCATAAGGTTTTTGAAAGTGTTGAGATGGCTCAAAACACTATGTGACTTAGGCATTCTTAATGTGATTCCGAAGAACTTCTTCCTCAAATGTAACTTGGATGTAACATCTCTGATATCATAGAGGATCGCTAGGATGTCCCATGCATCCTTAGCGGTCTGAACAACACGAATGTGGCTGATTTGAGAGTCTTCGATATTGAGAGTGATCAAGGCAAATGCCTTGCCATCCCTCTGTCTCCATTTGGTGATGCTGGCTGCATCAACCTCTGGTTTGACCTTTGTTCCATCAACGATGTCCCATAGTTCTTTGGCAAGTAGAACTACTTTCATCTTGAACTTCCAAAGATGGTAGTTCTCTCTGTCGAGTTTTTCAAGCTAGTGAAAGACTATACACCCTTAACTATTAAGTTTGGAAGGATAGGATAGAATCCTTGTTGATTCTCTGTGGTGTAATGGATATTGTTACTGGAATTGAAGTTGAACCCGCAGCTTTTGATGAGGCTCAAACATTCAAGAAGAGAGCAAGAATTGCTCTACATATCATCAAATTGAACATCTCTGATGAGATGTTGAGAGAGATTATTCATGCACCTCAGCAAAGGAGACTTGGGAGACTCTGAAGAACCTTCAAGAAGCCAAGATCAAGTCAAGAAAGAAGAGTAAGAGCTAGTACTCTCGTGCCTTCACCAAGAAAAAAGCAAAGAACAAAGACTATGGTGGAGTAGAACATGAGTCAGCTCATCCTTCTAACTTCAAGAAGAAGACACAAGAAGTTCAAACCAGTTGTATCATAGAAGACTCACATGCAAGTTGTGGAGAGGCATCTCTTTTCTAGTTTTTCTTCTTTACCCTTTAATGATGTATCATGGTATATTGATAGTGGAGCAACAACTCATATGAGTTGCTCCAAAGATTCTTTTGTTTCTATTGAATCTGTTCTAGATCCTAAGAAATCAATATACACAGCAGTTGGTGATGCATGTGCAATTGAAGGTGTTGGAAGTTGCTCCTTAAAACTTACATCTTCTATGAATTTTACATTTGTAATTTGACACGCGTGCTCACTTTTCAAATTTCAAGCTAGTTGAAAATAGACTATCTAGGATTTATTTCTCCTTGACTTGTAAGTTGTTGCTACTAAAAGATTTATTTGGCAACAACCATTGCCCACAATGGTTTCTCTTTCCTACTTTGTAGCCATGCATGTATAAATATCCTTGTGAAGTGATATTGTTTTCAAAGTAGTTGAATACAATTTAGGACCCGTTTCTTATTTTTGTTCTTTTGGGTACTACTGTATAGATTTTTGTGCGTGATTGTCTTCATGTATGCTCATATTGCTAGATTTCTATTGCTCACAATGATTTTTTTGGTTGCCTATAATTTGATTTTTTGCAAAGATCTACCATGGAATGTATTATGCATTTCGCTATTGAATTGGAATGTACACTTGTATATCATTGATGTGTTCGCTTCAACAAAAATATCAAAGCTCTTTATGTCAATCTTTGAACTAAAGCGGCCGCATATTATTTATTCGTAATTATAGTGGCAAAAGATCAAAGTTGAATAATGAAGCGAAATATTGCAAGTTGCATGTTGTTTATATAATAATCTTGAGAAAGTTCTCCTTCATTTGCAACTCCCTTGATCTTCACTACTCAGTTACCTCATTAGCTTCGCTAGAACCAATGGCAAGGCTTTTTGTGAAGAGAATTTTTAACTTTAAGCTCTAACATTCTCTATCTATTGAACCCCAGAATAGTACGAAACAAGATTATAACGTTGTTGTAATTATTCTCAAACATTTAAAACTTAAATCAAAGTTATAAATCAAAGACATGCAATGGGTTCAAAAATTCTTTATAAATTAATGCATGAACCTAGAGAATTTTCCATAAGAAGATGAATGCTTGCATAACACATTATTCTATGAGTTGCCTATAGGTATGTGGTTGTCTCTAAATAGGGCTTGACATAGATGATGATGAAAGTGCCTGGTCATGTCTTGTAACAAAAAGTACATGAACTTGAGCAAGAAATAAAAAATGGCAATTAAAGTGTGTAACTCTTACTATTTGAGTATGCAATATTTAGATAAAAAATAGTGTAGTTTCTTGAAACAAAGTATCCTTGTCTATTGATCTATGTAAAAACTTAGCCTTCTGAGAAGCAATTTACAAGGAACAAAAAAAAAAACTAGAGCTTCAAAATTCAACAATAAAGATGATAAGTGATACCATTGCTTGCAATTGGTTTTGTTGAATACCAGTGGCAGTTTTTTGTTCCACTACAACAAGTATCCACATTCCAACTTTCATGAAACATGCTATGTAAAATGAAATATGGGAAACGTTTCCACCTACAATTTTCATGAAAAAATATCTAAAGCTACAACAAAAAGATGTTGACTTAATTTCAAAGGTAAAGTAATCGTTTGTGAATATTATACTTTTCATGTGTCATTCAAGAGCATATTTTGAATCACCACAATCCTAACTGTGGTGGGCTCCCAAACATGGGAAAATAGTATACCATCTTGTGAGATGGTGTCATCCCACCCTCACACCCATGTTTTCTGCACCATAATGGACCTTGGCATTCTGAGAAAAAAAGTTTTTATGAGTTTTGCGAGTTTCTTTCATGCCATGATTCAACGAAAAGATAGCACATGCGTTTATTATTAAAAATGCGGTTTGGTACATAGTTTAAAATTTCACAAAGTTAGAAATTTTTAAATTGAATTTTTTTTCTGCAACCTCCAAAGGTAGTTTGTCGGTGTGCACATCGAAACTAAAATTTGTTTTTCTTGAGCTGTTTCACTCGGCAACCGGCGTGCTATCTTTGGAGGCTACAAAAAATATTTTCCTATTTCATATAGCACATTCGTGTGCTATCTTTAAAGGTTGCAAAATTTTTTTATTTCTAGTTGTTTTACTTCAACATGCTATGTTTAAAGGTTGCAAAAAGTATTCTGAAATAATGTTTTTACTCAAAATTTGGTTCTCAAATGTGTCAAAATAGCTTTTTTATTTTGCAATTTACTCGGCTAGACTGGCATGCTAGTCGAATCAGCTCCAAAAAAAACTTTACATTTTCAATAAAAAAAAAACTTTATTTTCTTGGAATAAAAAATTTGTACCACTGTGTTGGATCATGGGTAAAAAAAACTCACAAAACTTGCAAAGAATTTACTCGTAGAATGTCAAAACCCCACCATGACTGACATGTCAAAGACGATGCCATATTTTAAAATAATAATTATATTATATAGAAATTCTCTAATGTTATGTTTCTCTTATTGTTATGTCTTAGTTAACCATGCATAAAAATTGACCAAATTCCTTTTGAAGTTCAAAATAGTATATAAGATTACACATGTATTGCTTTTTGTGTGGTGTAAATCACATAAAACTATCAATTTTTTTGTTAGTAGATATAACACCATTTAATTTCTATATTGTTGTTTAGTGATTTGATAATGTAGCCATTTTTGAATGACATTCATGGATATTACCACTACAACTTAACGAACAAGAGGAGACAAATCATGTGTAAAAAGTTTTGGATCCCTTGATTTAGCACGTAGTAACTCTATTCATTTAATTATAGAGGTTGTCCATCTCTATGGTGAAAAAAAAAATTCTTGGTATACCTAGTATGGTTAATTTCTTGTGGAGGTGACAACAAAAGTGATCAATATTTCCTTGTCTAATATTTTTTGAATCTTACTTAACGAGGCTATTACAATTCAAGCCTATACTGAGAAGAATCATTTGCTGTGGATTGGATAGAACTCTAATGCAAATGCATTCAACAATACAATTTGTCTCAAATTGGTTAAATATAAATAAATTAACAGCAAATCATTTTTTGTGCTTTTCTATTTATTACATTGAAATGATTTTTCAAATAATCACTGTATGGAAATTTGTTTAAGTATCAAAGTTTCAGTCTACTGGCAATTATACAATCCCTGAATACTACTATTGCACACTCAACTCTTAAGATGCCCTTTTATCTCCTCTTCAATCCTTAAGGATATACCCTAAAATTTTTGTAACTTGTAACATATTAAAGACTGTTGTGGATTATTGTTACTCAAAAGTTTCTTTACTGGCATATTTCCCAGCTTCCCCAACCTGCTCCTATATGTTTTATAAAATATCCATTTTTTAAACTCTTGTCATTGTAATTGAATGACCATCAATGTTCATTTATGACCACAAATGCTTTGTTGTCGTTGTCATCTATACATCAATACAGTATGTACCTTATACAAGAGTCAAAATAGTGGGATGATATAATTAGACGTCCTGTTCTTGATAATCCTACAAGCTGTACATTAATGCACACTGTATGTCAATTATTGTTTAATGGCTTTTCACTAACTCACAAGAACTACTTTTACAATATTAAAAATTCTTGCACTTTCTCTACTGCCACCTCCATTACAAGACATCCTTAAAAATTCATGAAAACTTTACTTCCAACTCACTTTGAGTTGCCTTGATTAAGGGAAGACTCAGGACTCTTCAGTTTTGAAGAATGGAAGCTCTATTTGAATCACAATTTCTATACCTATATAATGACACCAGTTTGGCAATACGTGATTCCTAAGGGAACGTAATTAGCATTGTTATGATGTTTCTTTGACTTAACGTAGATGGGTAACTACAATCTTACAAAGGAGCATGTTTGTGATAAATTACAACTACAAAGCACCCTGCAAAGGGCTTCTCTATCATTTCAATATTTATATTCTCTTTCTTTCACTACTTGTCAATACTAACTGCAATCTTATAAACGGGCACATTTGCCCTAAACTACAATTTCACTTTACTTCTAGACTTGAAGGCCAACTGAGCTTCAACACCACAGAAATACACCCATTCAAGTTTACTGCAAAATTTTTCAAATCTACTAGCCCTGCTTATGACATCATAAGGGAAATACACAGCAGTTTGCTTCTATTATCTCGATATGTACATGCCCTTTGGCAGCTTGTATATACAGTTTGATGAAGGAGAAAATTTATTGCTTCCCATATCAAAACATATTGACTTGTAGGCTTGCATGGCCAATAGAGTCTCAATAGAACAGAGCATAAGTATTCATAATGTATTGAAGACTTCTTCGACTCCACTTGGTAGGTACCAAATGCAAGTAGTAGTACAACACTTTGACACCCCATCATCCATGAATAGCCTTGTGTCACAAAGATAACAGATATAACTTGGGCTAGTGGTAGCACTTGACTCACTGGTTAGATTGTTAAGGATGCTTATTAATTCTGAGGAAATTTGATGAACCAGATTGTCATCCATCTGATTTTATATGTCGTCTCTCCCTCTTCAATGTACTCAATTGATACAATTTCATCAAAATTCTTGCACACCCAGAGACTATGGCCTCGAGAGAATTTTAGAATGGTATGTAGTATACACACGATCTTCAGCCACACTCAAACGAAAAATTCAGATTATATCATACAGAGTTCCATGAGTATGGACTGTTAGTTAAGAATATGAACAAGTTATTGGTTTTTTATTAGCTGAGCATCCTGGGCTGTGAATTCATTTGAAAACAAAACTTTACTAACAACACGAGCCCCTCGTGACTTTGCAAAGTAGAGACCCATGTAATGCATCAAATCCTGAAAAAATTCAGAAGAAATAATCAGTATTCTCCTGAGGATATAGCCCTGAAAGTGAACATTCCGCATCTGATCTCTGCAACACATAAATTTTCCCTCTTTCAACCATGAAAGCAATCGCTGACCAAGAGCACTGCAAGACTCCAGTATTCTATTTTACTAAGTTTTAACCATGAAAACATAATAGCAAGAACTCTACAAACAATCAGTCACTCATTCAACCTAAGACTACAAATACCAATCACAACAAATATAGAACATGGCTTCTAAATGTGAAAAATTGCCTACATTGGCAAATCTAGCCATGTAGAATATTGTACATTTTGTCAATATTGTTTGCTGGTTACTTGAATGGCCAAAGTGCCACTTGTACATACACACCTAAAGTAGGTTACCACGAGTCAAGAGAAGTGGTTGTGTCTATTTGGTAGTGATTCCTACTTTGTAGGATCTAGACCATGATTTATGATGAGATTTGTACCTACCATGCAGCTACCAAGCATGACTCTTGGACCTAGGTTAGGGTTTTCACATTAGGGCAAGAAAGTGGAGTCTACTTCCTTATTACATGCTGGATTTTCACCTAACTTTGCAAAGGAAGTGTGTTTTACTATGTATTTCCATTCTCCATAGTGAGAAGATAGAAACTTTTTGGAGCCTCAAGGAGAAACTCGAGTTTCCTCTCATTGTATGGTGATTACTCTATTTTTCCAATGAAACCCAGCTTTGGCACTTTGTAAACACTGTCTACAGGCCGTACTATAGTCTTATTTCCACACGTGTGGAGTTGGATTAGACTATTTGATGAATGCTTTGATTGTCTCTACTTGTTTCCTATCAAGCTGCTAAACTAGATCTTGTTTTCTGATGACTAGTTTCTGATAGATTGTTTAACAAGCATACAATCACCTTGTGGATCATTCAAAGATCCATTTAGGAATCAGATTCTACAAAGCATGAAGAGGAGTGATGAGAATGCACAAGAATATGTGCTAAGAATCAAGTCTCTTAATAAGGAGTTAGCTTCCATTGGAGAGAAGATTCAAGATAGTGAGCTTGTTCAGATTGTCCTAAATGGTCTAGGGAGTGGCTTTACAAATTTGGTCCAAAGCTTTGCAATCCAAGACACTTTGCCTACTATAGAAAAGCTACACAGTGTATTAGTAGCTGAAGAGTGTAGGATGTTGCATACCAATGCAAGAATGAATGCTATTTCTCTGCAGGATGGTGATGAGAAAGCTAATTTCTCATTCAAAAGCAAGAAGAAGACCAATGGCAAGAAGAAGCACTTCAAGGAGACCAAGGAGGAGGATGAGGCTTCAAGCTCAAAGGGCAAGATCAAAGACAAGTCCAAGTACAAATGTTTTTTCTGTGGAAAGAAAGGACATTTTGCATCAGAATGTCTCAAGAAGAAGAAGGCACAAGAGAGCAAACAAAGCAACATTGCACATCAGGAGGAAGAGGAGGATGAAGAGTCATCCTTGATGGTTTCCAACAAACCACCATCATCCAAGAGCAACACCAATGATTCTTGGTGGATTGATAGTGGGGCAAGTTCCCACATGACATATCAAAAGGACATATTCTCCACCTTACTTTCTTACAATGACTTACATAGATCAATCTATACTGCAAGTAGTCAAGAATGTAAGATAAGTGGAATAGGAACAATTCCCTTGTATGTGGGATCATCCAAAAGGATGAATTTAGATAATGTTCTTTATGTTCCTAAGTTAACCAAGAATTTGCTTAGTGTTGGCCAATTAATGGATAATGGCCTAGATGTACAATTTAAGCATGGAGTTTGTTCCATTCTTAGAAATGATGACTGTATAGCCAAAGGCTTTAAGCAAGGTAGATTGTTTAAGCTTGATGCTAATATTGCAGTGGAGAGTGTTAACTTGGCAAAGGTGGAGCTATCAAAGGTGGAACTGTGGCATAAAAGGTTGGGCCACCCCAACTACAAAGCCATGGAATCTATGGCTACAAAGGAGCTTGCAGTTGGACTCCCCAAGCATTTGTCAAAGTGTGGGAAGATATGTGAAGCTTGCAGCCTCTCAAAGGCTCACAAGCTACCCTTCTCAAGATCTACATCAAGATCAAACCCTCCTCTTGAACTCATCCATTCGGATGTTCATTGTTTTTCACATGAGTCTAATGGTGGTGCCAAGTACTATGTAATCTTCATTGATGACTATTCTAGATTTTGTTGGATGTACCTCTTGTCTAGCAAATCAATGGTGTTTGATTCTTTTGTAAAGTTCAAGACTTTGGTAGAAAATCAACTTAGTACCAAGATTAAGGTATTAAGGAGTGATAATGGAGGTGAATATGTCTCCAACAAGTTGATTGACTTTTGTATTTCTAATGGCATAAAGAGGGAGTTGTCATGTCCATACACCCCTCAACAAAATGGAGTGAGTGAGAGAAGAAATAGATCTCTTTGTGAGTGTGCTAAGGCCTTAAGGCTAGATGCTTCTCTATCCAAATCATTTTGGGGTGAAGCAATAACTTGTGCTAACTATTTGTGCAATAGATTGCCAAACCAAGCCATTGGAGGAATCACACCATTTGAAGCTCTATTTGGAGAGAAGCCCAATCTTAAAGATCTCAAAGTTTTTGGATCCACTTGCTATGTACACCAATCCTTGGATAAGAGAAGGAAGAATGATGCAACATCCATCAAAGGCATCTTTGTGGGATATGGTGAGAATAGCAAATGTTATAGAGTCTTCAATCCCATCACTCGCAAGGTGATAGTGAGTAGGGATGTTATTTTTTATGAAGGACATGCCTGTGATTTGCATGATAATGCTACTAATCATCTTGATGCCAAGGATCATGCTAGGATGGAGGAGGAGCTTCCAAGTGAAGAAGAACTTGAGGATCCACCTCAAGATGCAAGAACTCCAAGAACTCCAAGAAGATCTACAAGGGCAAGATCCGAGCCATTGAGGCTCACCTATGATGGTCAAGGTGATCAAAGGGAAGGCTCATCATCTTTCACATCTTACACCTTTCTTACTTCAATGTTAGATGAGCCAACATGCTATGAAGATGCTTGTAAGTCTAAAAGTTGGATGGATGCTATGCAAGTAGAGTATGATGCTCTTATTGAGAATCATACTTGGGATCTTGTGGATCTTCCTGAAGGGAAGAAACCTCTTGATTGCAAGTGGGTGTTTAGATTGAAGTATAATCAAGATGGATCAATAAGCAAGCATAAAGCTAGGCTTGTTGCCAAAGGTTTTTTACAAACCAAAGGCATTGACTATAATGAGACTTTTGCTCCTGTGGCTAAGCTTGTTACTATCAGGTTGATCATTAGTCTTGCTACAACCTTCAACTGGGAGCTATTCCAACTTGACTTCACAAATGCATTCTTCAATGGTTATTTGGAGGAAGAGATCTACATGAGGCAACCCGAGGGCTTCATCAAGGCAAAGCATGAAGGAAAGGTGTGTTTTTTGAAGAAGAGCCTTTATGGGCTCAAGCAAGCACCTAGAGCATGGTACTCTAGGCTAAACTCTTTTCTCATTTCCATCAATTTTGTAATGAGTGCCTATGATCCATCATTGTATATAAGTTTTCATGATGGCATGATCATTATTCTTGTTTTGTATGTAGATGACATTATCTTGAGTGGTAATGATCTAGATGGAATTAGAGATGCAAAAATTGCTTTAGCAAAAGAGTTTAAGATGGTAGATCTCGACCTATTGAGCTTCATTCTTGGAATAGAGGTTATTAGAGGATGTGATTTTAGCTTCATTTGTCAATCTAAATATGCTACATCCATCCTAGATAGATTTGGAATGAAGAATTGTAAAGGCATTGAGACACCAATGGAGCAAAATGTAAAAGCATCTATTGGTTGTGATGAAGCATCCTTTGAGGACATCACATTATATAGAAGGCTTATTGGCTCCTTGATCTATTTAACTATAACTAGACCTGATCTTAGTTATAGTGTTGGAAAGTTAAGCCAATTCATGCAAAGTCCTCTAGTTTCACATTGGAAGATGGCCAAAAGAGTTCTTAGATACATTTCATTCACTAAGAATTTTGGTATTTTGTATAGAGGAACTAATCTTGGCTTAAGAGCCTATAGTGACTCGGATTTTGCAGGTGACAAAGTGGATAGAAGATCAACAAGTGTCTTTGCCACCTTTCTATGTGATGGAGTAGTATCATGGCTTTCCAAAAAGCAAGATACCATCTCCCTATCTTCCACAGAATCCGAATACAAGGCCTTGACATCAACATGCAAGGAGGTCTTGTGGCTCAAAAGGCTATTGGTGGAGCTTCATGTCATGGAGGAGGAGATCCCTATCATCTATTGTGACAACCAATCAGCCCAATCACTTGCAACTAATCCTACATTCCATGCAAGGAGCAAACACATCAAAATTGCTCATCATTTCGTGAGGGAAAAAGTGCAAGCTAAAGAGATCAAGCTCCAACACGTGCCATCATCAAGTTGCTTGGCTGATTTGTTTACTAAACCTTTACCTAAAGATTCATTTGTCAAGCTTAGATCTTCAATTGGAGTTATTGATAAAAGCATTGTGATCTCCAAGACTAGATTTGAGGAGGAGTGTGAAAAATTGCCTACATTGGCAAATCTAGCCATGTAGAATATTGTACATTTTGTCAATATTGTTTGTTGGTTACTTGAATGGCCAAAGTGCCACTTGTACATACACACCTAAAGTAGGTTACCATGAGTCAAGAGGAGTGGTTGTGTCTATTTGGTAGTGATTCCTACTTTGTAGGATCTAGACCATGATTTATGATGAAATTTGTACCTACCATGCATCTACCAAGCATGACTCTTGGACCTAGGCTAGGGTTTTCACATTAGGGCAAGAAAGTGGAGTCTACTTCCTTATTACATGCTGGATTTTCACCTAACTTTGCAAAGGAAGTGTGTTTTACTATGTATTTCCATCCTCCATAGTGAGAAGATAGAAACTTTTTGGAGCCTCAAGGAGAAACTCGAGTTTCCTCTCATTGTATGGTGATTACTCTATTTTTCCAATGAAACCCAGCTTTGGCACTTTGTAAACACTGTCTACAGGCCGTACTACAGCCTTATTTCCACACATGTGGAGTTGGATTAGACTATTTGATGAATGCTTTGATTGTCTCTACTTGTTTCCTATCAAGCTGCTAAACTAGATCTTGTTTTCTGATGACTAGTTTCTGATAGATTGTTTAACAAGCATACAATCACCTTGTGGATCATTCAAAGATCCATTTATGGTCCTTAGTACTGTACTTTTCACACTAAAACGTCATAAAGTGCGTTTGCTCCTACTGTACAAATCACTTGACCTCGTCAGTACCTACCCCTGAACTATTGTAACAAAATTTTGTTTTTCCTGTCAATGCATGTTGTCTTGGATGCAAATAAATAGAGCACGCGAGGCGCAGCAAATGAAGATGTAGTTTCTTAATTGTGAAATCATATGTGACTACAGGGATGTTATACTTGAGCTATAAGCAGTACATAAACAATAAAAATCAACAGCTCATGCCAAAAGAATACCTAAACTATAAAGTGCACATGAAACTCTGCACACTGGTACTGATAGTATCCCTTTCTGTACCTTCAAAGGGAAATGTAAAAGGACAATATTCTCTTGTTCACATAGTCTATGTATCATCAGTGTTCGTTAGTGTGTTCCCAGGAAAAATCATGACTTCTGCATTGGAATACAAGATCCACCTCTTTTGTGTTCTCAAACTGTTATTTGCAAAGGAGAAGGAACTCTCCACTTCCAACTTTGTCTTCTACGATTCCTTCCCATGCCAACTTGAATTCAGAAAGTGAAACAATGGGATTCTTAACAAGAGGTGGTTTCTAAGAAAGCCCTGTCCTTAGTGATGGTGTGTTATGTGCTAGCTTTTAAAAAGTAGTAGGTCAAGTATAGAGGCATTTGTCAACAAACAACGTTGTAAATGACTTGGGTGGGCCTAAGGGACCTACTAAGACATTAGAGTTTAAGTCAAAGAGATAAACAATAATCAGTTCTCATTTTAGTTAAAGGTTTTAACTAGATTTAACAAATGTCTTAATGGCTAAGACTCGTGGTGTTTCGGATATTTGTTTCCTTGTATTTCCGGAGGTCCTTTCCCAAAACTATGAGATCAAAGAGCACAATAAAATAATACATTCATAATTAGATAAGATAGTGCAGAGAACACACAAAGACTTGTATCAAAATATAATAACCACTAGATGAAAAAATGAGAGAGATGAAGTTATGTGGAGGTTTTTGTCTCTTCACATATGGTCCATATGTCCATCACACAAAGGAAGGATCAGACTTCGTTAATAACACTAGAATAGGCTCTTAGTCCTATTTATCATTAATCATTAAATAGATACACAAACTAAATTGTGGGTACGTGAAAATAACAATGAGTACATTAAATGAACCACAATATGGCATGCAATTGTGAACACATTCACATACATGGTGGCATCACATTCAACATAGAAAGACTATAATTGATGAACAATGAACAATCTCCTTCAAACCATCACATAACAACCTAGGCCATATGATATGAAGTAATTGTGCCAGTCATATCAACCAAGCATGCCACATAACAGTAGGTAAAACAAAGAATGCCAAATAGCAATGATATGATAAGTGGATATGGTGGTGTATAGGGATCCCAACAGATCCATAGGCCCATGAATGTCAATCATCATCCTCAAGAACTAGCTCCACAAGCACAGAAGATATACACCACATAAAACATTGCAGTTGTTAGAAGCTTGGCTCGTCCAATCTCATGATTCCAAAACTACCCATTGAAAAAATGAATGTTCCTCCCAGTTATAGACCACTATTTAAAGGCCCTATCTTCTATTTCAATATCAAGTCAACCGATCCCGTCAAGGTTGATCGAGCCTTGATTGATTTTCCAAATTTCCGACCCCTTCCACACTAGCATGGCCTTATAACGATTGGCCCTGCACTCTAACACTGGCATAATGACCCACTCACCCTGTCAATTTCAACTAGCCTCTCATCACATTTAGTCAAGTCTAGCAATCATAGCTAGGACCACAACGGTAATTCTCAATCCTGCGAAGGGTCTCATCAAGTTGTTGCTTGAGACACACCTGAAACCTAGCCACATCTTCCAAACACCATTGTCGCTTACTCCTACCAATAACTTGGAACAACTATAGACTTCTTATGACCTATCAAACTCCATATTGCCTAGGTGCACTTAACCCAGATCATCACTCGAATCAATATAGCTGCTCCGTAGTGTAAAACCCAGTTTGAGACTAACCTTCAAAGCTTCTCTCAGCTAGGCACTGACTACATGGAAATAAAACCCTACCTGCCCAAAAAAACACTGCAAATCAAGCCCTTCTACACAATTTCCCTTTTTGTGTCTATCTATGAAACCCTACCTTATCGCTATCTTGTGGAGGTGATTGGTAAAGCATAGTCCCAAGTTTGGAGACGGCATTCAATTTCAGTAATGCTCTGCAAGGGCTGCAGTATTGGCAGATGTTTCACACAAGAAATTTTGAAGTTGTAATACATATAGGCACATGTTTTCTATCCACATCCTGTCTCTCGTTGCTCACAATCCTCTTAAGCATTGCTAAGGTTTGTGAAATCTAAATCTCAAAAGTCATCTTGGCAAATTGATCATTTCTGTGCTGAGTTGCCAATAGTTTGCTTGGCTTGCAATAGCTGATGCATTATGCACAGTCAGTGTTTATATAATCAAATCAACAATTCTCACTAATAAGTGATAACAACTTTGTAAAGTATGATTCTAAATAAGCATCATTCCTGCAGAGCTGTCCATTTTTGAAAAAGTATCTGGAAGCCTTTCGGATTCACAGATGTGCTCTATGAATATATGAGCAAATATGAGAATATTTAGTGGGGATATTTCACAATGTCAGCTAGTTAGCTTGAATCGTCAATGTGGTATGTCCCTTTATGTGGCTGAATGGAGTTGAACCCCTATCGTTGAGGATAGGAAAGAATGCCTACACTTTTGAAGGGGTTCACCAGACATGTTGCTTGCATAGGCTTCTTTTGGATTAGTAACTGTCAATCCAATAAAAATATCCTATCAAGAAAGTTCAGACTCACTCACCCATGCAAAACTATATACAGTTGCAATGAAGGTCCTGAACTAGCCCACAGCAAAGTGTGACTAGCTTGATCGATGTTAAATCTACGATAATACCTGAACCAGATCTTCAGCAGGTCCAACAAGTCAAGAACAAAGCCACTAGATAATCCAGTGACAAGGAGCTTGAGCATGTTGTTAATAGGACAGGAAAATGATTTTCCCAGGGTATGCTTTCATTGAAGGCCAGAACTCAAGCAGCAACTGCCAAGTTAGCCAAGACCATCAGAACTATGTACAACTCCACGCCCTTTCAGCAGGTTAAGGGAACAGAGGGACCACAGCATTAGGCTGATGTTTCAATTTGACTGAGAAATTGGGGTGCCTAATTCATATGTAACAGTCAATCTAGATACTGTGCAGTCGTTGTCGTGAATAAGCTGCTTGTAGAAAATCAATATAGAGAAAATTAGTGTTTGGGGCAGGTCTCAATCACACTTAAGTTTGATATCTCCAAAAGACAGTTGAAATGGCCATTGTTGGCCAGAATTTTTTAAAGAGCTGAAATTTTTCCAAATGTTGCTGCCAAATCAATAGAATGATCGTATCTACACTTGCCACTTACCTAAAAAATCCATTTTGGAACACAAAATGTAGTCTGACAAGAGGAACCTTGCTCAAAATCATGTTCCTCTTGTCAGAAACCTGCAGCAAGGTACTTGACAAAGGGTGACATTTCATGGTTTTGAAGTTTCTTATGATAAAAAAAATCCTGCACTTATCAGGTTTTGTATGGATAAATTTTATGACACTGCACAGCTTCTGCTGCAAAATTAAACCTCAATTGACGATCCCAATCAGCTAGTACTCAATATCAAAAAATCAATAAGACTCAACAAGATTCATTTGCATTTAGAGCGATAAATCCAACGGTGACATTTCATGATTTTGAAGCTTTTTTTGATAAAAAAGAATGCTGTACTTTTAATCAGGTTTTCTATGGGTGAATTTTATGACACTGCACAGCTTCTGCTGCAAAATTAGTCCTCAATTGAAGATCTTTATCAGCTAGTACTCAATATCACACAACCAATAAGACTCAACAACATTCATTTGCATTTAGAGTGATAAAGCCAAGGGTGACATTTCATGCTTTTGAAGCTTCTTTTGATAAAAAAGAATGCTGCACTTTTAATCAGGTTTTCTATGGGTGAATTTTATGACACTGCACAGCTTCTGCTGCAAAATTAATCCTCAATTGAAGATCTTTATCAGCTACTACTCAATATTACAAATCATAAGACTCAACAACATTCATTTGCATTAGAGTGATTAATCCAAAGGTAATAATCAGCTATCATTTGGTCAGACAATGCAATTAAACTAGGACAAATGCTTAAAATCTCCCATGATATGCTAAAAGTTCACCAGAATAGTCTCACCTGAGGATGTGCAAGAGCCCCATGATCCTTGGCAATGTGGTTTGGAAGAGAATATGTTGCACAGGCTTCACTGTACACCACAACTTCCTCCAGAGGAAATAAGAGCCCATGATTTCTTGCAGATAAAACTGCCACTACAAAGTCGAGGACACAAACATCTGTGCATATGCCCACGACCAAAATCTACAAATAAATTAAATGGAGTTAGATGAATACCTTTCCATGTGGCTTTATAAACAAAAACACGTGTGATTTTTCAGTTTTCTTGCAAGAGATGATTGAACAGGAATATATTTCTGTACATACCTTTGGTTAGACTAAATTGGTGGCATAAGTGATTGTATAATCTTAAGAGAAACATATTAAGTTGAATATTGAGTCCATACAGCTGTTCACAAAATCAAAAAAAAAATCCCAAGTTAAAGTTTTTATACAATCACAATCATGAAGGTCAATGCAGTGCTTAGTTGCCCGTTCCGGAACGGAACGCGGAATGGAACGCATTCTGGAACGCGTTCCAGAACGTGTTCCGTTTCGGAACGTGGGCAAAAAATTTTCTTAAGAAAACGTAAATATTTACAAAGGGTCCGTTCCAACCCAGCTTTGAGCATATATTGGTTGAGCAAATTACGGTGGAGCATAACTAGTCGGTATTCAAATGTTTACGTATCATAAACTCAGGAAATTTTTGCTTAACTTCTGCCCACAAAAATTTCCAGTATTATCATTATGATACATTCTGCCCACAAACGGACCCTTTGTAAATAGTAAGTTTATGGTCCGTTTATGATGTCTAGCTATTTGTGATTGACGTTTTAAGGCGCCTTCGATCATGCTCTCTGCTGCGTAGTTCAGCAGCTCAGAACTTCCGCAAAAATCCTGTTCTCACGTCCGGCTTTTTGGTGGAAAAATCCATCCGCAGCAATACAGCACAACAAAGAAAAAAATAAAGCTTTGTCCGAGAAGGCACTACGTGCCTCGACGCATGCTATTCTCCGTCGTTAAGCAGCAGTATTAAGTTGATTGCTGTGGGCAGACAAACGGACCAAACATTTCAGAGGTGAGGAAGTTATGCAGTCTCATCAAACTGCATGTTGGCGCACTTTCCCTCGCTGTTGTGAAATGATGAAGTCGCGGGCCAGCAGTGCACCTATCTAACAACCTTACTTTCCCTGCTCGCTACCTTGCTCGCTATCTGTGAAACGGGCCAGCAGGGTCGTATATCAAATTTTTTTTAATTTACATTAACTCGTTCCGACCCAGTACGTTCCGGAACGTACAGAACGGACGGAACGGAACGTTCCGACCCCTTTTGCTCAGAACGGGCTTCTAAGATGCAGTGTAGGGAAAGAGTTTAGATTCTTTCTGATGACTGTCAAGCAAAACTTACTAGCTGAATTTGGTGCTCTTTAACCCAATCCACCACCATGTTGGACCCATCCTTTTGAACTGCCCCAATAAAACCATTTATGCAATCCTTTCGACAAAGAACAGCATGAGCGTCTTGCTCCAACCAGGCCAAAGCTGCATGAAAAAACAAGAAAATCCCAATGAGTGATTGTTGCACTGGAACATCGAAGAGACAAGAAATCGATACTGTGCCTATTCTGGATGTGCCCCTTTCAGGCATAATACCAACAGGCTTGCACTAGAAACGGTCTCAACAACATATTTTGGAAAAGGGTTACGATCTTAGAACTAACATTTTATCTTTTAGGTCCTTGTGGACCTGAGAGGAATCGAACTTGAAACCTCATGATGAGGACAGGAGAAGTAAGCAAACAGACCAAATTTGATGGACAAACTATTTTCAAACATCATACCTGGCACAAGAGTTTCCTCTCCTGAACCCACAATACAGTGAGGTGGGTATGGAGGCTCAGGTTTGTTGGCATCATGAGTGTCCATAAACACGAACATTGGCCACCCTCTCATGCTGAACTCTCGAGTCAGTTTTAAAGTCTCATCAACCATTTTTGATATTTGCTCATTTGGTGCCACTGGGGCCTGCCCAACCAAATTATTAGTCTTATTATGAATAGATTTTATCCTCTTGCTCAGAAAGCGTTGTCAAAGGAACAGTAATAACTGAAACTCGATAACTCTCATGTTTTTCTTAAGATATCATGCACATGTGATAGAATGAAAAAGCAATGGGCTGATTCACAACAACATAAGAATAATAAGGAGAACTAGTTGTAAGCAATCATACCAAATTTCCAGCACCAACAGTGCAAAATCCATTCACCTCATCCACAACCACTAATCCAATGTTCTTGCTGGAAGGCAGTATTAGATGCTCTGATGGCACTGGTATCTCTTCTTTCAGCTGAACGAGCAAATCATCAACTCCCATGCTGGCCCTTGGCTTTTTGGGTCACTATGCCGGGTGCCCACGAGTCTCTTTGAAATGCCTATTCTGGCAAATTATCCTTTTAAAAGGTCTCAATCAGTAGCTTTACCTGAAAAAGGTAGCTGGCATTAAACTCAGTTTGACTCACTGCCTTCTAAGTTTAGAGCATAGATGCACCCCTTTTCCAGAAACGCATTCAGAAACGTGATCAGAAACACGTTCCTGAAATGGGGGAGCGTTTCTGAGAAATGTGGGCAATATGGTATCAGATTAAAGCTCTGATCAAGGGCATTGCATCTGTATAGGTTGCCAGGTGTTTTGGTCACAGTTGGGTTGGTCACAGCATGGTTTAGGGCAATTTTAGGGCAAAAAATAAATATAATCTGTTTTTTTTTGGGCATGATTCTGGGTCTCCAGAAACACAATTCTCAGAATCGCATTTCTGGGAACGCTTTTCCCAGAAACGCGTTTCCGGGCAACTATGGTTTAGAGTTATGACCAAAAAGACACATAAACTGCCATATCCCTGAAAGAACTGCAATGAATCTGACTGTACTGAACAAATAAATTACCACATGACAAGCTGCAACAGTAACTGCAAAAAGAAAGTTGGAACTCGCCTAAAACTTGGATTGAAGTTAGCTTTGCGGTCCAATCAATCCCCTGATCAAGTGAGGCCCATAGGCCTATTAATATGTATGAGGCCACAATCAGGGCTAGTCATGCGAGTTAATAATTAGAACTCAAAAAATAAGATGGAGCTAATCTGAGACTGCGCTGGTCGTCAGAGAGTAGCTGCAGGTCTAAATTTTCATCAATCCACCTCTTATGTGAGAGGGTGAGCATAGATTCTGATACCTATGATTTTATGGCCTGCACCTGGCCTCTGACAACCAGCTCAGGCTGGGATTTAGCTCCATCCCAAAAATAGCCCAATAATCAAGTAATGAGACCGACAAGAATATAACAGGAAATGAAAGCCCCAAATTGCCAAACCACATCGTCAAGACTAGTGTCAAATAAGAGCATGGGTGTCCCAAGGCCCAAGACCTAAAATGATGCTTATAATATGCCCGCAAATATTTCTCCTCAAAAAAGAAATGTCCCAACTGTCAGTATATAAGAACTGATGAAGCCACGACATTAGAGAGAATAGAAGATAATAATCATAGTAATAATGAAAAAGAAACGTCAACAAACGGCAACGAAGAATGAGATAGAAGTAGGGATAAACGTAACTTTGGAACAGCTAGTCTTCATCTTCGAGCAGATAAGCAGAAGATGAACATAGAAGAAAACATGAAAATTTAACATTGAAACATGCATCAACAAAAAGGATTAATATAAGTATAAATAAACATGGAAGGACAAATGGAATATGGCAAAACTCCTTAAAACATCCCACACTTAAAACTAAACTCGTAGTTTTTAGCAGTAGCATAATAAAAGGTCGCATTCACATTAACTACTCAAGCGAAACATATAGACATCTCAGATAACTAGAAAAATTGGATCGTCGCATGCAATGGCACACATCGAGGTGTTAAGATGAGGAGGACACCCCAACTATGTGAGCTTCCAGATTCCATAAGGGAAAAATAAGATACAAGTGGTATCAACTAGACAATGTTGCTGATCAAACTAGTGGAGACTTAAAGACTCTTCAAGCCAATATTTCAAGGCATTCTACCTTTTCAAATTGTACATAGCGATCCCAAATTTAACTCTTCATTCAGACGCTTTATGGCAAACATTTCCAAACATAATATGGAACTGTTCACTTTGCAGCAACACTTCAACCCTGAGCATTATTAGTGAAATTCTTCATATTACCCTCCTCCTCATCAGCGATGGCAGACTTGTAGCAGCAACTCACTTGCAGATTGTGGCCCTGGGCATGCCTGCTCTTGATACATGGCGCCAAACATTCCAATGAGAAGTCTCTTCGCTACGTTCTACATGGGGTTGCATAATACGCTAACCCATAGGAGGATACTTGATCTACAAAAATTATTCCCTTCATCTTTTTTCAGAACACGCAGTCTCTCTGAAAGTGTGTTGACAGCAAACTTATTCTACAATAATAGTCATTTTCACACCTCTAACTTCAGGTAGATTTTCTCTGCTATATGAAGAAACCAATTCGTTTCTGTACTTTTGAAGAATCAGATTGATAACACTAATTGCAGCAATCCAAATCTTCCTGTAGCACCTTCAAACTTTAAATGCTTATAAACTCGCAGATTTGTAAACTTTGTGCTTACACATCAACCGCTTCATAAAAGTTATCAGTGTCTGCTGAAGATTTTGCCCTTTTTGTCACCAAAAGGGCAGAAATGAACGATGAAAAACTTAATCAAAAGAAAACAAAAAACTGAAAAACTCCAAACTAATGAAAACATTTTGCTGGTTTTTGCTTCCTACCTGACAAAAATGCACCCCACCTAATCTCAGCTCCGTACGTCACAGCTCTGGCCGCTTCACAAATTCATGGCCAGAAAAAAACCATTTAAGTTTCATTTCCAAAACCATTCCAGTTTCCAGGGTATGAAGGCTCAGAAAACGCACCCCGCTACCTTGAGAAGCTGAAAGTGGCAAGACGAAGAAGAATCAATCAAGGCTTATTATGAATCTGACAAGCAGAAAGGTAGATTTGATACAGACATCGTCCTCTTCTTTACCTGCTCGATGCCACAAAAATCGCGATCCTCGTCGCAATGAGCAAATGCAAACGCAACACGAACAGCCAAACACGTTCTCCTGTTTTTGCGTTTCTCAGGCCTACACACTTGGATGCAGGCCACGCGTCAGATTGCACAAAGTTATAAAAGTGAGATTTTAATGTTTATGCCTTTTTTATATTATCAACATGTGGGGTCCTCCCACAGAATGATTGTATTGAATCTGACTCCAGCACAACACACCAACTCATCTCTTCTGCTTAGTTTCAACACCCGGTGCACCATGTCAGGGAGTGCATCTACGGCTGAAAACTAAGGAAAAGCTTGTGCTAAAGATTGCAATGGTGATGATTGCACGACTGCACTCCCTCACATGGTGCATGGAGTGCACAGGGTGCTGGGATTAATCAAAGCCCCAACTCATCAGATGTGGGAAGATGATGTTAGAGTTTATGGCACCATGGCCTACCAAACGCTCATAGACTTACAACAATAATTGTTTTGCCATCTGGTAATGGGATCTGGGGCTATTGTATATCGAATCTTTCTATGATGGTTATTCATGAGTATACATATAGTCATTTGACTGAGAAGCTAAAACAGTTTACAATCTACCATAGATAAAGGCTTCTAAATAAGTATGTTGTGAATCCCCAACATCTGTGTGTGTGAGAGAGAGAGGTACCCATGTACAACTTGGAGGGTACACGTACTTCCCCATCTGATGTGCTCTCTCTCTCTCTCTCTCTCTCTCTCTCTCATCAAAAGACATAGGGGGTAGAGTTGCTCCCAATTTGCATTGTGATTTCTCAAAAAATCAGAATGTATTTCAAGGACACATTAAAATTCTTCTACTTGTGCCATAATTTGTTTGCGTTTTTTGAGCTACATTAGGAAACCATAGAGATTGACGGTTAGGAGGAAGTGATGAACCAATGTGTCGCTAATGTGGGCCTTCATATACACTTGACTATTTCCCACAATCGTCCGAATACCATATATGTAGGGGCCATTGTGGCATTTCTTTTTGGAGATTGTCTTCAAAATCCTACACCTTCATGTTTTTACGATATGTTGCATTGTGGATCATACATATAACTCCAAACAATCAATCCTTAGGACTACAAAAAGTAGCTCCCTTAAATCAAATTACCTTAATTAGATAAAATATACCTAGAATAAGGGTGGTTTCAGACTAGCAGCCAGTCCCTTTGCATGGCCCTGTCACTTGTCGCCCAATTTTTGAATTTTGGCAAGTGAGATGACGTAGGCAATGGACCACCCCCTTCAAACTTGACTGGCAAGTGCTAAATGAAGGGCCACAATTTGATTGGCCAGTTTGAATATCTCCATCCCATTGGTCAATTTTTGTTAAGTTGCCCCTGGCAAATCAACATGCTAGGCAATGTGCCCGACCCAAAAATGTGCTTGAGTTTTGCCCCTACATGGTAAGGGTCCCATGCGACCTCATTTGCCACATGATGGCAACTCAAGGTAAGTCTGAAATGGGGGAAAACCCATTATTCCTCCCTAGACCAATGGGAGAATTCCATTTTGGATCTGTGACTTGCTTGGCAATGTGGTTTGAAACCACCCTAACTAAAACATCCAAGAATCTCCAAAATTTCCTATTATCAAATTATATAATACAAATGACTTCACATTTTCCTCCGTCGACAACAAGAGATTGTGTTGTCATAGATTTGATGAAGTGCATCATTGAAGTCTTGCATTTGTCTAGATATAACTTTTATCCCAATTTAGGTTGTTCATGATATCAAAGCCTTCCTTCCATGATTGACATATTATTTCACCAACTTAATGAATCCCATGTACTATAAAGGTTGAAGTTTAGAAAAATGTAAATGTTTTTTTTATGAAAAATCACATTTATCATAAAACAAACAATTGCTAGCTTTTTAAGTCATCATCCTAAAATCTTTTTGCATAAACAATTTTCAAAGAAAGATATAAATTCAACAGTTTTGGGAGTGTGGCCATCTGTCACCTCTAGCCAATGTAAATTCACACACATCAGTTACATCAACGGTCTTTGTTTTGAAGTGTTTATATGGTCACCTAGCCAATTTAAATTTGAAAACTTACATCATCTATATTTATGGTCAATGCAATCATTAAGAACCCATATTTACTGGGAGAGCATATTCCCAATGTTAGCTAGAGTTGGCACTTGGATGACGAAAGGATCCAAATTGCCCTGACATTCCCAATCTGGTTTTAAATCAGATACCTCCCATTTTGAAATTCCCACAAGATTGTCACATGAGACAATTAGAAGAGGACCACACCATACAATACATATTTTGAATCTACAAAAGACATGTTGACACAAGATGCTCTTTGCCTACTACCTAATGGCCCACCACTAGCCCTAGAGCAAGTGAAAGTGCATAGAGAGGTCTCTTGGTATCTTCAATTGCCCCAGTGGTGGCATCCATAAATGTCACCTAAGGAAAATGCCCCCTTCATCCAAAAGGAGGTGAGGCAATTAAAGTGAACTCCACAACAAGAATCATTGGAAGAAAATTTGGGCCCTGTCCCTAAACACCGCCCCTCTTCCTTCCCTCACCATTGTCCATTTGAAAACACCTTGAGTTGCTCCCTTGATCTTTGGCCTTGCCTTGCAAAGTCAAATGATGAGAATATTGATTTTACCAAATCATTTATAAGTTAATCCATAAATCTTCCATACAAAGATTTGTTAAGTCTGCAAGCATCTGTCAAAACAATACTTGATCATATGCTTTTGTTTGCCGACTAGGTTAAGTGCACCAGATAACCTTAGTAACTAGGATTACACAGTTTATTCATACAAGATTAATCGTGCACATATGAGAATAATCTCACTTTGATCCAGTACATAAACACATTCCTACCTGACAGATTCCTCCAGAACCCACATATGTTACTTACATATCTCACTGCGATCTTGTAGCTCAACTACAAAATATTTTCTACTTCTAATGAGTAAATAACATATCTGAGAAATCTCTGAGATGAATAAAATTCACTCTCAGTAGTTTTCCAATCTAATTTCTTTTAATAGCATAATTTCTTCCACTCAAACAACCCCTCTCTGATCCTAGTACTAAAACTAAGATTAGGTTGTTCCAATACAAAACTCTTAGACTTAAATACTGATCAAATTTACTTCTATTCCAATCAAAATGGAATTAGTAATTTTTGACCTTTTATTGTACTACTTATAGATAATGATTTAAATTCCAAACTTGTTCCAGATTGTCCACACAATCTCTAATGGTAAGGATCTAAATGTGGTGTTATACTAGTTCTTCATCTAGACATTTGAGATTTCTGAATTATTGGCAATCAACTTGAGTAGTTGACTACTCCAAGATGATGTTAATTGGTAAAATGATCAGTGTGATGTGGATTCACCAAGAACTAATGGATTTTGAATTATATTGTTTGTAAGACGCATGATTAGTGAATCATTTGGGTTCATCAATTAAAATTATGTGCATTGAATATATAGTATTCTTGGGATAGAGTATTCTTTAGTTAAGGAATAGACTCAACTCATTTTAACGAATCATAATGAATCCAAGTATAACAACTGAATTAATATTCAGCAGGACTTTGGGTATCTAGATTTGATTCTAGACAAGAATCTAAAGTTTTTTTTAGTTGATTGCCATTATCATTTAAGTATGCTTTCTGTCTTCAATTACCAGTGGTATATAGAACTTGGAAATCTAGCATTCTGTCAGAGAATCCTGTTAGGAGAATGTTTCTAAAATCTCGTGTTTTCCTGTTGGGAAAGATTTTGGAATGATTCGGTACAATTTTGTATTTATTTTTCTTCAGTTATGTTGTTGGACATATACTCCAGTATCCTATAAATGATTAAGTATGATTTTGGATTCCAGAAAATTATGATTGATGAATCATACAAATCTAAATATTTATGGTTGACAGATCATAAATAGTTACTTAATTGTTGTCAGTGGATTAAAAGGAATTGTGATGATTCTTAAGTGTGACGATTAAGTCTTGATCTATTATTTGAGTAAGAATTCAGATCAGTGTTTTGAATCTCTCTACTCCAGTATCTTATTGAGAGCCTATGGATCTCACAGACATTCTCACAAGATAAGAATTTTAATTGTGGAGAATTTAGTTTATCTAGTGGATGTTATTCTACTATGTAGTGGGTTTCTTTCCTTGCCTATCCTCAACCCAAGATCTAATTAATCTAGCGTCAAGGAGATGAAGCTAGTTGTCATGCATAGATTCGTTCCCATGAGAGCGATAACATATTTCATATTTCGACATGAATGGAAGATCTAGATCTAACTCTAACATCCATTAACACTAAGCATTAACACTGCATCCATTAACACTAAGATCCACAATGAAGGTAGCTTACCCTTTCTCCCTCACATGCAATCCCAATAACAATCAGATCCAACAATTAGCAAACACAATAAAAGCATGAGAGATTTATTGCCCGGCTTCCAACACCTGAGCTGCGGCTTTCTCATAATCCTTGATAATGGCCTTGGCCTTGCCTAACTTGGTGGTTGCCGTCCGTTTGAGTTTATCAAATTTTTCTGAAACCCCGTCAGTGCAGTATGGTAGGTTTCCACTTTGCGAAACAAATATCTGATCTCATCCGATGTGACTGGATGATCAGTCACTTGGGTCTGTAAGTAGGATCGCGTTCAAGGGTGGTTCGCATCCAATTCACCTTGAAGTCATTCGTGTTCCAATGATGCTAAGTCCAATTGTCTAGCTAGCAACAAGACCTGTTGTTTGGAATCTTGGACTGCCTTGTCAACCTTGTCCTATGCCGTGGTGAGTGCATTATGAAGGGTTGCCACATAGTCTTCTAGTCATTGAGCGAAGTCATTGGCCTTCTTCAAATCAGCTTCAGACTTTGCCTTGTGTTGTCTAGCAATTGTCAACTCGTAGTTGATCTGAATAACCTTCTGGATAATTAGGGTATTCTCTATCCCAAGATCGACGATGCGCTTGGACATGTCCAATCATGGTTTGGATCACACACGCAAGGTTAGAAACAAGATCTATTGCTTCACCAGAATTCTTGGTAGTATGCACAACAATAGCAAAAGCAACAGGAGGAGGTCCGATGTTGTGTGGCCGGTTCTTCTTCTTCAAACATATGTTCGCGGTTTCAAAACCCTCTTGTATTGTGGCATCAAACTACTTTGGAGATATAACAGCATGATCGACCCTAAGGGTGTTTGGTGCGTCTTCAACTGGATCTTGCTGGTTGATCTGAAAATAATCATCAAAGCTAGTAGCAGTATCATGGAACTGTTCGACTCCTCTTCCAAGGGATTGGAGTTCAAAGGGTCCGGGGTTGGTGGGCATTACAAAAGTCTCATCTGGGCCCAATGGGTTGGAATCATCGAACATGTCCATGAATGATTGTGTGTTTGGAAAAATGACTCAAATCTATGGAAAAGCGGCGGGCGGGACAGTTGTGACTGGAATAATCTATCCAATTGTCACAAATTGACCTTGTGAGGAAGCAGAGGCGAGGGAAGCATCAGAGGCGGGGGGAATAGGGAGTTCAATGCGGATTGCAGCAGGGGGTGGAAGCACAGCTGAAGATGTCTGCCTAGTACGACATCGTGATGCAGAAGGCTAGTCATGAATGATGATCTCACTGCATGGACAACGATGACTATGTGATCTTGATGTCTGTGGAGACGACTCTACCAGTGCTTCTTAATAGATAGAAAGCACGACGTCCATACTAAAACCATGGATTTTATTTTCAAGGTGAGAGGCTGCTAGGAGTGACAACATCGGGCCAGCAACAAATTACTTTTTGGTATTGTCTTGATAGCTTGTTTGAACTCACCAAAGACAGTCTTGAACCAATTATATGGTTCCAGAGGAGCCTTGGCTATCTTGGCCTGAGACTCAACTATCCTATGCAAAATCTAGAAAGTAATACGGTCTTTCCTGAGGTTGCCAACCATCAAGAAATTGTTGAGGAGCTGAGCAGCAGCCTGAATGGCAGGATCAGTAATTGCCTCTAAAAGATAGCCGTCATTAGTCTAGTGCAGATAATTGGAATGTCAATATAAGGCTTAATAGCCTGTTTGTCTTGCTTATTGTTCGGTGAATATTAAGTACCAGACGCTATCCCTATCGCAGCAAGGGCGGCCTCAGTCACACGCACCTTGTGTGTGGCTCCTTGGAAGGTAATGTAAAATTTGGATTTCTTCTCCTTCCATGTACTGAAGGCAAGAGTAATAAGATCCATGTTGATTCTCCTCGAGAGGGCTCTCTCATGAATACCCATTACAGTAAGAAGAGGCTTTGCAAGGGTCATCCACTGGGTGACCATGCTTGTGCTAAGAAGGATCATGATATCCGTTGCAGATGGGACATCACGATGGATAGTGTAATGAGGCGACTGAGACATATCTGTAGAAGACATAATGGAAAGAACAGAAACTGAGAATAATGAGCATGAGTGTATATCAGAAAATAGTATAGAAAGTTTTGAAGGATTTGGTCGTTGGCAAAATTGGCAGAGCTTTGCTAGCATAAGTGAGGAATGAATCAAATTTAGCCAACTTATAAGTGAATTTGGAGGGTCCGTTACACAGAATACTAGTTTGGCTAATCACTTCTGAACAAAAATTTGCAGGCTTGCTCAATACTATGAAAATAGGCTATAAAAATCTTGGCGAAAATGTTTGAGGCTCTGAACCTATCTAGCAAACGTTTTCCAGGTCTGGCGAAGGATGAATCTTCACCCAAGAGGATCCTTCACCCAAGTACTGTCATAAATGCAAATTTGTAGGATTTGAATCTATAGCCGACCTAATTTTAGCATTTTAAGTCCATTTGGCATATTAGCGAAGGTTCTTGAGGAGAGTAAGGTGCTCGGCGAAGGTTCTCAAAATGGCATATTGCTGATCATTCGCCTAACTCAAAACAGGTAGTAACTGGTGAAAAGAACGTTCGCCCAACTAGTGAAAACAATAAATTGAAAACAAAGAAAAATAAAAAATCATTTGGATCATGCTTGCTGAACTGGCGGAGCAGGCTGCCAAAACTTGCGTAATCAGCTGCCATTCTCGGGAGTATCAAAATGTTTTCTGTCCAAGTGTTCAAGAATCACTGTTCCATAGTTCAGGATTTCCTTCACTCTATACGGGCCTTCACCAATAAATTTCAATTTTTCCTTCTTCTTAGGAACAATGACAATCGGTGAAACTTATTCAGTATGTTCGATCTCATAAATGAAATCGGCGTCAAGAAATTTCTGAAGCCCTTTCTTTATCAGATCCGCAACATTAGGATTACAGCGATAGAACTTTGTAACCTTTGGAACTACATCAGGTATTAAAGGTATGGTGTGTTCAATAACTGACGTTGGAATACCCTTGAGATCTTTATAAGTCCATGCAAAGCAATCTTGATACTTAATAAGTAACGTTCAGAGTGCTTGAAACTGTTCAGGATTAAGTTGTAATCCACCTTGTACAATCTTTTCTGGTTCTCCTGGTTCAGCAAGATTCATAGGCTGTGTCCTAGCTAGGCCATCATAAACATCTTTCGATTCTGGCACTTGTTCTTTGGGTTCAGATGTGCTTGGGTAACATGATAACCACATCATCCAGTGTATAACATTTAAAATGTTCGGGCATATCATGCTAGACTACATCTACTTGTTCTTTGTCAAAAGGATTTGTCTTGGATCTTCGCTTAGCCTTCTTAGCAGAAATTGATCATGGAGGTGATGACTTCCGAGAAGATAAACTCTTCTTCGAAGAAGAAGACTTCCTAGATGGTTAGCAAATTTAAAAACCTGACGTAAAATGAGTATTTTCTCTTTATGTATGTATATTTCTCATTCTATTTCCCTTTGCTTGTCATTTTTCATGATCTACAGTGATCTCTCTAACTCTTGATTGGCTTCATGGACACCACACTGATGTGAATCTAATAGGACATGTCAATTTTATTACAAGAGTGTTCCTTTGATAGACAATATTGTTGGATTTAGTATTTGTTTGGCAAAATTAATCCGAAATTTCAGTCACTTGCATTGATGGAGAGGCATGATGAAGTTGAAGAAAATGAAGGGGGTCAACATCCACCTTGAAACAAACGTCTGTTCGTACCAATGAAAATCAAAGCCATGCTACAAGCATAGCATTTGATAAGGAGTTACACAACTATCTTGTTGAACCAAGTACATAAAAATCGGACGTAGATATACGCCTTCATTTTTGGACCAAAAAATGAACAAAAACAATGCTCGTTGTGTCAACACCAGTTCCATCCACGGTATGTTTAAGTAAATACCAAGCCTTGGAACAAAAGTGTGAAAAGTTGGAGAAGTTGGCTAAAAGGACTGTAGTAGAGAGGGATAAGGCCAGATAGACAATAACAAACTTGAAGGCTAGATTGCAGGCCTTAGAAGGTGTGAAGGAAGAACTTCATGACATAATTTTGTACAAGGAAATCTATAGGGATAATTTTCACAATGTTCGCCAAGAGTTAGACAAGGAGAGGGAGGAACTTTGACTGCAAGGTGAGGAGATTAAACTACCACAAAAACAAAGCGAAGAAAAAAGAATAAAGGAATTGCAAGTTGCAAGGGGGCACCTCCTAACCTTGCCAACATTCTCCACCATCGCTGTCATCCAAGATAGTGAATCCTTGATAGATACGACAACATGCTTTTGCACATGTCACCCTTGGTAGCACCTATCGGAAACATTAAGTACCATCAAAGAGTGCTAGCTCCAAGACAAGATAGCCACATGTTTAGATAGCCATTGATTGAAGGGGATTTCTCATGTTTCAGTATGGCTTGTCAATCCCTTGTCAATTTTTATGAGGAGTCAAGGGGATCACCACACGAGATTGTGAGGTTGGCCATATTCTATGCCAACTTTCTTCAAGTTTGGTTTTGTCGGGTGATAGGTGTCCTTAACAAGCCTAAGGTGGAAAACGATTGGTTCGACCCAAATCTGCCAATGCCAAAGGGGTTGGACTTGTTGTTATATCTCAAAGTTTGGGATTCTTCTTCTTTGGAGCAAAAAGTCTTAGGGGAGATGGTGAAGCACAATTTCATTGAGGGAGTGGACCAGTGCTTCCATGATGTCTCAGATTGGTTTTTGGTGCATGTCGAGAAGCTATTCCTAGTCCCTTTGAAAAAAAAAATCATTGGCTGTTCGGTTATTTTATTTTTTTGTGTGAATGAGAGCCATTTGCTATCATGTAAATTGCCTCTCCATAAAGTGGATCGGAAAGTGGGTGTTGTGTTCACAAACTTCATGAAGCTGTGTCAATTTGTAGAGTGTTCAACTTTAATTGACGACAAATTTAATGTATACTTGTTTTTCTACTTATGAATCTGTTGCGTTTATTGCAATGCCATCCATTCATGCAATGTTGTGTAAACAATGCTAGTATTGTGCTTGGCCCATTGAGTGTAAATTATGCGAATCGAGCATATTTTGCTTATTAGTATATCTTGTTTATTTGTCAGGTGTTGCAATATAGCTATAGCATACTGGAGAATGGGAGGTATTAAAAAACAAATGATATATGTGAATTGAACAATTTTATGTTTTTTATTAATATCATGAGAGAGAGAGAGAGAGAGAGAGAGAGAGAGAGAGAGAGAGAGAGAGAGAGAGAGAGAGAGAGAGAGAGAGAGAGAGAGAGAGAGAGAGAGAGAGAGAGAGAGAGAGAGAGAGAGAGAGAGAGAGAGAGAGAGAGAGAGAGAGAGAGAGAGAGAGAGAGAGAGAGAGAGAGAGAGAGAGAGAGAGAGAGAGAGAGAGAGAGATTGGCTCCATATTAACCCAACTTTTCTTTCTCGAGGGTGGACAACTACACAACCTTATCAAATTGGTCTTTTTGAATTGTATGTAAACATCACATATGGAGCACAAAGAATTTGTTCCAGATATCCATACCGATCATTACTAAACAAACCTATTGTTAAATTCAATCTCTGAGAGTAGTGATTATGAGATATGTGATGTTGACTTTGGATCATCAATGGATGAAACAATATATCATTCAACTGATGATGTAAGTGGGCTTAATCAGGCGAATCCAGAAGCTTGTTCACCTTTTGTAGACATCAAGGAGCACACGTCCCTTGCCTTCTTCTTTTTTAATGCCTGATCGCACCATCTTATGTGTGCAAGTATCGGTAGCTCCACTTTTCCAACATATAGAGATATTTTGGGTGTTGAACCCACCTTTATAGCTCCTCCACGAAACAAACAAAGAAAACCAAATCCAAAGAGTGACGTTGAACAAAAATGGAAAAAAATGCAAATGAAAATGTGTCTACAAACCATGTACCCTGGGAGAGAGGGAATTTGTTTCAAGTCTAAAATGTCCCTACTCATTTCACATGTAGAACAATGGCATGAGTTGTTTTGTGATTGTCATGTCAACATGGTGACTAGGAAACACAATAATTTAACTCAAACCACTGAAGCAATAAAGTCACATTGGGTCATCGGTCTTAGGAAATATGAAATTGCAAATTCATTTATCAAGGCCAGCTACAATGCATGTTCAGTTTGCCATGGTGTGATTGCAAATCCAGTTGGTCATGAGCATGTTTCGTTCACACATCAATGCTTTCTACCTGTGGAAGAAATTCAAGAAAAGATAGAAGAAATAATTGTTGAGCATCGAGTGATGCTAGTTTGTATACGGTCTTCATTGTGGGGAAAGAGTAGATGTCGTGTGAAGGAATACATCTGCCACAGAGGAAAGAGAAGATCTACCACACAAGTTTCACATATTTAGCCGCGTATGAGTTGTAGAGTGGGATGTCCTTTTTGAGTAAGAGTTATTATCCCAGTAGATACAAAAGACATGGCACATATCCAAATGCATGCTATACATGAGTACCATCACCTCGGCTCATAAGAGGATATACTGTATTTGCATCCACATCCCCTTGTGGTGCACGAGTGTGAGAGAGATCTACAAGCATACAAGGAAGCATCTCAACTATCCAATGCATCCATCCATCGAGCACCCTTCTTGCAAGCACAAGTTAGCGAGACAGATCAAGCATGCTTTAGATTTTTTCTCATCCCAAAAGAAATATCCCAATTGTCATTCAAGCTGAAAACAAAAGGTAATTTGATGCATAGTGTATTGCATGTAATCTATACCTTTTTTATTTTTTTATTTTCAGATTTATCAAATAGTAGGGGTTGATAAAAAAAAGAAGTCATGCTTGGGACATATGCCTTTAGCTCGAATGACTTGAGGAGCTTGAACTTGGAGGCTCAACAATTGCAAGATAGTGGGAAGGTATTGTGATTAGTAATTCAAAGTAGTTCACGTGTAACATCAGCTACCATTGTGATATATTAAGTTGACTCATGTCTTTAACGCAAGCTCCTATAATGGGTCATTTACTATCAACCATATAACCCCAAACACGAGGAGGAAAGTAAGAGGCCATTCATACTTGGCTTGCAAGATCTATGGATGTTGGATATTGCTCAGTGTTTTACCAAAGATAGTGCATGGGATGATAAAGAAACACACCATCCGAATATTGCACTACATCTAACATTTCAAGCAGTAGTCGGTGGACTTGGATCCACAAGGCCACGTGCTATTGTTATAGACAAGTCCATAACATAACTACAAGCCATAATGGAAATTGTAGCAAATGACAAGGCATGTTGGATCATGGAAGGAGAAAATCGTAAGATGTTGGTATGCAATATCCTTCTTTGCACATTTCATGCCAAAAAGGCATGGGTGGAAACTCTATTGCCCAAAGTCCCAGTAGATGAAAGAGACGTCCTTTACAAAGACATGTGTGACTTTTTGCAGTCTTCTTCTGAAGAAGAGTTCGATGGACTAGTGCAGTCATTTGACCAGAAGTATGCACATTCGATCGATGCCTTACAATATAAAATGGGGGCGATTATTTCCACACGAACATGTGGACATGACAAATTTGATTGAGAGGCCATGGCATCACCTAAAATATAGTGTCCTTGAAAGAAATGTGAATCGCAAGGTTATAGACCTCGTCAACTGTTTGATAGAATCCTCTGCGATGGGCATGCATCGTGGTCGAACGATGTTGGAACATTACAAACTAAAGCAAATAACTGGTTAGTGGAAACACCACATTCACTTTTAACATATCAGTTTTTCAGATTTTCACAATATTTCATCAACATGCACGCTCATTAAGAACACATGTGTGGATTGCAGATGACTCTGGATGATTTTTAAGGAGGATTCTAACAAATTCTCATCAGTTGAGGAATCTAGCAGGAATACAATTCCTTGAGCGTTACGAACATGACAAGGCGATCATCAGAATGTTGGATGAAAGCAACTTGATCTTTAGTGTGAAAAGTGAGTGAATTTTGAGAAGCAGTATGTAGTGAATCTTGCAAAGGAATCATGCTCTTGTTTTGATAGTTCTTCTTGGTGCAAGCATTTGGTAGCAACCAAGTTAGTGGCACAAAGATACTACGCCCCACTGTTGAACCACCACAAATTCCTTTCCACCCACGCAAAAATCTCAAGCAAAGGGAAAGCGACAAATCCATTTTGTGAACAGGAGAGAGAGACTATTGAAGTTCCTTCTAAAAGAAATATTACTAAACCCAATCATGAGGAATTAGTTGAGAAGTTGCTAGCCAAAACCAATGCTCTTCGCTGAACATTGGAGCGTGAATGCACAAACCTACACACAAAGACACAAGGGCTATCTTCTGATGAGATATCTGACTTAACACGCATGACAACTATTTTGCAAGATGCATACAACAAGTTTGGAAAAGTCACAACACCGGCAACAAACTCTATGAGTTAGAGGGGTACAATACTCCCCCTTCAATACAATGTGGCTAGAACACATCTCGGTCATGGTGCAAAAAGAATGTCCACTAAGAAACACACCACCAATCCCACAAACTTGCACAATTTGAAGTCTACCCAAGAAAGGCTACGGGAGGTCAATGAAACTCATGGAGAAAGTTCCAGAGTCGACAACCAAGGGACGACAACAAACCAAAACATACAACATAATCCCATTGAGGTGGAGATGGTTAAAACTACATTCTCCACAAATGAGTTTTAATGTATGGAGATAAACTATGTACTAATGGAAAGCGATAATGCAAAAACAAATCTTGTTGAGGTGGACGATTTGATCCATGGAACTCATACTTTCGAGTTGGAGTTCATGGAAGAGAATGTTGATTTAGAGAAAACATGCCTGTACAAGACAACGAAAGTTTTCGGCAAAGGGCGCACAAGACATGGTCACAACAAAATATAATTGATGCGAGTGCTACCAAAAATGCCGACTTCAGTTATAACATGGATATTCGACTAGCCAATACTTTTGCACCCTCTAGTCTTGTTCCAAATCCAACGTCTTGGTTAGAGCGTTGCAAATATGAAAACTCTATTTTTCAACAGATAGAAGCACTCGGCAACAAGTTCACATTCTAGGCATTCCTCACAAAATATATATTTTCTTGAACTTTGTTGTGCGACGCTAAAAGACAAGACAACTCACTTATTCGATCCAATAGCCGAGGCATGAATGATTTATTGGCAATGGACAACTTCGGATCGTGGGAACGATGTAGTATGTGTGATGTCCAACTTTTTTTCCAAGCTTGTGGAGGATAGGAACTACGTACAAGCCAAGAAGTATATTGCAAAGGACATTTTAAAGATGAAACTCATAATCCTCCCATATTGTTTGTAGTAAGTAATGACTAGAGTTATGAGTTTGTCACTTCTATGGCCAACCCTTTGTGTGCACTAGACCCTAAATATGCAATGTGTACTTCAATTTCAGTGGGCATTGGAGCCTGGGTCTTTTAAGCACAAGTGTCACTAACGAGGGATCTTACAGATGGGTTTGCTTGAAACTCAACTCATTGACATCAACCCACCAAGATTTTGATAGGTAAGTTCTACATGCCTCCATCATATTGTATGCCACATGAAATCAATGAGTCATTTCTCCTAATCCATTTATGAATTTTGCAGGATTGTGAATGATATTGTTAAGCTTTTCCAAGTGGATGTGACATCAAATCCATTTGTTGAGATCATTGATGCTCAGGTTGTACGTAGTCATAATTTAAGAGCGTGTTGCTTGTTTACAAGGTTCCAATCTCGCAATTCATTTTTCTTGTCCAGATATAACCCGCAAGTTTCTTGGCATTGCATGGTCATTTCGTTTGCTTGCGTGAATCACTCACATTTGCTTGGACTAATTTCATAGTCACCACAACAAATCGACTCCTTTAGTTGTGGATGGTATACAAATCACAACACAAAGCTATTTTTGGAATGGTTTGCAAAATAAAGGGACAATTTCACATGTCCTCGGTATATATCCTTGGTTCCACACTCTTGAACATCAAAAACATTTTTTTTATATGCTTATAATAATATGTATGTTCATATTGAAGCTTCTAACTAATTGTTTTGGTCCATACAGTACGTGTGCCCAAGTTACTCAACTGACAACATCTACAGTTTTCGATAGGCAATGATCAAAGTGTTTCTAGCATCTCAATTGAAGGTGTCCATGTTATATGTTTTATAGAGTGACAGAGAGCTCGATGTCAATTGATGTCTACCTCAATCCATCACAATGCTAAAAATATTTCCACGAACTACTCCATTAATACTAGAAACTAGTTAACGTAATCTTTGTCATGGATTTTACTGTTCACTTGTGTGATGAAAATCGTGGTTCTTTTTGTTTTTTATAATATATGGCTGTGAAAATTGGGGTATTTGGAATATTGATGTCTTGGGATTTACCCCAAAACACATTTTGTAATCTTCATTTCCCATAAACCCTAACTTGAAACTTGTGAGCTTTGGCATTAATTTTTTTTATAAATGATATTTGTGGCATCTATAGACTCTAGCAATGACATGTCAACTGCCAATCTACAAGTTTACATTTTCAATAGCCTGTACATACAACACACCAAAAGCTTGAACTATCATATCAACTTTTGCAAAAATCATGGAGAACAAAGAAAACTACCCTATAGATTCTATCAAGCAAAATCTCAAACAAGTGCAATTGGAATTTCTAGCTATGTGACGTGAGGACTCTAGCTCGCAACTTTATCATATTCCACAAAATATGTCTTTGCAAGTTTTTCAACAACAGTCAATAACTATGGGTTGCAGCATATAAGGATGTGACAATATGCATAACATGTTCAAAAGGCACATGGATAACATATTCTTTTGAGCTTTGATAGCATAGTCTTCTTGCCAGGAATCAACTATGGGAGTGAGAATCAAACATCAAATTATTTACCCAAGAGATTAATTTGGGCTCGACATGGGAAATTGTTGATATTATCAAAATTAAACAATAGCTTTTTAAATGGGAAAATGATTAATGTCCTATTTGATCATGGTTATTAGTGAAAACATTTGTCTCTACCTATATCGTGCTTGTATCTCTCGTGGTATTTGCACATATAGAGGCCATCATTGCATATGATAAAACTACAATAGTTCCACAATAAAACACTAATAATGGTCAAAACTTAGTTTGGACCATGCATGTCCATGCAACCTAAGATGGATAAGCCTATCTTTGGTCATTTTAGGAAGTAGTTCAAAACGGACCAATTTATTTTCAAAAGTAGGGCATCATGTACAAAAATCATAAGCGGTTTAAGCTAGATCATCACCTCTTTGTGCATTTGATTAAAAAAAAAAGGGTCTAACACGAATGCTAGTTTGAGGTCTCGAGAGCATCTCCTTAAAAATCAACCCATAATAATAAGCTCAAAACAAATATGCTCAATTTTGAAAATCTATCAACGTTAGATCCTTCATACAACGCCTAAATTTGGATAATATATTTAATTTGCAATGAGTTTTTGTCATAGTCACAATTTAGTTGGAGAGCTCAAAAAATAGTATTACAACACAAAAATTCAAGTATCTTGTTTATAGCTATGTTAAATTTAGAATAACAATACAATCAAGCAAGACTATATGACTACTTTGATAAAAATGAAAATTTAAATTTTAAAAAAAATATTATCGATTGCTTGAAAACAAATATTTTTAAATTCATTGTAAACTTTATTATGAACACATTTTAGTTTTTAATTTATCATAATCTAAATTTATCATAACAACTTTGGTCAGTATTTTTATAAGAGTCATTAATACAACTTTGTCAGTATTTTTATAAGAGTCATTAATATAGTGGTGGTATAGTTGTTAGGTATTAATGGGAATAGAGGCATAGGAGTCCATAGCCAGTCCATAAAAAATTTAGCAACATCAAACAGCAACAATTTGAAGAACAACGGTCATTGGTGACTTATGCTCATGTCTATTTTTTGTTAGCACATTTTCTGTCCTGTTCACAGCTGCAACTGATCCAATTTCAAGCTAAAGGACAGCTCTCTGTGATGTATGATCCATAGTGTTTTCCCTGGATACATTTGTTCCTGGCTCTAATCCGCTTTCCAGTTGTGCCACAGTTTTTAGTGTTGGTAGATTTGCTGAGTAGCTTCATGACATCTAGGTCTACTTCATGTAGAGGTAATTTTGTTTCATTCAAGGTCACTTGTTAATGATTTTCTTGTGTTGTGCATTCAATTTTATTGGTTTGGAATTTGATATTTTTTTTTACAATAACTACATTCAGGATCTAGCTCCGTAAAGCCTCCTTTTCAATTTGTGCAAGAACTACCTATTGGCACAATCTGCTCAACACAATTGGAGTGGAACAAATTGACAACAAGAGATCGTGAGGGGAGCATAGTGGAGTCTGAAGTTGCCTATATCCCATTCTCACGAGTTCAAGATTTTATTGAGGGCGAAGGAAAAAACGATTATGCACCTACAAACTTCACAAAGAGACGGCAAAAAGTGAATAATCCAGGAAATTTAAAACATCCCATGGCAGAAAGCTTCTTGAAGCGTTCATGGTTTTTGTCCTATAATCATTTTTCTTGTGACATACAATAATCGTTGCCAATGCACAAAAAAAAGTTAGTATTTTAAATATGATTGTCCAGGAGAACTAAATTTGATTTAACATTTCATGTATTGGTGCTCATTTGACCTGAGAATCATAGAAATGTGGAGCCTCAATTGGAAGATGTATCGCTTAGACCCACGCATGGCCAAGGATGTAGACGGAGTTTGATAAGTAGAGGTGAGAGCTTGTCGAGAGGTTGCCAATGTAACTTCTCGATCAAGCAAATGTATCTATGGCCAAATGTGGCTGAGATTTGCTTTTATGAAAGATGCCATGTGGATAAAAATGGACACCCGTGTCATGGTGCATTTGATAGCTCTTTGCAACACTACTCTCAACTACTTGATTCTCTTCCGAATGAAATCAATATTGATGAGCATACTAGAGTGCAATTTTTTGACCTAAATGAAGATCCTATACCTTCTCCTCAAAAATCCAACAATTCATGTGATGACCAAGAAAGGAGTGAAGGATACTTAAAGTCAAAAGTTTTAGAAGCCAAGAAAATTATGGAAGAGATCAATATAATGGTTTCTAGAAGTCAAGACAGCCTAGACAACGTCATATCACAACTTCGACATATACGAGGCATATGTCAAAGTGGTGCAAGTAGCTCTATACATACATAGGAGATAGCTTACTTGGAGCCACTTCAACTAATAGATGATGGCTTTGGCAATAGCTTGCAAAGGGCAAAACCATTAGTGGAGGTGATTCTTGGTGGAAAGAGAAAGAAGACATCGCATGCTCACACACATGAGCAATTGGAATCATGGAGGGAACCACATGCACGCACCGGTAGACGAAATATGATGACTCTTCATATGACAGCACCTGAGAACTAATTTGCCTTTGGTATGTCATGTTTTGTTTTGCTCTTTTTAAATCTAAGTGCAACTTTGCAAATAATACTCTTTATTCGATTCATGTGCTAAGCTAGTTGAAGGCTGTGTTGAAATAAGATCTTGCTGAATGAAAGTTGATGAAATTGAGAATGATTTCTATGACGGGGCATGCTTATTGATGCACTTTTGTTAAATGCAAAATTCAAATAATCACGATTTTGGCATGGAGATATAACTACTAATGAATGTGAAGCCTTTTCTTCTTGTTTGTTACATTTGAGTTTGTTTATTTTAAGCTATTACTACATGTCTCCCAATAAATATCACAATGACTTACATTTGTCATCTATATTGACTTGTATAGATGTTTTCTTGATTTCATAACACGAGATTAGGTCACTACAAGTGGACCTCTAGAAAAGCAACATCCATATTTGTTGTTGGAACTAATGTAGGTATTTAATTGAATGAATGATGTTATCATTTTGCAAAAAGTTTATGGATGTATTGGTATATTTAACAAATCTACGAAGATTGTTTTAAAAAAAAGGATGGTTTAAAGGACAACTAGCAATAGAAAAGAGAAAGAACAGTTGAAAAAACTAGCAAAAAAGGGAGATCGGACAATGATGTCGAATCTTTTCAAAGAAGGAAGGACTAGCCAGGAAAAATAATAGAAAAACACGACTTGGGAAAAAGCGGCGCCCTAGCTCAAAAAATATGTGTGCTAAAAAACACAGGCAAAAAAGAAAAGCCAGATCCAAAAGATCTTGAAGAAAAGGCTTATAATAGCAATCATATTGAAAGAGGGAGGGATTGAGTAGAGTGTCCCATAGTTCCTTAGCAATGAGCCCAAGATTCTGGAACAGCCAGAATAGTGGTTGAAAAACAGTAGGTGATGGGAACTGAGGCACTTATCCACTCTTCAACAAGTAGTTGCAACCCCTGAGCTGAAGCCCACCATAGCCAATGTCTCTGCCCACCATCGCCGCTGCCCGCTTGACCTCTCTCCGTGGCCATTTTTGCAAAGTATCTTATTTTCCTCATGAAAGGTCAACCTTATTGAAAAGTGGCATCATGGTATACCATCTTAATGGCCATTTTAGATTGGTTTCAACTCCAATTCGACAAGTTTATTTGCATAGCACAAAATGTGGAGCCTTACATGAATTGGTCTTTGTTAATTCTTGTGATCTTGCTTTGTTGTTTTATGTCAAATAATAATCTTCATTCTCTAAGCTTTCCACCCTAAGCTTCACATGCAACCGTGCAGCTTAGATAGAGTATGTATGAGACTCACCAATATAACATCCGGACCACACCACGTAATCAAGCAGTGCTACTAATGACAAAATATGTCTCATCTCAAACGTTTGACATCTCAACATATTTGGTCTACTCTCACATTCACAAATCCAGCCAAAGACACGCATCTCACACTGCCAGCAACCTTATCCGAACACCAATGATAGTGGTTTGGTGACCATGGATCATAGATGAGAGTGCACGAAGGCCCCCACTATTATCCAGCAACCTTATTCGAGCAACCTTATTCGAACACCAATGATAGTGGTTTGGTGTATTATTCACCATGGATCATAGATGAGATTGCACGAAGGCCCTCACTATTATCCAACGGTGTAACAAGTCCCTGAAGTAAAGAGAGAATCATATCACTATTCTATATTGCAACACTTTTCGATAATGGTGGGCCTTGCCTTGCAGCTTGCCTTGAGGGTGAAGAATAATTCACTCATCCAATGATATAGTGACCAATATTAAGTGAAAAACCCAAAGTGGGTATGTCAACACATAAACACATAAAGTAGGAATGTGAATAAATAAAGAGGCGTCACCTTGCAAGCTTCAGGATAACGTGGCAGCTTTGAAATGGAGCACGATTTATTTGCCACGTGTGACTTTGTGTCTCAACCCCATTGGCTGCTCCTTCGTAATTCACGACAAGTCACGTATTTATATACTCCTGCTGCACGAACACTATTCAACAATTTCATCTCTTTCTTCCTTTGCATTTTTCTCCTCGCCTCCCCGATCAGCTCCCGATCAGCTACCAATTCAAGGCTACAGCATAAGTACTAGTGTCAGTACTCTCAGGCTTCAGGCTCCAGCAGAAGAAGCGGATCTGATCTTTGCATTGGGCAGTTAGATAGTGTTGATAGCTTTCCGAGGTTGGGAATCCAAGCACAGTGCATTGAAGGCAGTAACTGGGATTTGTGATCATGGCTAAGAACAAGAATGGACGGAAAACTGCGGCGAAGCCCAAAAGCAAGGCAGGAGCGGTTGCCAGGCAGAAGTTTACGCACCCAGCTGTTAGATTCGTGGACTTCAGAGCCAAGAGCAGTGAAAGAATGACCGTAGTTGGGGCGAAGCTGGCCGAGAAATTGGCTCACATGCGAGCTTCCATGAGTCTTACTACAGCAAGGTTCCGACATCCTATCTCTCCGGTGAAAAGAATGGCTGCTAAAGAAGCTGCGAAAGAGACTAAACAAGCAGCTACAGGTATTCCCGTTTATTTGACTCACTAATCTCTTTATAGCAGGTGGTGATGCATGGAATTGCAGCAGAATATGAGAAGATGTTGAACTGTCACTAGTAGATTCACATGCTAATTCAGAGCAGATGGTAATATTTGAGATTGCAGCAGGTGTGGTTTTACTGTCAGACACTCAAGTGTACACTCTTGGTACATTTTTTGATAACTTGCTTGTTTGTCTCATGGTTGGATGTAGAGAGGAGAAAAGCGAAAGTAGCAAATGCCAGGACTGTTGCAGCAAATAAATCTGCGATGGTGAGAGAGAAGCGTGCAGAAACAATGAACAGAGTTCTGTAGTTACTTCAAATTAGCAGTGTAGCATGACCCATCATCCATCTCGTAGCTGGCTTTCAATGTATGTAGAATGTTTTAGATAGTGTATAGTTGTCTAGGACATGGGACTAAGTGCGTTGATGCATACTCGAATCTGGCCTGTTACTTTGTTGGTTTGACATCTTTGAAGCCTTGTGATCCCAGATTAGGATCTTCCTAACATTGCACATTTGTGCCTCAATCCTTAGGAATCAGGATAGTGAAATGTGCTTTAAGTTGGCTCAGCATAGAGAATTCTAGACATGAAACTAGGTGGCTTGATTTGGGATGTTGCAAGCTTGAACCTATTTGATGCTACTTTGTTGTTTTAACTTTTGACAAGTTTGGAGCTTTTTGATTCCTTGTTGGGTTTAGGTTCGCCCTACATTGTACATTTGTGCATTAATATTTGGTATTATAAAATGGGCTTTTGTGTTGATTCAAAAATTTCACTAGTAGTTCTAAAATACATACTTGCCGTTGCATACATTCACTCTTTTATTATGTACCTATCATTATCACTCTTTCCCATGATGTAGGATATTATCTATGAATGTAATGTACTTTTGTGATGCTTATAGAGTTTTGAAAGTCACAAGTTGTCCAAAAATATATGCTCCTCCCTATGTCCATAATGTTTGAATCTGCATGATGTCTTTTTTCTTGCATGTATATTCCTCTTCATATATATGTACGTGGTTAAAATTTGTTGCATGGCCATTCTTGTGAGGAGAGGAAATACATCTTTGGGGCTCACAAATCGTACCGTCAACTCTACCGTCAGTTTGAAGAATTCTTGCGAAGAGCATGACAAACAACATGAAAGGAGGGAACCAAATGAATTCCCAACTACGAAAAAAATGTTTTTAGTTGTTTAGACTTGTTTGTAAACATGTAAATAGAATTTTGACTCTACTCAATATGAACAATTCACCTTTAGTATGCCATCTTTCATAAAAGCTTTTTGTAAAAATGAAAAAGCTTATTATATTCAAAAATATGGGGAAAAAACAAGGACCCAAAGAAGGTGAAAAGACTATGTAATGATATTCTTTCTCCACTATCTTTTTGTTCATATGCCACATGTGTTTAAGGGACCACAAGATAGAACAAAAGACTATTAGGGGGTCTCGTGCACATGGTTGTTGCATGTGCTTCTAGTTTTGAATTGTTTTGTCTTGGAGGACAAGTATTCCAAGCCCCATTTGTCTGAAAGAGGCACAAGAGAGAACAAAAGCATATGATGAGTTCTTGGGCTTTGCATATGATGCTTCTAGTTTGAGGTTGTCATGTCTTCCAAGAACCTCATGTTTACTTTTGTTTATTTTCTTGTTTTGGTCGATTGAACATTGTCAAACAAATGTAAACCGTTTTACATAGCATGAAATTTATTTAAGTTGATTGTTAAGAAAAATTGTCAACAAGATACATAAGCTCTAAGCTATACTAGAAAAGTACAAATGTAATATTGATCCACAATATCACACTATAACTTCATTACATCACCAAGATCCTTAACCTTCTAATCAAGCATATCACAGAAGCTTTAGATTTGACCAACAATATACAAATAACCTTTATCCATACACAATTCATAAGAAAGCTCTCAATACTAGTGCTACGATTTTGTCCCACTATCCTTCACAATACAACCTATGAAAAAGAGCAATAAAAGGAAAGCTCTTTGGTGGGCTCAATCCTATTTACATCACAACTAGAAAACTTTGTGTTTATCCATGCACAATATTCACATGACCTGGGATACTTAACCAGTTTTTTTTTGAAAAATTACTCATGGCTTATCCATCCACACAGGTTCTAACGATCTCCATTAAGTCCACCAAGACTATTAATCCACGAAGTTGAAATTTAATCTTGGGTGGATGATCCACATGCCTGAAAATTTGAAAACTTTAGGAACTGTTTGGGGGAGAGAAACATCGTTGGTTGGTGGCATGGATAAATCTTGTTGTCAACGTTGAACATTATAGGTTGTTCTAGATAGATCTTGATTGTCTTTCTTTCAATTTATCATAATAAAGAAATTGCCATAATAGATTGGTGAATATGTACTTTTTTGATTAAAAATAATAGTTCATAGTGATCCATATATCTAGAAGTCCCACTTTTGATGAATTCTGACCATAAAGTCTTGAACCATGATGCTAATCATTCAACACTTAACATTGATACCCTAACATTTCATCTATATACATCAAAACGTTAATCATTCTAAGAGCTAAAGAGAATTAATAATAAAGCATTTTGTGTTAAATACTCAATATATCATTCAATTATGCTACAAATGATTAAAAGACATTTATTATTACAAAAACCTTTATAATATATAGTTACAAAACTCAAATTAGCAAAAAAAAAAAAATATTGTTGAAGCACAATTATGATACTACATAATAGAAATTTCATACTATAACCTATTTTGACAATGATGATTGAAGGGGCCTCTATTGTATGTATTTCAAAGTTCATTGTTTTTCCAAGTAAAAAAAGATACATATTATGTTATTAATTGAGAAAGTGCTCAATTTGAAATTTTATCCATGTGAGTTCACAAAGTTATTCACACCTCTAATACACAACTACAAAAATAGGAAGGCTAGTAGAGTGCAAATTAACACTGCTGCTCAAGATAAACGCAATCCAAGATTGGATTCTGTTATTCAATATCCAAACAGAACGCTATATATTTGCATTGCATATTGTATAGAATTAATTTTATCATGATCAACGTCTTGCACAAATTTGTAGTTTATACACACATAACTATCTCTTGAAAGTGTCGCATCTCTCTCTCTCTCTCTCTCTCTCTCTCTCTCTCTCTCTCTCTCTCTCTCTCTCTCTCTCTCTCTCTCTCTCTCTCTCTCTCTCTCTCTCTCTCTCTCTCTCTCTCTCTCTCTCTCTCTCTTCATATGTCACAAAGTTGTATATGCAAATTGATACAAGAAAATTATATTGATGCGAGAAATTCACAATCGCTATATCATCAACTCGAATAATTCTGCATGACATCAAACAAAAATATATCATGTCATGTCTTTAAAGTACAAAAAATATCACAATCATTTTTGTACTTAATTTTTAAAGACCAACCTCACAGTATGGTCATGAATTGAACAAACAAAAAGTTGTCACCTACTCTAGTTAGGCTTCATTCAGCTTTGTTAAGTACACTTTAAGCCCTATTTGGCTTGTTGTCCTTATCTAAGACACTTTGATGGGTTTAGAAAATAAAACATTCTCATTTAAAGGCTAATAGTTCTTTTTGGGCCCAACAAAGCTTACAATAGATATAATATGTGCTTAGATGTATTGAAAAATATATATGACAAGCCTAAGTTATAATTGCAAGAGCTTGAGCCCTCTTGAATATGACATGGTGAGGGCACCCTTGAATTTTTTACATTTTTGTAAGTTTATTCTATCTATTTACCTGTCTGAAAAAAGAGTGGAGCTAATTATTAATTATCTAAATATAATAGTGCACTACCAATAATACAATCATGTTTTGAAAATTTGTACTGAAAAATCTTTCAAGAACATAGGAATATGTCCAGATTTAAGTTGGAGTTGTAGGGAGATATATGTGATAATCCAAAGGTACTTATTTCAAGTGATGGAAATAGCTTAGCTGACAATATTAAAGATCATTTGAATGGTTGCTCCACCATGTGACAGGTGCCAATTGGTCATCTCTAAGCTTACACTGCTCTCGATCAAAAGGATACAAGCCCCACTCGAACTTGACCATGTCTCGCTCTATGTTCCCTAGAGTCGTGCCTGTTGGCAAAGGTAATAGAACACGTTTCAAGCCACAAACCAAAGCATATGCTAATACAAACAACTACACTAGCTAGAATATTTACAATACATGCGCCGGTTCATCTAACCATGTTTCTAAACTTATTCCTAAAAGTAAAAAACAAAAAGTCAAATTTTAAGCCATATTTATAACAGAAAATTTGACATACTAAGTCTACTCATGGCTATCAAGCAAAAAGAAGTGGTCTTATTGATTGACACTCAATTTTGTACATGTGCGTAGAAGCGTTTGTGTTACAACTCTACATCTGAATGTGCTCTATGAGGTGGTGAATGATCTATGAGTTTTCATTGAAAAAGTAGATGTAGTGGCTAGGTAAAGTTGCAATTTTTTTTTTTAATGTTATGAGCGACACAACCTCCCTAATATGTGTGTTTATAAATTGCTTTATGGAACTAGTCACAATGGTTGTCATATATTCTTTGTAAAACATTAACAAAAATCTTAAGATCTTTCATAATGTCAAAGACTCAAATGGCCTTAATATTTTTTGTAGTAGTGCAGCACTACAACACTTTTTAACATCATACATCATTATCTTTGTTTATATTAAAGCTATAAAGTAGAACATCTCATATCAAATCATTCTTCGACTATATATGTATCTAAGCTACTCATTTTGACCATGTAGTATTTCTTTTTTCAAGATACAATGCTTCTACATTCTAAATAATTTTGTGCAAATTTTTAGGCCCAGTTAGCAGTTTAATAAACATGTCGTTAATAGTATTTTCTATAGACATAATGATGAAGGTAAAAGTGGGGATAAAACAAGAAGTCTTTTTCCAAGTAGAAAAATATAACATGCATACTCAAGTAGCTTATGGCATATGTACTTGCAAATACATGTAAATGGCAATATGTTTTAATGATTAGGTTGGAATGGAATTGACACTCCAAAGATCTTATGAAAATCACATTAAGAAGTATGATAAGAATTAGTCGGACCATTATAAGTGTACGTTGTTTACATGAGCATGTTGTTGTGGTTCAAAAGGAGAATGAAAATGCCTTGCTATGTTTGCAATATATATATATATATATATACTTGTAAAGTGTGCCCGTCATTGACAGGAGAGCAACGATGGTTTAGGAGGAAAGCCGATGGTCGTTGACGGGTGGCCGATGTATGTGTGTATATGTATGTGGCCAAAGTACGGTGGGTGGACTTTGATTGCAGATGGTTTGCGTTTTGGTCGGATGTCGATTCAAGATGGTTTGCATTTTGTATAGGAGGGCAGTTTGGGTGGTGGCCGATGCTTTTGACGATGGCAAGAGGCTGATTATGTTTACTGTTTTCTAATGCGGCTGAATTGAGAGAGAGAGAGAGAGAGAGAGAGAGAGAGAGAGAGAGAGAGAGAGAGAGAGAGAGAGAGAGAGAGAGAGAGAGAGAGAGAGAGAGAGAGAGAGAGAGAGAGAGAGAGAGAGAGAGAGAGGCGGGGCATCCTAAGTAGAATTAATCAAATAGTTGACATAATCTACACAGACGATTTAACAAAGCACGATTTAGGACTGTGTGAGTTATAAATTCAATCTCTTGTATGAAACTTACAAACATTTCATGAAAGTCAATCCATGAAAACTTGATAAATCCGAAAGGGTATGCATTTCAATAGGATGTAGAGTCTTAATATTACAAAATTTCACCAATAAATTCATGGATAAGGTGAATATGCTCCACCATACTATCCAGCATTTGTCTTAAATTATCAAGTCTCACAAATGAGACACTACTCATATGTTGTCTAATATTACACATAAACTCTTCCACATCTATTACTAAGCATCTATTTCATGGAAGAAAATGTCCATCGAGCTATTGTATGTACAAAAAGTACGTATACTGATCAATGACCCATATGACAAAGCAACTTTTGACAACATCTCCACAAAACAGCTCCAAAATATCACGTATAGATGTTTGATACCTTACAACAATCTAAACCATCTGCAAAAAAAAAAGCGGTATAAGCGATATACAAAATTTAATCTACAAAGAACAAAGGACACAATATAGACAAAACATGAGACAAATCATAACAACAACATTGAACATTGTCAAAAATGATTCATGGAGCACCAAAACATCGTATCACTTTACATTCCTAAACCCTAAATTATGCAATGTATTTGGTCAAGATAACAAACAACTCACCAACATTACTGACATAAGAAACTGACATGCTTGTTGACTGGATTCAATGTTCATAGTTTTTCATCAAATAAGGTGCAAATATAGATCTTGGCAAACCTTCCTTGCAGACCGCTCCCAAATGGCATCTGTTTGTTGTGTGACACGGGCTATGCTACAACTTCCACCTAGGAGGATGCAAAACCTTCAAATTGGAATAGGCTCTAATTAGTTTACGGTTTTGACTGCAGGCTTCTACTGTTGTACATAAATTTGAAACTTTGGCATTCACCAAAGTGATCGAGTATAGTTGCTAATGCCTACATCCAAATGCTTGCAACAACAAGAGCCTCTCCAAATTTGAAGGTTACATTCTCCCGGGTGGAAGGTGTAGCAAAGCCTATGTCAAACAAACAATAATATTCACCAACTGCAAAAAAAACATTTATGTTTATTGGAATGTACATACATACATATATACACACCCAAACATATGTACATACATACATATACACACCTATACATGTACACATACACATACATATATACAAATACACGTACATATATAGATATACACATACATATAGATGCATGTATAGAAGATACACATACATACATGTACACAAATATACACACACATACACACACACATACATATACATAGAAAAGCACATTTATACATACATACATATGTACATACACACACGTACATGCATATATTTTCACATGTACATACATAAAGGCACACTCTAAAACTCCAAACATAATCTCCGACAATAATCCTAAAATCTACAGAGTAACCTGACCTTCACTCTTATGCTACCATACTTAACCCTAACCCAAACCCCAATCCTAATCTTCCTTAGGGGTAGCAGTTCAACGTTTGACTCTAAAGAGATCCACCAACTGGGTCAGAAAATCTGTCTCATGCTGGGTGAGCGATCAGTTGGTGGACATCAGATGGGAAAACCAAATTGTCTTCTCTTGCTGCAATGTTTGGACCTCCACTCCCAGGCATTGACTTTTTGTTTCAGATACTAATAGCTGGACCTAGAGTAGGGCTAGCTATTGTTGTGCCTGTTGAGCTTCTTGGACTTTGTTGGATGCATCTGTCACTAATTGGAAGAGGGCCTTAGTATAATATTGTAGGCTAGCCTCATTCTTCTTTAGCTTAAGGACCTGATTCTTCTCTGCCTGCTACTGTGCGATTTGCAGATTTTGTTGGAGTTGAGAGAGCTCTGCTCCCAACCGTGTGTTGCTGGTTTCCAGCTCAACCACCCGGCCGTCCAAGGTAGATTTGGCCGCTACCAAGCCCTAGAATAAGATGCCCAAATATTGGTAGGCCGCGGTGATGTCTTGTGCCACGACCAGGGTGGTGGTGCTTGTTGGGGCTTGTTGAGGTGTCGCCCGTGATACTGTAGTGTCGTCATTGTCATCTTCAATTAAAATTTTCTGCACCATTATCCCTTCAAGTCTGGTGGGGTCATCATATGCTGAGGAGAGGCAAAAACTATGTGCACTGGAATGCGTCATCATCCAACAATTTGTAGGACTTGTCATTCTGGATGGATGAATCAGTGGGAGAAATGAGTGGAGTGACAGAGGTGTGTAGAGGGAGTGAGATGAGCTATTCGAAGGAAGCAATGTTGAGAAGTGTGGTAAACTGGAGGGTGATGTTGAGGATGGAAGGAGATGTGGGGGGTGTTAGGTTGATGATGTTGAGATAAGCGAGAATTTTGGGAGATATCTAAAAATCTTGGGGGTCAACGACGATGAGGGGAGTGGATATTAAAGAGTCAAGTGATTTGGCAAGAATGGATGAGGCGATGGTGATGGAAGGTGGAGGTGAAGCAAGGACGACTATGGAAGATGGAGAAATTGGGATGATAGAGGTCAGAGGTGGCACAACAAGAGTTGTAGGAGTGGATGTGGAAGAAGTCGATGCATGAAGTAGGGGTGTGGTACGACGGTGATGGGTGCTACTGGAAGGAGGATAGGTGGAGGAAGAAGTGGCACTGCGGAGTTGTAGTGGCTTTTTTTCCTATCCTATCCTCAACCCAATATCCAAGCACACAAGCATCAAGGAAATGAAGTTAGTTGTCATGCGGAGGTTTGATCCCATGAAAGCGATATCATAAAACAAATCCAACATGCATAGATGATCCACAATTAACACTAAGATCCACTAACACTATAGATTAACACTACAACCCACAATAAGATAGATACTTGCTTCCTCTCTCTCTCTCTCTCTCTCTCTCTCTCTCTCTCTCTCTCTCTCTCTCTCTCTCTCTCTCTCTCTCTCCCTTTTTCTCTCACAAAAAACATAAGAATATACAATCCCAATAACATTCAGATCTAACAATTAGAAAATACAATAAAAGCATGAGAGAAGAAGGAAAAGAGAAAGAGAGCAAGGACATTCATAATCCATTTCGTAAGAGGCTCCACCGCTTGTGTCGCGGAAGCTTTTTTGTTTCATGTTCGTGCTCTCTCTTTTGATTTGCAAACAATTTTTTGTCATTGAATTTTCTTTTTGTGCGGAAGCTCTTACGGGATCCTAGACACTCGACTACGCATCACTGAACATATTTTATTCTAGCAATCAAGAGACACAACACAAGGCCAAGAGATACACAAAATAGAGCGACTATATTGTCAGTTTGGTTTTAGAACGAGATCGTCAGTGTCTCGCTCGTTGGCAGATTGACTCTCTGCTCTTTTGTTGTGTTCTGCTCGTTGGCAGACTTTCATGCATGACTATGGTGTTTTTGCTTTCTTACTCTATTCGCTACGTCTCTCTCTGTTTCTTACATATCTCTGTAAAATTCTCATCACTTTTTCTCTCTCTTTTTTTGGTTATGATTCTCCAGCACTATCGTTGTAGATATGTTCTGCAGGTGTACAGGTGCAGCTATTGCCTCGACCCAGAATTGACCTGGCAATTGAGCCTGTGCCATCATGCATCTGGCTCCTTTGATTAGCATTCTATTTTTTCTTTCTACCACACCGTTGTATTCTAGTGTGTATGCAGGAGTGAACTAGTGTTCGATTCCCTTTGTAGAATCTTGAGAATTCTGTGCTTTTGTATTCACCTCCATTGTCAGATCTAAGGATCTGTATCTTTTTCGAGGTGTGTCGCTCTGCGAATGCCACGAACTTTTTGAAAGAATCAAATACTTTGGATTTCTCTTTCAAGAAGTAGATCGTGGTCATTCGGCTGTAATCATCTATGAACGTTAGAAAATATCTCAAACCTGAGAGTGAATCTGTTTTCATCGGTCCACACACATCAGAGTGGACGAGCTCAAGAACTTCTTTGGCTCTTCTTCCCTCATGTGTGAATGGATTTCGATGTTGCTTGTCTTTCTAACAAGCTTCGCAGAACTCAGCCTCTGGCCTTGAAATCTTGAGACCTATGACAATGTCCTTTCTGCTCAAGTCATATAGGCTCCGCATGTTTAGATGATACATTCTTCTATGCCAGAGTTGATCTTTGTTTTCTGAAGCATTTAATATGCTTTCACAGTTGCTGATTATTTTGGCCTGGAAGAAATTTCCTTCTCTTCATCCGACCATCAGCAACTTGTTTGTCGTCTTCTCGATCATATGGCAATCTTCGAAGCTATAGAGAGCCGACGCCCTTGACATCGTGTCTGCTTTTATCGCCTAGAATCATTGCTCTATCATTTTCGAATTCGCAAAAGTTGATCAAGATCTTCTTGTTGCAGGTTATGTGAGATGTTGCTCCTGAATCGATGACTACATCATAGTCGTATTCAGAGTAGCTTGTCGAAGCTTCATCGAGTATCATGAAAGCTTCGTCACCTCTTTCAGCATCCTTTGATGACTCTACAACGTTTGTCTTTTCAAATTTCTTTTTCTTTTTTGGGTTGAATCTGCAGTCGTATGCAAAATGCCCTTTCTTCTTGTAGTGCATGCAAGGTATTGTTGGATTGAACCAACATTTGTTGGCCGTATGGCCTAGTTTGTGGCAGTGATCGTAGGAAGAAGATTGTTGATTTGAAGATTTCGTCTTCTCGAATCTTGGCTTGTTTTTGTTCTTCTTCTTTCCTTTCGTGAAGAGAGCATTCTCTTGATCATTGCTTCTCTCTCCTTCGTCTCTCATCAGTCTCTCATCAACGACAAGGCTGACTGCTTTGTCGAATGTCATATCTGGTAGACTCAGTATGAGCATTCTCAGTGGCTGATAGGACGTCGGTAGAGATTTCATGAAGTACATCAGCTGTTGTGGTGCTCAGAGCTGGTGCTCCTGTCCTGATGCAACGAGTTGAGCGTAGATCGTTCTAATCTTCTCAACATGCTAATCTAACCGGTTGCCATCCCACCATATGGATTGCGGCTAATTGTGAAGGTGCATGACTGAAGCTGCAGTCCTCACTTCATACTTCTGCTTTAATCTTTCTCACATTGCATGGCTGCTTCGCAGTCTTCAATCTGCATGAGTAGATCTTCATTTATGGACGAAATGATGAATGCCATTCCACGCTCATCCTTTCTGATCCACTCAGATCTCCTCGGGTCTCCCTCCGGAGGCTGCACCTCTGAGAGCTCGGTCACCGACCAGATGTTCGCCCTTCAAGAGTATTTTGATTTTGAATTTCTAGATTCTATAATTTGCACCATCAAGACTGATTGCTACTCTGGTCTGGATTGTCGTAGCCATATTGTCTTTTCTGAAAGAATGACTATCGGGATATCAGTAGTGATAACCTGTAGGCTTTGATACCATGTCGCGGAAGCTTTTTCGTTTAGTGTTCGTCCTCTCTCTTCTTATTCGCGAACAATTTTCTGTCTTTGAATTTTTTTTTCATGCGGAAGCTCTTACGGGATCCCAGACACTCGACTACGCATCACAGAACATATTTTATTCTAGTAATCAAGAGACACAGCACAAGGCCAAGAGATACATGAAATAGAGCGACTATATTGTCAGTTTGGTTTTAGATTGAGATCGTTAGTGTCTCGTTCTTTGGCGGATTGACTCTCTGCTCTTTCGTTGTATTCTACTCGTTGGCAGACTTTCATGCACAACTATAGTATTTTTGCTTTCTTACTCTATTCGCTACATCTCTCTCTATTTTTTACAGATCTCTATACAATTCTCATCACTTTTTCTCTCTCTTTTTTTGGTTATGATCCAGAGAGGATCGTTTATACCTCCACTGTGTGGAGTTTACAAGATAGCTAAACGTAGAATCACAAGACTAGTTAACACTAATCAACTAGTTAGTTAGTCTCCGTCGTTGCTATTCGTTTCAGCTGGGCATGAAGCTCGTTAAGCTGCCAGCTGGTAGCGCGAAAGATTGCTCTTCGTGTGTTTTCGTTTTTTTCGTAGTTTTCATTTTGCATCCATTTTGGGCTTTGCAGTCCTGGAGGTGTGTTTACGATTCGCGATTGATTCGCGAATCATTCGTGCTTCGAGTCAAAGACACGTTGACTATCGCAAATTGTTCTCGTTCAACCTTCATGTCTTGTTCGTGCTGCGACAAAGTTGTAGGAGTTCACCATTTCTGACAGCTTGTATTGAAATGAAGAGAGAACATAATTCACAAACTCGAGTAGGCCTCTCTTTATAGTGGAGAGGAGGGCTTTGGCCTCAAAATCCTATTGGCCCATTCAAATCTAAAAAGAGTGGAAAACTCTTCCATTAATTAGAGGATCTTATTGTCAAATGTATCAATATCAATGACGGGCACTCTTTACTAGTCTATATATATATTTAAACTTACGTACACTTTTGCACATGGGTGAGGAACCCCATGCATCCTCCTCCCCTCACCCATGCATACACTTTTTTGTACTAAAAATGATGGGGAGGAGGATGCATGTATGGGGAACAGGATGCATGGCCCATAGATCTATGATTTGAAGGGTGAAACTAGGTTATACCCTTCGAGGCATATTTTCTTGAATGGTAGAATTGCCCTTCAATCTACAACAGCCCACCTTTATTAACCACATTTATTTGCCACCTTTCCCATTAATGACTAATGGGCCAATTCATATTCTCTAAAGATGTTGTGGTTTTCTAATGAGTCGCTCTCTCTCTCTCTCTCTCTCTCTCTCTCTCTCTCTCTCTCTCTCTCTCTCTCTCTCTCTCTCTCTCTCTCTCTCTCTCTCTCTCTCTCTCTCTCTCACACACACACACACACACACACACACACACACACACACACACGCGCGCGCGCAGGCTGGCTTACACAGACGATTTTACTTGCCTTGTCCATAGTGTGCGGATTCTTGAGTCGTTGTTTACCTTTCTTTGTGTGATGCACTTTGATGGATGTGTGGTCAATGCAACTAAGCATGGAGACCTATTTTGATGTCCAATATATATGGATTCCTATTATCTTGGATAGAATGATGAATATCCTGCTTTTATTAAATAAGGATGGGAAATGCATCACTACACAAAAAGATGAGAAATAAGATTGAGCATATTTCTCTCTCTCTCTCTCTCTCTCTCTCTCTCTCTCTCTCTCTCTCTCTCTCTCTCTCTCTCTCTCTCTCTCTCTCTCTCTCTCTCTCTCTCTCTCTCTCTCTCAAATAAATTATGAGTATAAGTCATTGCCTTTTGGGATTATGAATTTTTTATAAAGCAGGATCCTATAATTTATAGAATGGAAAAACTTCATGCTTATTAATGGATTATTAATTATAGAAATTGCTCGAAGCATATATTGTACAACAATTAGATTGCTTATGATAGTCCATTACAATGTTATATATGGACGTAATATAGTTTTCTTTTTGGATTTTAGATTTGCAGACTAAGGTTGAAAGTTAATTGTTTTGCTACATTACTTTAGAGTTAGATTGATTAATGATCTTTTGATTGATCTCGAATCCTAAAGCCTATTGCCTAAAATGTAATGCGTGAAGCTTAATGCCTAAAGACTATGTGTATGAAAGGGCCTAAAATCACACCCCATAATTCCTAAACCCTAATCTGCTTATACATAACCTTCACCCTTGAACCATTAATCTGTCTCTCACTCTCTTAATACAAGTTTATAGTCTACTTAAGTTAGTTTTCATGTATTTGATTGTTTCCCAATGTTTGATATAAAACTTGATGATTTTTGTTCCAATTTTTGTAGGTGTTTTGCATTTGAGGAAGTGATTCCATGACATGGACACTCTCGAGTGTGTGTAGAGCAACCCTTCATACATCACTCTGGAGGATGAGAGCTAGTCTACAAGAAGAATAATGTGTGAGACCATTTCTGTGAGTCAGATTTTGTAGATAGAGTTGTTCTTGATGTGGAGTCACACATGCAGACAGTTAAACATTATATCAAGTGCCCCGATCCAACCGAATTCATCCGCGACTTGGAATTTTTGTTGTGGGCATTCCCACCAAAAGGGACAACTTTTTGCCACCTTACTTTTTTTTATCCCACAACAACTTTGGCATCAACGAAAATGGAAGACCAACTTCTAGTGGCCCGAGTGTACTATAGAGCGGCAATGTTAGGGGATTCATGGCCCGAAAAATTTCAGACTTGGATAGCCCAATTTTGGCTCACGGGTGTCCGGAAGATCTTTTTTCCACCAAAAGACAAGCACAACCTAGCGCACGTTGATTATATGGATGACATCATTGGCTACCTAATAAAGCGCCGCCGTGAAATTTGAGGCCCGTACCGGCACTACTTCAAGTCGGAGGCCCTGTACATAAATAAAAATAGACGAAGGTAGAAAATAAGTTGCGAGGGCCATGGCATCCAACGTGTGTAAACACATAGCCCAATGAGCACTTATAAAATAATGTATTTGAAATAAATTAGACTTTGGGCCATGTAATTAAAATAATGTTAAAAGGGCCCAAAGTTTAAGTTAACTAAGTTTTGCTAGGTTCTATTTAGTAGTCAAAGTCAAAATGGTGGTAGGTGGGGGTGTGCTTATTTATGCACCATAGATTAGAGAGTGTTTCTTTTGAAAGGTTAGGATTTTAATCCTACCTTCTTGAAGTAGACAATAGAAACCAAGGGGCAAGGGCCTCCCCAAAGATAAAAAGGGACCTCTTGTAACCCATTTCACATGCTAATAGAAAGTACTCAAGCATCCTCATGTGCTAATGCTTCCATTTCTATCGCTCTTTGTTTATGCTATCTAATTGCTTCCCATTTTTGCATTGTTCTTGGTTTATGTTCTTCATTGACTTTTCCATTAGAATGTAGTCTTGAGCACATGAGCTAACCTCCATCATTTCTCTCTCTCTCTCTCTCTCTCTCTCTCTCTCTCTCTCTCTCTCTCTCTCTCTCTCTCTCTCTCTCTCTCTCTCTCTCTCTCTCTCTCTCTCTCTGCTCACCACCTATTGCTACACCCTACAATGTGGTAATGTGCGACAAGCTTGGCAGATAGCAGACCACGTAGGCAGAGCCCGGTTGGCTTGCCAACCTATGATGGGCCTACGTGGCTTGCCACGTGACTAACCCCAAGTCTACATGATTTGCCACATGGAAGGCATACGTGACTTGCCACATGGCAGCCAATGACAGGCTTGGTAGATAGCAAGCCTATGTGGCTTGCTACACAAGCCTATGGTAGGCCATGTCAAGCCACACAAGCCTATGGTAGGCCTACGTGGCTTGCCACATGGCAGCTTTTGAGCCCCACCTCTTTCTCTCTCTAGGTCCACTCAGGCCTACGTGGCAAAGCCTAGCTATCTTGCCACGTGGCTTACAACATGGGACGTACAACCCTACATGGTTTTTCATGTGGCAGGCCTACATGGCTTGCCACTTAGTAGCTTGCGAGCCCCACATCTTTCTCTCTCTAGGTCCACAAGCCTACATGGCAGAGCCTGGTTGGCTTGCCACACAAGCCTATGGCAAGCCTATGTGGCAACCTACAACATGCTTGCATGGTAGACCATGTTGAAAATTCCAGAATTCACACATGTGGAAAATGTCCACAAGAGTGACTAATCTTGATTAAGCTTTGTGATTGGCACAGTACCCTGATTCTAGATTGTTCAACAAGATCTAGTTCAGAAGATATGGCTAATTCACAATCTAGCATGATAATCAATAGACTATGATAGTAATGAATCAAAGAATGATTAAAAGTACAAGATTACAGTGTTTTAGCATTAGCTTCAACACAAGTTAGAGAGAGAAAGCTAGAGAGATAACAAGAAAAACAGTTTAGATCCAACCAAGCATGAGATAGCTACAAAACTTTGGTTCTTCATTACTTTGTGAATGAGAATGATATGTACATATATAGGAGAGCCAAAATTCGTGGTACTCCTTGCATTCAATGCACATCCTACACCTATTCAAGTGCAAACAGCTATTAACTTGACACCTAACTGATAGCATGCACAGGTTGCACCTAACTTCTACCTACTTTCTTCAAATGGCAATTTCTCAACTAGCCATGTACAAATCTACATGCATGTGTCCATTAGAGTGATTGCATGATTTGCATGTCACTATGGAAACTTAGGACATTATACATTTATTGTGGCTCGAGTTTCTACAAGGTCATAATTGACCAATTCCATGTGAATCTCTATATGCATGTCAAACTAGACATTGTCAACATTATTGCATATCATACTAGACCAACTAGACTTTATGCATGTCATTGGAATTTGATCTACCTAACCCAAACTCGCCCTATTCTACAAGGATATGTGCTCAATTCACATACCTTGGATATGTACAAAATATTTACATGGGTAGGATCCCCCAAACATTAACAATAGATGATAGATATGTTTTACAATTTTTAACACTCCTCCTTAAAATATATCTATCTGATGTTGGTGAAGATCCTTTGAGTTTGGATTCTTTGCTTTGCATTTGAAGTGAAGATGAACAAAGAATCCATCATAGTAGTATGCTTACCAAATCCACGATAAGTTCTCTTTGATAGAAATCTTTTCCAAATGCCTTTGAAAAATATTCCACCAACCTGCTATTATGCCAATGTACCTCCTGCATGTCTGATGTCGATCCTGGGTATGCAAAGTCCACATGCATGAAGTTGGCTGCAAGACAAACTGAAAAAACCAAGGCTTCCATGCCTCATCATGATCACAAAGATCATAAACATCAAGATTGTACCATGAGCAATATTTAAGATTAAGCATACTAGCTTCACTAGTCCAAAAACTATGAACTCTATCCAAAATGGATCTAATCTTGAAACCATACTCAAACTGGATCAAATTAAGGCTAAATACTTTCTTGAGGGTGTAAGTGTCCTCTGTGGATGCTTCACTTAACCTCACAAGAAGTTTACAATATGCCTCAATACATGAAAAAACTCCTTTTTTCAAACTATGAGTACTAAACTCATACTTGCTCTTACTCAATTTAAGAGCATACAAATGATGGTACAACATCTTGCTTTCTAGATGTTTTGGAAACATACTAAAGTCACAAAAGACAAGAATTAACTCCAAACTAAAGACTTCATTCAAAAACAGAATAGTCTTACTTGATCTTTGAGATAAGCAAATCTCAATTAAGCAAGATACATTATTAATCAAAGAAAAAGAACAATAGGTGAGTAAAACAAAATGAATACCACCTTTACTTATCTTTTCTTTTCCATTAAATAAGATCAACAAGGACTCGGCCTTGTACAATGATGAAGATCTCCTTGGACATGCATGTTGAGGATACTCCTCCTCAAACCTTGACCTCATCACAACTTGATTACTTGCCATAGTAATGACTTGTGATGCACTATGAGACACTGTGCTTTCGACCTCTTCCAAGATGGAAAATAGGTCCTCAAAATCAAGAACTTCTCCATGCTCAAACACCTTTGAGATAGAGAGTGTAAAGGCTATGTAGCCTTCCTTGATGGTTAGGCATCCAACCATGATCCACAGACCAAGATCACCATCCTTCTTTCTTTCCAAGAAACCACATGCAAAGCAATAGTCTTCAAGAACACTGAAGTATACAACCTTAGGCTTATAACTGAACAAGACTTCATAAAGTGCACTTCTTCCATTAGCTTCATAACTCCATAAAGTTTTGCATGATGGAACATACACATGCACCAAAAAACTTGAAGAGACAAGACACAACCAAATGTAACTTGTGGATCCATCAATAGTACATGCAAAGCAAGAAACACCTTCCTTGCTTACTGATAAAGAAAGATGAACATCAGAATGTTCCAACTCCATAGAATGTTCTATCTTTTTAGAAGACATTAAATATGGATGCATAAGTGATTTTGCCATAGAATAAGCCACTCTTGGCTTGATCTCCTTGACTATAATAGGCATAGACCTGAAGTTGAAAACATACAACTTCCTATGCCATAGCTCCTCCTTGGAAACATAAGTCATCAATGCAGCATCACATAGACTTGAGTTTTCATGCACATCTAGCTTGAAAATACCTCCATATCTAGATCCACTTGCAAGGATCTTATCTTCTTTCTTTATGAAACAACCATTGATATTAAAATCCAGTTCATAACCATCATCTAACAACTTTCCTACACTAATCACACTCTTTGTGAGATTAGGCTATCTGACTTAGAGTTGCTGCTCTCTTTCACTATAGGTATTTTCAAAAATGTACTACCATCCTATGTGAAACACATGCAACCGTATTTGAGACAGATCTCAAATATTCCACAAGACAAGCTAACTAGATCAGATACACAAAGTGGATTGAGACACTTCGATTAGTTTGAATCCTACTTTTGGCACGTGTGAAATGCAACAAAAAAAAACACTATTGACACTCAGAAGACTCAAAGGGTGTTCAATTACTTCAAACTCAATCTTGATCTTTAGTTTCTTGTGTAGGATGCTCAAAACCATGAATTCAGAACAAAGTAAAAATTGATTCAAATCAAAATGTTGTCACTCGGATATTGGACCTATCCTAATCCTCTTTAAGAGCTTATAACTCTTGCTAGACATTTCAGATTGATTTGGTTTCAATTTCTACGGAAAGTACAGATCATAAGCTTTTCATCAAGCTATAACACTGCTATCTTTGGATCTATCAGCAAGGAAAACAAAGGGACTGAAAATCACTGATTTTCACACGTGCGGAATTCCAGAATTCCATACTACCTCAATTTAGGTCTGAAAATTCAGTTCAGGTCCGATTTGATCCAATTACACTTCAGAGAAATGTTAGAAAAGGTGAAAAACTGCTTTTTTGCTTGTTTATCTCTCAATTTCTTGTACGATCAAGGAAATTAGCATGCAAAGCTTAATGAGGCTCTGATACCATGTTGAAAATTCCAGAATTCACACGTGTGGGGAATGTCCACAAGAGTGACTGATCTTGATTAAGCTTTGTGATTGGCACAATACCCTGATTCTAGATTGTTCAACAAGATCTAGTTTAGAAGATATGGCTAATTCACAATCTAGCATGCTAATCAATAGACTATCATAGTAATGAATCAAAGAATGATTAAAACAAGATTACAGTGTTTTAGCATTAGCTTCAACACGAGTTAGAGAGAGAAAGCTAGAGAGATAGCAAGAAAAACAGTCTAGATCCAACCAAGCATGAGATAACTACAAAACTTTGGTTCTTCATCGTTATTGGGATTGCTATTTCTTATACTTTTTGTGAGAGAGAAAGGGAGAGAGATAAGAGTAATTTTCTATCATTGTTGTGGATTTAGGGTTAATGGAAGTAGGGTTAATGGATGTAGTGTTAATGCTTAGTGTTAATGGATGTTAGTGTTAGATCCTCCATTCATGTTGAACTCTGAACTATACTATCGCTCTCATGGGAACGAACCTACGCATGACAACTAACTCCGTCTCTTTGATGCTAGATTGACTAGATCTTGGATTCAGGTTAGGCAAGGAAAGAAGACTTAACCAACTTGAAGTTTCGAAAATCAACATTGAGATCCAACCTGGCGCCATGCTAGATCGGGGTCCCGATGTGAGTGACTTCCCTCCAAGCAAGCCGCCCGACATACATCAAACTTAACCAACTCGAAGCTTCGTTACAAACGAATAACATCCATTCCAAGCAAGCAGTCTGACTTACATCAGACTTAACCAACTGAAAGCTTCGTCACGAGCGCTGGAAGCCAACCTAGCGCCACGCCAGACTGGACAGCCATAAATAGGTAACTTCCACCCAAGCAAGCCATCCAACTCAGCCGATAGGTTAGAGACTGTTCCCCAAGAGCTTAACCCATTCACGTTCATGCAAGGAACACTCAGAACCACAAGCCGCAACAGATATGGAGACAACCAGTTCCTGGATCAAATGCTCCCGACAGCATACCGTTGGCACCACGGACCGAATGGTCCTGACGGCATATTGTTGGCGTCCCGGGATACGACCCTCAGCTATGTGCCAACTTAAAAATTTTGAAGTGGCCTTACAACTGGCGCTTTTACCAAACACTGAAACCCAGAAGGTAATTAGAGTCAGTTTGAGAAAAATCTCACTTTATTGATAAATCTGAGAAGGTTACATTTTAAGTGTGTAACCGACCCTAGTCTCCGGGGGGCTAGCATGCCAAGGCGAGAGCCATGACAACATTCCAACAAAGGAGGCTTGGTTGGAACTCGCCCTGAGTCGCAACCCGCACTCCCCTATAGTGTTGGTGTGATTCGGCACCCCCCGCCTCATACCAAGCACTCTACCCAAGCTGATAAAGCACGTTTTTCTCTCTCTAGCATTTTCTCTTTCTAGAAAGTCATTTTCTCTCTCTAGATTTTATTGATCCCCAGGCTTTCTTTAATCATGCCTAGATTGTGTGAGGTGATTGCACATCGATTTGAGCTCTCTGGACTTCGCTAGAACCGATTAAAGATTTTCAGCCATAGGAACTTGGCGCCGACTGGATTCTAGTCACAGTGGCGCCGGGAGTGACGCCGGCGCCGTTGGTGCCGGGAGCAGTAGGGGCGCTGCTGGCGCCGGGGACAATGCTGTCGCTAGTGGCGCCGAAAGTAAAGCTTATGAAGATAGCTTTACAACATCCACCCCACCTTTATAAAATCTGATGTCCTCATCAGATGTCAGATTAAAGTAAAGGTATCTCCCAATTAAAATAAGTATACATTTAAGCTACTTGGCACAGTACTCAATTTACTGGCCACTTTTTATTAACATTGAAACTGGCACACCACAAGCCGGAGGCTCAGCTCTTTGTACTGAAAAATTGCATAACTTGAAAATATCTCTTTGTCTAGGAAAAGCATAGATTTGATATCGCTTTCGTAAAACCCAAGAACCTTATTAACTGGTGACAGAGGCCTTTCTTTGAAATGTTCGCCCCTGTCACTTCTGACTTTTGACTTTGGAACTCCTTTGAGCTCCTGATTTGTCCTTGATGCACTTTGTGTTGAGCTCCCTGAGCTCCATATTTGATCAGTTCCGCACAGGTATCAAGGCTCGCTGAGCCAAAGGATTTATCGTTTGATTGCCCACTTTATGGTCCACTCCATGCCTTGTTGCTTTTGCACCTTGATTTCTCTCCTTGTCCCAATCTGATCTTGATACTTTTCCATCTTGGCTCTTTAAGGTAGGCAAAGATTGAGTACTCCGCAATGCACCTCTCACTTAGCTTGAAGTAGCTCTTTGAATCAGCCCAAATGTAACCATTGACCTCGTGGAAAGCCAAAGGGTCACACCAGTTTGATCCGCATACGAACTATCTCTTCACGTTTGTTTGAAGCACCATGTCCGTCGTGCAAAACTTGACTTTCACAATTCCATCACTGGTCAGTTGCCTCACAGTCCCGTTATGCAAGCCTCACCCAATCACAAGCACGCCAAACAGGCCATCAAGCCATACATTGACCTCACCAACGATATGCACTGGACTAATGATGGCTACCTTCTGGAAGTCATCACTGAGCCTTCCATCCACGCTGCTGCCCAGTTGTTGAATCATTTTCTGATGGTTGGCAACCTCAGGAAAGACCGCATCACATCTCAAGTCCTTCACAGGATAGTGGAGTCCCACACAAAGTTGGGCAATGCCCCTCTTGAACCATATAACTAGTTCAAGACTGTTTCTGGTGAGCTCAAGCGAGCTACTAAGGCCAATACAAAGCAACAGTTCGCCACTGGCTCTCTATTGTCCCTCTTAGCCGCTTCTCACTTAGAAAACAGAGTCCATGGCTTCCACCTGGATTCTGTGCTTTCGGTTTACGAAGAAGCACCGGCCGAGTTTCGATAGATTTTGCATAACTTTGTCCAGTATGAAGAGTCTTCCGAATCAAGCTTTGATCATGCATATAGCATCCAATAGTTTTAAAATTTTTGATAATATTTTGGTATTGGAATAGCAATTCGATGTGCGTAGTCCAAATGTAGCAAATACATCGTCTGCCAGGCGCGCTAATCCAATATCCCATGGGCAAAAAAATAATATTCGAATGCATAATGAAAATGTTCTGAATGAACATTATCTCAAAATGAAAAATTTTGTCTTTACGGTGCTTAAATAGGACGAGAGATTGTAATAATTCTCCTCGTACACGTTTTTCAATGATATCCATTAATCATTTGTTTATAATTTTTTTAATGATTTATTCATTATTCAATATCTCATTTCTCATGAGACTTGAGAATTCCTAGTTGGAGACACTTTTGGCAAGTATGCTTTGGAAGAGGACCTTAGATTCACTTACCATTGAGTCCGCTGGTTAATGTATTCAAATCTCAGTTAGAGATCTATATATGATTGACAGCTTGAATCCAAGATTCTAGGTTATGCATGCTTATGGGGTGGGGTGCGGAGGAGGTGGGGTTTGTGATGGAAAAACACATTCTCATTGTTATCCATGTTTAAGTAGATAGTTGCAAGAAAACATAGTCTTTATGAAAAGATAAAAGGTCGAGACACTCATTTTTAGATTGGTATAGAGATATTTTAAAAGTTTCTAAATTCAAAGCACACTTTATGTAAAATATAGATTGTAGAGATTTTGCATTTGAAAAGTCTTTTTCTATTGGGACATTTCATAGTTCCCATAAAAAAAAGAGCCTACAAGGAAACCAGATGAGAGATTCATAAGCTTTCATTAGAGAGTTGTCTCCTAGTAGTGTCTCCTAGTAGGATAGTCTCACAACAAAGAGAGACCTTGAGTTTTTTAAATCTCCAAAGTAGCATCTAGGAAGAGATAGGGCACTCAAAGAATGGGTGCAAGGTAGTTCTAGTACTAGTTGATAGAGACGACAACTTTTGTCTCGAATGAAGGGCCATAAACTACCAGGGAAGGGCATCAATAATCATGTGGTGGATGAAAGTCTTATATTTGAAAAATATAATTTTGTTGATGGTTTTGAGTTTTTAGGCCAAAACTTCAATCGGTATGTGCTAAATCCAAAACATTAAAATTAAATAATTCTCTATAAATGTGTATAACCATTGGAAGATTTGGCACTTTGATGTCCCAATTGTCCAACACGGCTCTTGGAATTAGATATCTATTATTGTTGTCTTTAGTTTTCAAGCTAAGTTTTTTGCACAAAAGGAAAATGAACAAAATTATGAGTTGATCCATTGTCCACTCAAATACCAACTTTTTGATATTTTTAATTGTAGTACTAAAGGAACAATCACGCTCACAAATCAATAGAGCAATTTCTAGTTTTGTACCTTTACTATCTGGCATCTCAATGATTTGAGCTATGGGATGCTTTCACTCAAGGTAGAGTTTCATCACGTGTCCAAGCTTATTGAAAATATAACATAAGTTCATCTTCCTAGTCTTTTTTCAAGAGACGTGTTTCTTTTGATGGACCTTTGACGCCATTTGATCAAGCTCATCAAAGTATTTGACCTGAATTCTCTCATGAACTATTTTTTTCTCTTATTTGGTCCAAGTGTCGATGAATTTGCTTGAAGCTCTTTCCTCAATGCTACTACTATAAAATCATAATCTAGATCACATCATCGAGATACTAAAGCACATTTCATTTGCATTCGATCTAATAGGCAGTTGGTAAACCAAAGATAAATTGCTAGAGCACCAACTTGAAATCAAATGATAGATTTTATTCCCTAGATTCATAACTTCTTGGATACAAGAATCCAAACTCTCAATTTCCATTTGTGTAATCAACAAAATTCTGATAGTAGTCGGACTCATCTACAACCAAAATTGATTTTGCAAACATTTTTATGAACGTGTCCCTTGTAGTGGGTTTGAGCTACATATCATGCCACCAAGATGAGGCCTTGCCACAATGAAATAGGAGCACATTTTCAATTTTTATTTTTGTTAAATTAATTTGAGAATTTAGATGGTTGTTCCATTTGACCAATCAATCATCCATGACCTTAGTGTTTTTTTTTCTCCCAAATACGGTTCATATTGAAAATCCAAACTTGGAAAAGCCAAACTTTTCACTTGTGTTAACAAAACTTCCATCTAATAACCCCTCAAATTGTTTCAATTATTCATTTAATTGAGTTTCACACTCAACTACTGGCAAATTTGGAGATTTTTTTGGCATACACAACTTTGTTGTACCACTTGGATTTGCAATTCCATCTCTCACTTTTTTCTATCTTAAAAATGTAAAATTGTCATAGCTAATAGATATGTCCATGTATTGTCCTCAACATCAGTGAAAATCTATGACCTTTAGCTAGATGACATTGAAAAATTCAATACTATTCCCCTCCATAGGCCTCTCATGATTTGGTGTATGGTAGCTATATGCTGATGGTGTGACATTTCTCCTTATTGAGTCTTTGTTGGTGCATAACTAGGAGGCTAGATCCATTTTGATCTAGATTGGTTAGGTAGGTTTGAGCCACCATATGTTCCCAATGTTTCTCTTATTTCAGCATCCTAGTATTGATCCTTGGAGGAGGTCTTGATAAAAGCTACCCAACTATTTTTGGGCAAAGGTTGCTCTTACTCTTTTCTACTTACAAAAAGATCAAGCACAAAATTAGTGGATAGAAAGACTCCAAAACAAGCTTGGTGAAAACACCTCTTTGAAAAAGTGTGTCCTCCTACAAGAATCTCCAGCCTTTTTGGTCACATGTGTAGATAGTACAGCCTAGGGTGACATGGCACTCCTCTTGTTGACCCCATTTCCCTCTTATTGTGATTCACAAAAACCAATTTGGTGCTCTGTAGCCAAAGTTATTGTCATCAAAAATTTTGGCAACTATCAGTTAGAAAATTCTAACATCTTTGAATTTTGTCTTGATTGAATTTGAAAAATCAACTGTATTTTGTATTTCTCGGTTGAGAGATCATGTTTTGCATCACTTTGAATATTTGAAGGTATGCACAAGTGACTTACAATAGTTTGAGCAATAGTGATTCATGCATGGATTTTTTTTTCATACCATCAGAGTGACGGTTGCAATTTATGATTCAAAATGACTGAATTATGTAAAAATTTTAAACAATGACATTTGTTTGTTGATGTTTGAATGCCAATTTAAACATGTAATGAATGGTGTTGAAATAGTGTATCAAAAGTTGAGATTGAGTTCTGTCATTTTTCAAATCCAATATTATTGAATATTTTCTAAAATTGGCTTCAATGAGTTCAGCAGCCTAACCAGGCCACTCACTTTCCCTATGAGTCATTGCTAGCCCCGTGCAAATCCACCATCACCCGTTTTAGGCCTCTAAAATAATAGTGTTAGAAACAGCGTATCCACGTCGAAGGCAAAGCTAGTCTGATCCACCCAGCCAATGCATTTTCTTATAGAATGCCCCTCCTAGCCCAGTGTGACTTTGCATGGGAGTGGTAGGTGGGAGTTACTGCCAACACCCGTTGTTCATGATGCATGCACTAGATTATTGTTGCATATGGGGTCCCAGTCCATCACTGATGGATTACATGGACCCTGACTCTCATGCATGCATCCGCATGTGTCTACATGCATATGCATGTGTCCGCATGGGCATTACTGACTGCATGGTATGCATGCATGCCTGACTCACAGTATCCTCTGCACTCTAGTGGTTAGCTATTCCCAGATGTTGGGTTGGTACTGTTATGGTCTCGTAACACTCTTCTAAGACAAAATATGGATATAATTGTCGAAGTATACTGTCTTTTTCCCAAGTGGCATTCTCAACTGGCTGATCCTTCCACTTCATTAAATATTCTTGACATAGGGTATGATAAGTCTGTGTCTCCCTTGCTGAAAAATGGTAAGCTATCAAAAATGAGCTCTGATACCATGTTGAAAAACTGTGATACTGTGGAAATATCGAATGATATCGGATCATAGGAGATCTGGTTAAAACAGATGTTCTGATATCATATCGATAATGGTAAAGATAGCAATGAAAGTAAAACAACGGATCGTTGTAGATTGGAAGTGCAACAGTTACCAGCAATAATCAAGATGAATAAATAGTAGTAATGCTCAATAGAACAAATCAGTAGTGTGAAAAAAAATGTACTCTTGATTGATTGGGAAAATTGAGCACAATAGCTTGAAGCAAAACGGCTTCAGCTGGTTGATCATTGTTGTTAAAACTTGTGTCCAGATTAATCAACTATAATCCAGACCAGAGTAGCAATCAGTCTTGATGGTGCAAATTACAGAATCTGGAAATTCAAAATCAAAACACTCCTAAAGGGCATCAAAAAGGATGAGCGTGCAATGGCAATCATCGTTTCGTCCATAAATGAAGATCTACTCATGCAGATTGAAGACTGCGAAAGTGGCCATGCAGTGTGGGAAAGATTAAAGGAGAAGTATGAAGTGAGGACTGCATCTTCACTCATGCACCTTCACAATCAGCTACAATCCATATGGTGGGATGGCAACCAGTTAGATCAGCACGTTGAGAAGATCAGAACGATCTTCGCTCAACTCGTTGCATCAGGACAAGAGCACCAGGTCCCAACACCACAACAGTTGATGTACTTCATGAAATCTCTACCAACATCCTATCAACCGCTGAGAATGCTCATATTGAGTCTACCATATATGACATTCGACAAAGCAGTCAGTCTTGTTGCTGATGAGAGACTGATGAGAGACGAAGGAGAAGGAAGCAGTGATCAAGAGAAGGCTCTCTTCACGAAAGGAAGGAAGAAGAACAAAAACAAGCCAAGATTGGAGAAGACGAAGTCCTCGAATCAACAATCTCCTTCCTGTGATCACTACCACAAACCAGGCCATACGACCAACAAATGCTGATTCAATCCAGCAATACCTTGCATGCACTGCAAGAAGAAAGGGCATTCTGCATACGACTACAGATTCAATCCAAAAAAAAAAACAAAGCTGAAAAGACAAATGTTGCAGAGTCATCAAAGGATGCTGAAAGAGGTGACAAAGCTTTCATGATACTCGACGAAGCTTCGACAAGCTACTCTGAACACGACTACGATGTAGTCATCGCTTCAGGAGCAACATCTCACATAACCTGCAACAAGAAGATCTTGATCAACTTTCGCGAACTCAAAAATGACAGAGCCGTGATTCTAGGCGATGGAAGCAGACACGATGTAAAAGGCATCGGCTCTCTACAACTATGAACATTGTCAGACCAAGCAGAGCTGCCAGGATCACTCTATGTGCCCTCACTCAAAAAGGATCTGCTATCTATTTCCAAGATGGCAGATCTAGGCATTCGAGTTTTGTTCGACGGCAACACTTGTCGTATGATCGAAAAGACGACAAACAAGTTGTTAACGGTCGGATGCAGAGAAGAAAATCTCTACCAGGCCAAAATAATCAGCAACTTTGAAAGCATATTAAATGCTTCAGAAAACGAAGATCAGTTTTGGCATAGAAGAATGTATCATCTGAACATGCGGAGCTTGTATGACATGAGCAGAAAGGACATTGTCACAGGTCTCAAGATTTTGAGGCCAGAGGTTGAGTTCTGTGAAGCTTGTCAGAAAGGCAAGCAACATCGGAATCCATTCACACACAAGGAAGAAGATCCAAAGAAGTTCTTGATCTCGTCCACTCTGATGTGTGTGGACCGAGGAAAACATATTCGCTCTCAGGTTCGAGATATTTTCTAATATTCATAGATGATTACAAGCTAATGACCACGATCTACTACTTGAAGAAGAAATCCGATGTATTTGATTCTTTCAAGAAGTTCGTGGCATTCATAGAGCGACACACCTCAAAAAAGATACAAATCCTTAGATCTGAAAATGGAGGTGAATACAAAAGCACAAAATTCTCAAGATTTTCCAAAGAACAGGAGATCGAACACCAGTTCACTCCTGCATATACACCAGAATACAACGGTGTGGTAGAAAGAAAAAATAGAACGCTAGTCAAAGGGGCCAGATGCATGATGACACAGACTCAATTGCTAGGTCAATTCTGGGCCGAGGCAATAGCTGCAGCTGTACACCTATAGAACAGATCTACAACGACAACGCTGGAGAACAAAACATCATACGCAATGTGGACAAGCAGAAAGCCTGATCTATCAAGACATGCAGTTCGAGTACTGCAACTTCATAGAAGAGCCAACAACATACCAAGAATCTATCCAGAGTCCATAAGGGAAATTCTGGAAGCAGGCAATGTCAGAGGAGATCGAGTCGATGAGGCAAAACGAGACACGGACATTAGAGCCACTACCAGAAAACAGAAAAATAGTCGACTGCAAGTGGGTGTACAAGAAAAATCTGAAATCAGATGGCACTATTGGCCGCTAAAAGACAAGGCTTGTTGCAAAGGGCTACACGCAGAGATATGGTGTCAACTATTTTGACACATATTTGCCCATGGTGAAGATGACAAGCATAAGGCTACTCCTTGCACAATACAATATGGAAATTCACCAGATTGACGTGAAAACAACCTTTTGCCACGGAGATCTAGAGGCGGAAATCTTCATGAAACAACTTGAAGGCTATGAAGACCTCGACAACAGACAATATGTCTGTTGATTGTAGAGATGCATCTACGGTCTAAAACATGCATTATGGGTCCGGTAGAAAAAGCTTGATGGTCTTTTGAAGTCTCTAGACTTCAACCGTACACAACCAAACTGTAATTTATACATCAAAAGAGTAGGAAAGAATTTTGTGATACTGACCATTTTCATGGATGATTCGCTGATGATAGGAAATTCCTTGATACTGATCAAAGACACGAAGAGTCAGATTTCTAAAAGCTACGAAATCACAGATCTTGGAGAAGCAACAAAATGCCTAGGGCTAGAGATCAGAAGAGATCGATGAAATGGTGAAATGCACTTGAGTTATTCAGAATACGCCAGAAAAGTGCTAAAGCAGTACCACATGATGGACTATGAAGAGAAAGCCACACCAATGATAGTTGGAGCCAAGCTCACGAAACAGGATTGACCAAAAATAGAAGAGGAAGAACAGAAAATGGCAAGTATATCCTACCAGAACTTAATCGGCAGTCTGATGTACTTAACAGTTTATACCAGACCCGATCTGGCCTTCTCTATTTACGCATTGAGCCAATTTTGTTCCAATCTTGGTCTAGCACATTGGAAAATGGCCAAACGAATCCTACAGTATCTAAAGGGTACCCAAAATGTTGGATTAACCTACAGAGCTAGAAACGAAGAGAAAGGATTCGAGCTACATCACTACAGTGATGCAAGCTGGGCAATCTGCAAAGATGACAACAAGTCCATTACTTGAGGATGTACGATAGCGTGCAGAGCTGCAATCAGTTGGATATGCAAAAAGCAAACCTTGGTAGCTCAATCCTCTTGTGAAGCTGAGTATGTCGCAGCCTCAAAAGTGGCGAATGAGGTAGTGTGGTTGCGGATGATGTTGGAGGCAATCGAGATACCACAAGAGGGGCCAAGCACGATGATGATGGACTCCCAGAGTGCCATCTATCTGTCCCAGAATCATGTCTTCCATTCAAATATGAAGCACATTCTTCTGAAGTACCATCACATTCGAGATTTGATCTCAAAAGGAGAGCTCCAGGTTCAGTTCATAAAATCAGAAAGTATGATTGCAGATCTTCTCACGAAACTGCTCGACAAACCACTCTTTACCAAGCAAAGAGAGGCAATTGGATTGAACGAACAAAGTTGCAAGATTCAAGAGGGAGTGTCAGAAATGGTGAACTCCTGCAACTTTCTCGCAGCACAAACAAGACACGAAAGTCGAACGAGAACAATTTGTGATAGTCAACGATTTTTAACTCAAAGCACGAACGATTCACGAATCAATCGCAAATCGTAAACACAACTCCAAGACCGCAAAGTGCAAAAATGGACGAGAAACGAAAAGAACAAAAACACATGAAGAGAAATCTTACGCGCTGCCAGCTAGCAGCTCAACGGGCTTCATGCCCAGCTGAAATGAGTAGCAACGACAGAGACTAACTAACTAGCTGGTTAGCATTAACTAGTCTTGTGATTCTATGTTTAGCTATCTTGTAAACTCCACATAGTGGAGGTATAAACAATCCTCTTTGGATCATAACTAAGTAGAGAGATAGTGAAAACATAGACCTGTAAGAAACAGAGAGAGACGTAGCGAATAGAGTAAGAAAGCAAAATACCATAGCTGTGCATGAAAGCCTGCCAACAAGCAAAACATAGTGAAAGAGCAGAGAGTCATTCCGCCAATGAGCGAGACACTGACGATCTCGCTCTAAAAAAACCAAACTGACAATATAGATGCTCTATTTCATGTATCTCTTGGCCTTGTACTATGTCTCTTGATTGCTAGAATAAAATATGTTTTGTGATGCTTAGTCGAGTGTCTGGGATCCCGTAAGAGCTTTCACACGAAAAGAAAATTTAAAGACAGAAAATTGTTCGCGAATCAGAAGAGAGATGACGAACACGAAACAAAAGAAAAAGCTACCACGACAATCATTGGAAAAAACATCAACATACTTACTTAACAAATTATCTAACTTTTTCTTTCTATGAAAATTATTACGACAAACAAAGTCATCAAAAATAAACTGTAAGAAAGGGGCTGTTGAGAACTCTATGCTCTCCATTTTGATGAACCTCTCGACCATTTTTTTGAAAACTGAGGGTATTATCTTGATATCTCTCCCTGGTACTAGGTCGGTACGGTCCAAATGCATGATCTAAAAATTGAGGTTGTGGTCGCCCAATCATCCACCATTACTCTTACTAAATGATTGCTTATTTTTCCATGCATGCATACTAGGTTATGATGCCCAAAACTGGAGGGTCTCCCTAGCATAACAGTGGTCAATTGACAATGGTGCTCATGGTCTTCATGGAACACCTTTATGTCGATAGCTGCCAAATCAGTGGGGAAACTTACGGTTTGGACTAGGTGTATTTTCTTGTTATCTTTCTTTTTATTGAAGGGTCCTTTAGGGCATTGTCTGATTGTATGTTACTTACCTATACAAACAAAACACAATTGTTTCTGTTTTGCTTTTTCATAATCTTCACTTTTTAATGGTTGTATAATTGTAGCAGGTTTCTGAGGACCTTCATTAGATTTATCAAATTTCTTCTTTTTAAAAAGTTTTTCTTAAATGAGGAGTTTGACTGAGAAGGCTTCTCAGTACTAGACTATGTAGCTTTTTGTCTGCCCATTGAATCATCATAGATTTGGGAAAACTGAATAGCTTGTTCAAAGAGCAGTAGGTGAGTTACGTAGAGTCTAGCTATCGGCAATTGATTTGGAACTTTGTCGCTTGTGTGTGATTGTTTTGGATGATGAATGCATATTTTGTTTTTGTTAATCAAGCTATTACAATCATGAATGATCATTAGCACTTGAATTCGTCCACTAGTTTCAAAACTAATATGTAAAATCCACACTCAAGCAAAATAGGTGTTAGTAGTCCACTTTGGAGTGATCTTTAGGATCCATTAGGTAGTTTACCTTTCATTTTTCACCTCCCTTGAGAAGATCAATCTCATGAGGAGAAGATCTAGAGCCAATGATGCATATATGAGCCAAGAAACCAAGATCCAAGATAAGGTTCAATGCAAAACCAAGAAAATACCAAAAAGAGAAGAAAATAAGCATGAAACTCACTTCCCAATCTAAGCCATTCCACTTTTAGATCCAAAACTAACCTTGACACCCTTAGTTGGCTTAAATCCCCATTTCTAATATGTATTTTAACCTTCTCCCCATTGGATCAAAGCCTATTACTACAGTCGATACTCACTCAGTTGGAGATCCAAACCTATTCTTTGCCCTCTTGATCCGATTGATTAGGGAGGCACGGAAAGGGTCCAACATTTTTTTGGTGCCATTGTTGGAGAGATGGTGCTAAATTCTTCTTAGGATGGATTTTTAGTTTGCATTTCTCTGATCCCTTTCCATAGCAAGGAGGTGGAAAAGGATCATACTACTATTTTAGTGATTTATTGGGTAGAGATGTTCAAATACTACTAGGCACCCTACTCAACACACATCTGACCCTCTGAGAAGGATTGAAAACATATATAGATGAACCAAGCAACGATAAAACAGAGACACACCCTACCAATTTGGTGCCCGATGAAGGAGCCGAAGGATCACAACCAGTCCACCATGTAGGGGTAGGATGGAAAAAGGATGCCAAACATGTAACGATTTTAATCATGCATTGGGGGTTTCCACAAGAATTGGCCATAGTCGATGGAGGATCCAGAGGGAATATCATCTCCTCCAAGTTATATCATGACTCGGGGCCTACTCATATGGTATGCACTCCTTTCACAATTCGATTGACTGACCAATCTAGTGTGAAACCATTAGGCATAGCCAAGGAGATACACACCAAAGTAGCAGGAATCCGTTTCGTGCTAGATTTATATCCCAATAAAGAGATGAGCGGAATCAACGAAGAAACCCAGCGAAGGTCATCAAGATTTTGTATCACTTTTTATGATAAGCCTATAGGATGTACCCCAAGAACCACCACAAGGAAGATTTGATGTGAGAAGGAGATAGAAGCTCTTTAGGTGTTCACCTAAAGTAAGGTCGTGAATATGAGGATGAGGATTTTCTCAAATACATTGATCCTCACCATTTCAAGTCTGTGCCAAGATCTTGAAGAATTAGACCCACGAAAGCTGCTAGTGAACGAAGATCTCATGAAAGCAGCAGAACCCCTCAAGGCAATGTTGTAGTAGGCCGAATGGAAACAGTATCTGAAGGATCTACAACTAGTGTTCTGATAATTGTAAACGATCTCTTACGAGAATGCATATACTGGGATCTAGTTGAGGATGAAGCTCTATACAAGCTAGAAGTCTCATTATTGGACAATAGCACTAAGATTGTGAAAGACCCAACAACCTATCATCAATCCGATTTACCGACGTGTGCCAAGGGTAACGAGCCTGTCACTTTGGATCCCCATCTAGAGGCTCTCCAAAAAGAAAAACTCTCGTTCCTATTGGACAATTGGGACTGAGGACATCTAAGAGCATCAATTTGGAGTAACGTTAGATCTAGATAGATAGATTAAAGTTTAGGCCCTATTAGGCTAGTGAAGGCTAGTCTTAGTTTTCTTTAGAACGACCCTTATTGATCCGATTAGAAAGTAGGCTAAATCTAGTTAGGGAGGTTAGATGCAGTACCGATAGACCCCTATATCTAAAAATTCCACCTTTTATAAACTGTCTTCATCAATGTATAAACTCCCAACCTACCCAACCTTTGTCCATTTTCCCTTGTAAAAATGCCTTAGAAATACCCTAAACGGCCCAAAAAATACCATATTGCTATTTTGAATAGTCTCTGCCCCTGCCATTATTGTCCTCTTCTATCGATACACGCATGGTCAAGTCTATCCAGAAAAATTCCAACATAACTACAAGTTAGGCTCAATTTTTGACAAAATTGTCAATTTTAGTAAACAACATGAGTTTTTGATAAAAAAATCTCTCAAATCTAGCAACCAATAGGGAAACGGATTGTGTATAGTGAAAACACACTCATGCAAAGCCCCGAGCTCATCAAATAGTGTCTTACGGCTCCGGCGACATTATGGACAGATCTAGCATTTCATCCACTGCCCAGAAGACGAGAGCATGGGCGACATTGAAAACTCCCAACAACGGCGCCTATAACTGGCCACTAATAAAATCAACACATGGTGGAAGACAATGGTCGACTTCAATAGGGCCCTCAACCAGTTCCTGAATGACACAGCTAATTCTCCATATCCCATTGTATTGGAAGCCTACTATAATGTGGAGACTCTTTTTATCGCAGCAAAGGTTGATACTAGGTGGGATATGTGCTTCAGAGAGTTATGTTTCAACCCGAATAAAACCTTCAAATCAATGACAATCGAGGATCAAATCCCTCTGTACTGGACCTACCATCGCTTATCGGCAACATCATCATCCTGTAAGGGATCAGAATCATCGAACACTTCCATAAACTTTTAGGTGGAAGGAGACATGGTTGTAGAATATGGAAGTGAGGCGGCCCGTGCTTCTACAACTTGGATGGTGGACCTATAGTTACAGAAGACACTTGTGAAGGATCAAAGACAAGGGTAGTAGTAGAACATTGGGGTACGGGTAGTTCTGATCAAGTAGCAGCAGGAAGTATTGGCGCAGTTGATATCTAGTGTACCATCCACTATCTAGAAGGAGATCTTGGTCAGCTTTGTAGACTCCAAGGCATCGGGGCCTATAATTCGCCAATCATAAAGTCAGAAAAGGGTTGGAGCACGACCATCAATTTTAAAAGAGTGCCCAACTACTTCTTGACCAATGCGGCTAACTCTTTAGATCCCATTGTACTGTGGAAGCCTTCTACAATGTGGAGACCTTACTTACACCTGCCAGAGTGGATACCTAGATATGTGTTTTGGAGAATACTGCTTCGACCCAAATAAAGTTTTCAAAACGACGACCATTGTGAATCAGATTCCCTTGTACCGGACCTACCATCACTTGTCCTCAATGCCATTCGTTAATATCGCGAGGCTGAAAAGATGGTATATGACACGCTTCCTTGACAATATGCACCCGACGTTCGGCCCAATCCGCTCACAATCCACAAAGTGCAACCAATTGTGGGACAGAGATTTGTTTCAATGAGAGCGATAACATAGTTCATAATAAAACACATGCTTATGATCCAGGTCTTTCATTCCGATGAAGGTGGTCTGCATCATCTTCTTTTCAATTAGATCCCTAATCAAGTGATACTTGATCGCAATGTGTTTCGTTCTGGAATGGAACACATGATCTTTCGTCAGGTGTATTGCAGAGGTGTTGTCCATCTGCAAGACTAGAGACTCGTTCCTTGTTTCGTCCAATTCGTCCAAGAACTGCCTTAGCCAGATTATCTCATTGGCTAACGTACTTTGCCTCGTAGGATGACTGGGCCACAACGGTCTGCTTCTTGCTGATCCAGAGAACTGCTGCTCCTGATGTGATGGTGCATCCTTCTGAGACGCTTTTACAGTCGTCCTTAAGGGATGCCCAGCTAGCATCACAGTAGAAAAGAATCCAGTGAAACCTGCATCACGACAATAACACAAGACATAATCCCTCGTTAATTGAAGATATTGCAATATGTGTTTTGCAATATTCCAATGTGTCGAGCCTGGATTCATGCATAATTGGCTCATCCTGAACACTGCATAAGCAATGTCAGGTCGTCTGTTCTCTGTAAGGTACATCTGCGAACCTATCAGCTTCCTATGAGGTGTGAGCTACATCTGTTCTTTCTCTTTCTCATTCTTCAGACAGTCATTGCTTGTCAGCACCGTCCCTACGAGCATTGGAGTATTTACTCCTTTGATGTTCAGCATCCCAAAGTCCTCTAGGATCTTCTAGGTGTATTTGGACTGGTGAAGGTATAGCTTACCTCCCTCGTAGTCTCTTTCAATCTGCAAGCCAAGGTAGCACCTGGCTTCTCCCAGATCCATGATCTCAAAATATTTCGAGATGTCTATCTTCACTTCAGCAATCAGTTGTTCACTCTCGCAAAGTATCAGAGTGTCATCTACATATACAGCCACAATGATGATCTGGCCATCTGTGACTCTCACATACACATTGGAATCAGCCATTAGTGGCTTGAATCCTAATGATTTCAAGGCTTATACCATTTTTGAGCTGATTGTTTCAGACTGTACATTCTTCTATACATTCTGCATGCATAATCAAAAAATGAATTCAAGACATATCCTGGGGGCTGATCTATATAGTCCTCTTCGTCTAGCTCGCCATGCAAGAATACTATCTTCTCGTCCACAATGTGGATCCTAAGGTCATAAGCTGCTACATATGCAAATAACAGTCATAGGGACGAATGCTTAACGACAGGAGAGAAGGTTTCAGAGTAGTCAATACCATATCTTTGAGAAAATACCTTTGCTACCAGTCTTGCCTTGTATTTCATCACATTTCCATCTGGTCTGTATTTGAGCTTGAAAACCCTTTTGCATTTGACAATCTTGCGCTTATGTGGTAATGGCTGCAACGTCCATACCTGGTCCTTCCTCATGGACTCCATCTCTTTGTTCATGGCTTGGATCCATTTGTCCTTTCCTAGACTTTCAATCACTTCTCAAAAATTTGTGGTTCGTCATTTAATCCGCAGAACTCCTCTGATGTAGAAGCGGAGGTACCTGGCACATATCTTGCTGGCGCTCTTCATGGTTTTGTCGACCTTCTGGGAGATTTTCCTAGGACAATGCCTTTGCCTTTGTCTGCTCTGCTAGGTCTGGAACCATCTTGGTTTACAGGAACTGTAGCAGTGGCTGTCTCTCGAATCTTTTGTCTTCAGATTCATCACTCAAATGGGAGGCGACTCAAAAATTTTCATTTTCGTGTTTGTCCTCTGCTCTCTCTGTCACTGGTGGCAGATCATAGTACTGTCTCTCTAGAACTTCATAGCTGATAGGAACGTCATTGGCCATTGTCCTACTCTCATCAAATCTGACATCTCTCACTGTTTTCACAGTGTTCGTGTCTGGCATGTAGACTCTGTAGTATGATGAGTTGTTGTCATAACTTACCAGAAATCCCTGCTCGGCTTTCTCATCAAGCTTCTTTTGAAGCTGATCAAGAATAGGTGCATAAGCTGCACAGCCAAAGATTCTGACGTGAGACAAGTTGGGCCTTCTACCCCACCATAAATCGTGTGGTGTCGTGTGAGGTACACCAGACTTGTCTGTCCTATTTTGGATATATGCAGCTGTAGCTACTTCTTCAACCCACAATACCCTTGGAGCTTTCGAGTAGGCCATCATGCAACTGGTAGCTTCTATCAGAGTCCTATTCTTTCTTTCTGAAACACCATTTTGTTGCGGTGTGTAGGCCGTGGTCCTTCTGTAAATGATTCCACGATCATTAAAAAAGTCAGTGAAGCGATTCGAGATGTATTTGCAACCTCAATCTGTCTTGATCTGCTTCACTTTGCTGCTTGTACACCTCTCAGCCCAGTTCACATATTCTGTGAATTTATCAAGTGTTTCAGATTTATTTTGAATAAAATACACTCTAGCAAATTTGCTATAATCATCAATGAAGGTTATATAATATTTGGAGCCTCCTACTGAGATCACATTGAAAGGCCCACAAATGTCAGAATGCACTAACTTCAGAATCTTGGTCGTTCTGTAGTAGTCTTTGATGAGTGGAGTGCGCGACATCTTACCCTTCAAACATGCATCACAGGTGGTCGAACTGGTTGCATTTGAGATGCTGACCCCTGTTATCACTCCATGATGGCTTGCTTGGTAAAGTGCCATTGAGTTCATGTGGCAAAGTCTCCTGTGCCACAGAGTGTCGAGTCATCATGAAACCTGATCTGTAGGTAGGGGTACCTTTAGATGATATAGATTTCCTTTCCTTCTGCCTTGAGCGATCAAAGTACTGGTACTGGCATCAACCATATTGCATGCTTCGTCGGTAAACGTCACATGTATCCCTGTATCTGCTATTCTTGCTACAGAAAGCAAGTCTTGTTGTAGTGTAGGCACAAACAGAACACCTTCGAGCCATCTGTCTCTGCCATTAGTATTGAGCCACAATGAACCAATACCGTTCACTTGATGTTTAGATCCATCTCCAAGAACTATGAATCTTAAAGGATGTACACTTCTGAAATCAGACATTATTTGTCGTAATGTCACGAAGTGTGAGGTGGCTCCTGAATCTAGGATCATCTCATGTGTGTCAAATATTGATGCTGCACACACATCCTCACAGATGTAGGCGATCGAACAGTTTCTGTTCGATCTTTCTTCGCCCATTTTCGAGCTCTCAAGCTCCTCGACATAGGATGAACTGTTGTTCTTCTCATGTCTGTTCTGCGTTGATTTGTTTCTTGGATTCAGATGATAATCGATGGTTGTATGAGCCTTCTTGTGATAGTGGATACACTTAATCTTTGGATTGAGCCAGCATGTATCAACTGTGTACCCGTCTCTTCTGCATCTCATGCAAGTCTTCTTTTTTCCACCTTGCTGCTTTGACCTTCCTTTGCCCTTCCAATTGTCTTTGTTGGTCCTCTCTACTTGCTGATCACAATCTTGCCTTTGATTCGACTCCCTCTTAAACTTAAATTGTTTTTTGGATTCTTCTTTATTGTCGTAGAGGGCTTGGTCAGAACCATCCTTATGATCAAGGTGTTCTTTGGCCTCGACTTCCTCTCAAATCTCAACAATTGCCTTTTCGAAGTTCATTGTAGGATCTTTCGCGAGCAGGGTCCTCGTTGTCTAGAATGATCTGGGTAAGGCTCTCAACAGATAGGTGAGCTACTTCTTAGCTGACACTGTGTTCTGTATTCCAGAGTTATGTAGTGATAGAAATAGATCCTTCATCTTTCTTATGAAAGAAGTGAGGTCCTTCCCATCCCACTGTAGATTTGTCAACTGATCTTCCAACATCATGATTTGACTTTTTGATTTCATCTGAAATCTTGTGAGCAATGCATCCCACATCTCCTTAGCTTTGGAGAGTGTTGCTAGGTCAAGTGTGAGACTATCTTTGATGGATGAAGACAACAAGGCTACTACCTTGTCATTTTTCTCTCTCCGCTCACGTAGTTCCTTGCCTAATGTCATAGGAATCTCCTCTATGCCATCCACCTAGGGAAATAAACATTCTCCCTTGAGTATCAGTGATGTCTTAACTTTTCAGACTAGAAAGTTAGATCCTGAAGAATCAAGAACTATGCAGATCTTGCTCTGCATGCTGCTGATTGAAGTCACTGCTTCTGAAGTTTGTTCTCTTGTTGATGGTTGGTCATCTGAATGCTTGGCCTCTTGTATTTGATAGCTTCTTGGCTATCAGATGGTTGGTCGTCTGAATGATTGGCCTCTTGGATCTGATAGCTTCTTGGCTATGTCAGATTATGACAAGATAAGTAGGCTCTGATACCACTGATGCGAATCGATCGAAGGAATTACGAAAGCGAAGCAAACGATGCAATGCAATTCGGATGGAGTTCAGATGTGATCGCTAGACACTGCTAGTTGAATCACTCCTACAGTCCTCTAGAATGTAGTCAGGCACTACTGATCTATGTTTATGAATTAATGTAGCATTCAACAAAAATTCAACCACTGTGCGGAATTAAATGAATGAGAGAATCAGACACACGAATAACAGCAAACACATTTGCATTCAAGATCATACATCGTAAAGGGTGACATGTGCACAGTGGCTACAAGATCATCTATTGATTTTCTCTGATTCTTCAAGCACTGCATGCAAAATCACGCAGCGCGTTGGTGTGAGAGAAATACAGTGTTCTCACGATAGTGTCTCACTTACTAGCGGGCTTGTGGATCCTATGGATCCTGCTTACAGAACTCGTCTCGCATGCAGGCGAACTTCTTCTCTGTATTTTTTGTCTTGATTGCTTACTAGCATCAAACTACTTTTCTATATCTTTCTGAAGTACCATCCAGTAAGTATATAGTCGCTCTTTGTAGCTTCAAGATTAGAGTGATTAAGCATTTACAACTAATCAAAAAATTACAAGAGTGGCAAATTAGCCATGACCTTGAGTGTATCTGCTGACGTCATGCCATCAGATCAGATATCTGTTCTTCTGGATACTTGCATGATCTTATTGGTACCTTTTGGAGTTTGAGAGCAAAAAAGGTTTTGCGACGTTTTTCGTGTCACGTCGTTTGACTTTGTCCTGCTGGATCGCAAAAAATTCTCATTCGCGAATCTTTCGTGTTCATGTCTTTTTGTCAGGGTGTTCATGAACCTTTCGTGTTCGCGAACACTTTCGTCAGGCAGAAGGGCTGAAAGCTAGCAGAGTTTTGTAAACAAAAACATTTTGTTAAAGTCCTTCTATTAACTTCTAACTTATCAAATAACTATGAGACCATCGGGTTGGACTTACACACACAGGGTGCCAAATCCCTCTCACTTCTTAACTAGAGTTAGGGTTGGCTCAAGATACGCAAACCCTCCAATAGTGTAAAAAGTAGATTCTACTTTTAGGGAGAGAGTTATAATAAATTAGAACTATTGTGCTATCATACCATGGGTCTGATCAGTGGATTAGGACCAGTTGGCCTTGCGACATGGCAAGTCAATGAGACATGCCTCCCATTAACGTGAACGTGGGCTATGGATGGGTTGCCAAAGAAGAAACAATATTTATAGTGTATTTTGGTTTTCAGAAATATAGTTATTATGTGAGTTTGGTGTGAGAGAGTGTATTGTGTTTCATGATTTGTGATCCTGTTTGAAGCAAATTTTAACTGTTACCTGGTCCAAAAGGTCCCAACTAGAAGAAGACTATGGAGGGTTTTCAGGCCCAATTCAACTAGTTTAAAAGCATAATCATGCAGAATATCCAGAAAGATTGGGCAACATTGCAACAAATCTAGCAACAAACCATCCCATAGCTCGAGCCTACCATCACAGTTTCTCCCTCACCAATGTATCAAGATCAACAAGGAGCAGATCAAGGGGATGTGCCAAATCAGAAGCCAATTGGTGAAGGGATGATTGACATAGGAGTCATGAACACAAAGCAAATAGAGGTAGAGCAAATAGAAACGTCTAAGGTCTCTTCCAACTAGACAGTATCATCCTCTCACTTCTTTGCACATTTCTAAATACTAGAGCAGAAAATCTGAGAATATGTTAAGAATTTGGGATCAATCAAGATCCAAATCCATAACCTGATCTTTGGTTAGAAATAGATCAACTCTACCAATGTTGCCAATGTGAAAAAATCAACATCTACTTAATGAAAGAGATGCAAACTCTTTAAGAACCTGATCAAACGTCAAACATAAAATATGATGAAATTGTTGTCCATACAAAAATAGTAAACTATTGTATTTCACACATGTGGATCCAAAAATAGCATAAAATAAACATTCATGAACAAGTCCTTTCCCAATGCTTTGGTGAAGATATCAACTACACATTCCCTTGAGGGCACATGTTGAAGCTCCACCTCCTTTGCCATGACTTGATCTCTCACAAAGTGATATGCCACTTCAATATGCTTGCTCCTAGCATGAAAGATAGGATTGGTTGCCAAATTTTGGGCTGATAGGTTGTCACAAAAGATAATTGGGCTCTATGAAAAATCCCACAAGTGAGGATCCTTGATCATCCTCTTGATCCATACCATCTCCTTTGTGCAATGTGTAAGTGCTTTGTGTAAAGACCCTAAAGGATTTCCCCTAAGATGAGGATAGGAGAACACAATAAGAGAGACAATGGAGCCAAACCGCCCAACCAATCCTAGATCAAAACTGGATCTAGCCCCCAAGCCATGCCATGTGAAGCAAGAGGAGAAGAGAGAAATTGGTGACCTAAGCCTAATCTGTTGACGGGAGAATCCCTAACTCATTATATAGAGAGTAGAGTCTTGTGCATGAAACCATGCAACCCCCATGCAGGTCAACTATACATAGATCACATCTCTTCATGCAGTCCTCTTGCCTATATCTGTCACACATACATGCAATACTCCATATGTCTCAATTAGAGTGTCTAGGTCCTCTCAAGGTAATTAGTCACAAATGCCAGAAATGGTGAACTCTTGCAACTTTGTCACATCACGAACAAGACACGAAGGTCGAACAATTCGTGATAGTCAACATGACTTTGACTTGAAGCGCAAACGAGAACAGTTTGCGACAGTCAATGTGTCTTTGACTCGAAGCACGAACAATTCGCTTATCAATCGCGAATCGCAAACACACCTCCAGGACCGCAAAGCAGAAAAAGAGACGCGAAACAAAAACTAAGAAAAGAATGTGGATGATTGGCTGATGATAGGAAATTCCTTGATGTTGATCAAAGACACCAAGAGTCAGATTTTTGAAAACTACGAAATCACAGATATTGGAGAAGCAACAAAATGCCTAGGGCTGGAGATCAGAAGAGATTGAACAAATGGCGAAATGCACTTGAGTTAGTCAAAATACGCTAGAAAAGTACTGAAGCAGTACCACATGATGGACTATGAAGAGAAAGCCACACCAATGATAGTTGGAGCCAAGCTCACGAAACAGGATTGACCAAAAATAGAAGAGGAAGAACAGAAGATGGCAAGTATATCCTACCAGAACTTAATCGGCAGTCTGATGTACTTAACAATTTGTACCAGACCCGATCTAGCCTTCTCTGTTTACGCATTGAGCCAATTTTGTTCCAATCTTGGTCTAGCACATTGGAAAATGGCCAAACGAATCCTGCAGTATCTAAGAGGTACCCGGAATGTTGGATTAACCTACAGAGCTAGAAACGAAGAGAAAGGATTCGAGCTACATCACTACAGTGATGCAAGCTGGGCAATCTGCAAAGATGACAACAAGTCCATTATTGGAGGATGTACGATAGCGTGCAGAGCTGCAATCAGCTGGATATGCAAAAAGCAAATCTTGGTAGCTCAATCCTCTTGCGAAGCTGAGTATGTCACAGCCTCGAAAGTGGCGAATGAGGTAGTGTGGCTACAAATGATGTTGGAGGCAATCGGGATACCACTAGAGGGGCCAAGCACGATGATGATGGACTCTCAGAGTGCTATGTATCTATCCTAGGATCCTGTCTTCCATTCAAAGATGAAGCACATTCCTCTGAAGTACCATCATATTCGAGATTTGATCTCGAAAGGGGAGCTCCAGGTCCAGTACATAAAATCAAAAAATATGATTGCAGATCTCCTCACAAAACCGCTCGACAAGCCACTCTTTACCAAGCAAAGAGAGGCAATTGGATTAAATGAACAAAGCTGCAAGGTTCAAGAGGGAGTGTTAGAAATGGTGAACTCTTGTAACATTGTCGCAGCACAAACAAGACACGAAGGTCAAACAATTCGCGACAGTCAACATGACTTTGACTCAAAGCATGAACGAGAACAATTCGCGATAGTCAACGTGTCTTTGACTGAAAGCATGAATGATTCGCGAATCAATCGCGAATCACAAACACACCTCCAGGACCGCAAAACCGAAAAAGGGACGTGAAACGAAAACTACGAAAAGAACGAAAGCAAACGGGAGATTACAAAAAAGGCAAAGGAAAATCTTTCGCGCTACCAGTTGGCAGCTCAATGGGCTTCATGCCCAGCTGAAATGAGTAGCAATGACACAGACTAACTAACTAGTTGATTAGCGTTAACTAGCGATGTGATTCTATGTTTAGTTATCTTGTAAACTCCACATAGCATGAAAGTCTACCAACGAGCAGAACACAGCGAAAGAGTAGAATGTCATTCTGCCAATGAGCGTGACACTGACGAATTCACTCTAAACTAAAACTGATAATTCAGTCACTCTATTTTCGTGCATCTTGTCTTGTCTTGTATATCATGATTGCTAGAATAGAATATGTTCTGTGATGCGTAGTCGAGTGTCTGGGATCCTGTAAGAGCTTCCGCACAAAAGAAAATTAAAAGATAGAAAATTGTTCACGATAAAGAAGATGGAGTGAGGATGAACACAAATCAGTCCCACGCACATGCTCCCGCGACAGCAAACTGGCCTTGACATGGAATTAAATCATGGCGTGATCAACAATCTCGAATACTGGAGGGCCGGTCTACCATATTAGGACTATTCCATGTCCTTAACTAAATATGGCCATGACATTCTTCCCTCCTTAAATTGCTTCTATCCTTAGAAGCTCCTTAAAACAGGAAAGAATTGTAGGGACAATTTCTTTAACTTTCAATAATAACCAAGAAATCATTATTCTTTTAGTCTGACTTTCATATCAAACAAGTACTCATAGATAAACCAATTTCGAATTGTTATTCTCTATTCTGGAGTACAACTCAAGTTTGAAAAGTAAACTAAGCGATAAATTCCTCAACTAAGCTACACTCAACACAAGTTAGTAACATTACCTTCATGTAAAATACTTACATGAACCAACTGAGTGAAATATTACCTAACTTAGGAGATTAAAGTTAAAGAAATAATAATAATTACAGTCTAAAATTATCCACAAACTCTGGCAGACAATTCAAAAAACTTCCAAGTACAACTATCCTTAGAATCCAATTTTAAGATATGATAATTCATTCACCTAGAATCTCTAGGAGAATCATTAAGATATAGAATGATTAAAACTCAACATTGAGTATCCTAAATACTCGTTTGAGTTAAATGCTCTTGTATCTAGCACCAAATGCAAGAAAAAATAACAATCAATAATCTTAATAGGCTTTCTATCTCCTATAATACTGGAGATCCAATTAAATGAAGAACTGTACTCAAGCATCCGCAGACCATAAACTGTAGTAGAATAACATCCACTAGATAAATTAAATTCTCCACAAATAAAATACTTATCTTGTGAGAATGTTTGTGAGATCCATAGGTTCTCGCTTAAAATATTGGAGTAGAGAGAATTCAAAACACTGATTCGAATTCTTACTTAGTTAATAGATCAAGAATTAATAATCACACTTAAGACTTATCACAATTCCGTATAGTCCTCTGACAACAATTAAGTATCTATTTATGATTCATCATATATATTTAGATTCGTATGATTCATCAATCATAATTTTCTGGAATCCAAAACCATAATCATTTATAGGATACTGGAGTATATGTCCAACATAACTCATGAAAACTAAGAATCATTCCAAAATCTTTCCACTAAGAAAATATTGGATTTAGGAATATTCTTCAATCAAGATTCTTTAACTGAAATACAGATATTCAAGTTCTACAAACCACTGGTAATTAAAGACAGAAAGCATACCAAAATGACAATCATCTTCAACTACAAAAACTTTAGATTACAATCTAGAATCAAATCTAGATACCCAAAGCCCTGATGAATATCAATTCAGTTATTATTCTTAAATTCATTACGATTCGTTATCCAATTCAGCTCTCTGGGATGCAATTACTAATAAGCTGAGTCTATTCCTTAACTAAGGAATACTTAAATCCAAGAATACTGTATATCTAATGCACATAATTTTAACTGATAAACCTAAATGATTTACTAATCATGCGTCTTACAACCAATATAATAAAAAACCATCAGTTCTTGGTGAATCCAAATCACACTGATCGTTTTACCAATTAACTTCAATCTAGAGTAATCAACTACTCAAGTTAATTGCCAATGATTCAAAAATCTCAAATGTCTGGGTGCAGCTTTTAGTTATACATGTATAACACCACATTCAGATCCTTACCCAAATCATTTATAAGTTAATCCATAAATCTTCTATACAAAGACTTGTTAACTCTGCAAGTATCTATCAAAACAATACTTGATCATATGCTTATGTTCACCGACTAGGTTAAGTGCACCAAATAACCCTAGTAACCAGGAATACACAGTAGATTCATACAAGATTAATTGTGCACATATGTGAATAATATCACTATGACCCAGTACATAAACACATTTTTATCTGGCAGATTCCCCAGAATCCACATATGTTACTCACATATCTCACTGAGATCTTGTAACTCAGCTACAAAATAATTTCTATTTCTCATGAGTAAATAACATATTCAGAAAATCTTTGAGACGAATAAAATTTACTCTCAACAGTTTTCCAATCCAACTTACCTCTAATTACATAATTTCTTCCACTCAATCAACCCCTCTCTGTCCTAGTACTAAGCAAAAATTAGATTGATCCAATACAGAACCATCTTAGACTTAAATTTTGATTAAACTTACTTTTATTCCAATCAAAATGGAATTAGTAACCTTTGACATTTTAATATACTACTTATAGATAATGATTTGAATTTCAAAGATGATCTAGTTCTAGATTGTTCACACAATCCCTAGAGAATTTCTCTTATTCAAAAAGTTCCAATTAGGTACCTTACTCTGAATCTATCCGAAATTACTTTCAGACTAAATCTCATTTCTATACCACATTTGGTTCTCTTCCGAAAACTATGCAACCCACAGATTTTTAAAGAATTTTATCTCATTACTTCACCTCTCCTTTTAAAGAAATTATCAATTTCAATAAAAGTTAACTAGAAAGATGACCTATGAAAATATCCAAATCCAAGAAAAATCAGTAATAAGTGCTTCCATTAAAGGATTTACTCTATTACCAGCAGGACTTTTCCTTCAAATATTTTCAACCCGAGTGATAGAAACTATTATTCCATCGAAACCCACTTATGCACAAAGAAATATTCTAGATTTAAGAAATTGAAACACTTTGACCTTTGAGTTTATTTGAATTCCAAGTCTATTCACAACAAGTAGTAGTTTATGTGATATAACAGTCTTTCAAAAGAATAACTTCATGCTTGAAAGAATCATATAACCCAGTCTGATGTCTTATATTCGAGAAATTACTAAGAAGTAAAGGATTAATTAAGAAAGCGAGAAATAGATTTGAGGGCCTCTGATTTTGTAAATAATGAGAAACCACATTGGGAGCTAGATTAAATCTCAAAAATTTCCAAAATACTCCACAGTTGATCAAACGGTTTTATTTTTTCCATATCGTCACTAGGTACTGAAACACACCATTGATCATTAGATCTTTACAGTCCTAGAATTCCCTTTCCAAAAAAATTGTTGTCCCATATCATCAGCTCTTTCTTCCAGAAAACCCTTAACCACCTTATCTGATATTCTAGAGATCCATTGATCATCTAGCTATCCTATAATCCATATAGGAATATTATCTCTTGTTCCCAAATACTGGAGAATTCCTTTTTATGTGAATGACTAGCATGCCTATCAGATGGATACCAACGAATCCACATCTGATCCTGTGACTTAAACAGAAGAATTAACATGGTTCCACATTACATTATGATCCTTTCTGGTTAATGATAAGCTTCAAATCCCTTGGATCCAAGAGCTTCTATCAAATTAACAAATTCAATGGAATCCATGTATCAGATTCTACTTCTAATATCACAACTGACATCCAAAACTGTGGATAACTCAATAGTCACAAAGATATCACTTATGAATTCAACTAAATGAATTCCATCCAAGAAATTAACAACCTGGTATTAAGCAATTTTTTATTGGGATTTACCTAAAATCCTAACTGCAAAATACATTTCCCGATAACACTTACTACCTCTGATGTCCACTCTTCTCCCCTCCTCAGAATTTTCAGTTCCTTGAAAATCTTTCATCTAAGGTATCAAGAAGACGTAACGACATTAGTAAATGCTTAAAATTAATTATTGTAGGAAAAAATATGAGACAATTTCATTTCTATCCTATACCTGGGCTGAATAACTGATGTACAAAAAATCATCTATTAGTATGGAAAAAACACTACTAGTCTGATCTTTTGAATATAATTCACCATAGGATTTAACTAGATATGAAATCAGTTTTTTTTTTTAATTCCTATTATTACGATTTTTCCAATAAAATTGGACTGTTTTTTTTTTTTCATTGACTGGTTCGACATTACTCCATCAATATTGACCTAAACTATTCAAACTTTGAATATGAAATTACATGAATGGAAACCCTAGCAATAGGATTTCGGTAATTATCCAATCAGATTTTACTGTTTGGATAAAGTGTATCATAACCACTCATTATATCTGGTTATTTCATATTATTTGATGGTTTTTAATTCAAATTACGCGTATCATGCACAAACGTTCACTTCACCCATTTCCAACGATTAATATCGATTAGCAATATATCGGACAAGTAACAGATTTCAAATTTTAACCAAGTTCGAAATTCAACGGAAAAGGAAAAAATTCAATTTTAATCACCAACAAACACAGTTCCAGAAAAATTAAATTTTCTTTGACCGAGTACCGTCACTGGAAAGGTAACTCATGAGGAACGAATATCTTGCTCTCAATCCTAAATCTATGAACCGAATTCATAGATGGCTTGTTAGGATAGCAAATTTTACATTGTTACTTCCAATGGTTATGGCTTAGAGAATCAATAATTCATTCTCCTTCATCAATCCAGTCAAATTCACTAAAATCGTCTTCCTGAATCGATATAGGATTTCTTTATGGTAATCCATGGTTACACTTAACTGTTTCCCATGCCTTTACTGGAAAAGTAGCCGACGAATGAGAAACCCATTACCAAACATAGACTCTCTTCATATGCAAAAAAACACTTCAAATCATTGATAACGAAAATGAAACTCCCAAATACAAAAATCCATAACCCATATCCTTATGGCGTGCAACCACCCCCACACCCCCTCCCCGCTTTCACAAAAACCCTAAAAGTAGGCACCATGCTTGCTAATGCTTCCCACGGTGTCCCCTCATCGAGATCGAGAGAGAGAGAGAGAGAGAGAGAGAGAGAGAGAGAGAGAGAGAGAGAGAGAGAGAGAGAGAGAGAGAGAGAGAGAGAGAGAGAGAGAGAGAGAGAGAGAGAGAGAAGCAGAGTTTCGGGAAGAGCAGGATCTCAAGAGGCAGGGTCGCGTTCACCCAATATGTTAGAGGAAATAGGGCCGGCACCCTCTTCACCTCTCCATCCTCCTTCTGCACCAACGACTTCCATCACAGTTGTGCTTGGCCTTGGTTCAGCTGCACAATAGTCTCCCAACCAGATTGTCTCCTCCATCGCGTAAAAGCGCCAGTTGTAAGGCCGCTTTCAAAATTTTTAACTTGGCACATAGCTGAGGGTCGTATCCCGGGAAATTAAGTTTACATGAAGGTGATACAGTTGGATCCGATGACGATTTGTTCCATTTAGAATATATGTCGCTTAATGTACTTTTAGGACATGAGAAAGGCTCAGAACCAGAGATAAACAAAGAATTGAACATCTACCCACATCAGGCTGTCAAAAGTACAACAATTGGAAATTGTCAACTGATGCATGCTACTTGATGGAAAAAACAATTCAGCGGCCACAGAAAGAAGTTCAACAACTGCTCATTCTTCTCCTATTCTCTACTGCCATCTCTGGAAAAATCAATCCATGGCTACAATCATGTCACTGCCAATTCGACCACATAAGGATCCGCTAGATCTCCACTTTCTGGCATGTCATAGAACACAATCAGAATAGGGTTTATAAGAAGCATCAAGGCCCCACAACATCTCCCAAAGGAGCAGGGTTTCGTGCCCAACTTCTTTTACAACCGTTCCAAATTCTGAAATGACATGCAACAGAGATTTATTCACATGCATACTGGGTTTAGCAGAGCTGTAGACGTTTCCATAGGGAAAACTTGCCCACCTTCGCACCTGATTATGATTGACTAAAAAATAGGAACTCAATAAAAGCTGCATCTGGAACAATAACCTGAGCATTGTTACAACGTCCCTCAGCTATACAGATCGAGAATCCATCCGGTCTTAACTCAACATCACAATTCTAGAAGGATGGAGAATTGATCAACAACAATAAACAGCAATTACAGGGTGATGGTAGCTCTTCAGTTCTCAAACATACATTGCACTCTATTAAAATTAAAGAACTGAGACTGACACTTTTCCAATCTATGTTCTAATCATGCAGGTCTTCTTGGAGGAAAAAAAACTTTCCCTCCTCAACATGCATCATTTGAATCATCTATTTGTACTGCAAACAGTTCATACCAGCTTGATAAATTGATCTATAACCAGTTTATGTTTGAACTTAAGCAATAACCACAATTCAAAACATTATGGCCTGATGTATACAGTCTAATCCTCTTAACTAAGCAAAGTTCCAGCAATGAAGCAAGCAACCGAATCCTCCATTGCTGATCATTCTACAATTATTGAAAGTTTTCTCAAACAAAACATGGAATTGCAAATGATTCACACTAATTCTGCATAGCAAGTACATCCAAAAGTTTTAAGAAAGTTAACACTCGGCCTCCTCTTGAATAGCATCTCAAAAGATGTCCTTCCATCCAAAATAGCACTCGGCCACCTATTGCACAAGAAATTAGCACACAACAAAGCTTGATCCCAAAATGGCTTATCAAGGTTAGCACTTAACCTCATGGCTTTGGCACTTTCACATAAAGTCCTATTTTTCCTCTCGGCCACTCCATTTTGTTGTGGGTTCCTTGATGTTGTATACTCCCTCTTGACCCTATGCTCATCACTTTTTCAAGATATGTACTCTCCACCATTGTCACTCCTTAAGCACCTGATCCTTGTGGAAATTTGGTTCTCCCTTGCATTATTGAACTTAACAAAGATGTCATAACTCTTCATCTTTGATCTTTAGTAGATAGATCCAACAAAATCTACTAAAATCATCAATGAAAGTAGTTGCTCATTGATCCCTTCTATATGCCAATGCCAAGGAGATGGAAATGGGCCAACTGTGATACACCTCAAGACCATATCAACATCCACACCCTTAATTGGCCCAAGATTTTATTAAAATATGAATGGACAACCAACCTAGATTTTGGGTGGGCTCTCAACGCACTCCATCACAGGATTCCGTGCAATGGCAATAGCACTTTGACTATCACTTAAGATAAGAGTGGCTGAGGGCTCGCCAAACCGATTGACCACCCATTATGCCAATGACATTGAAGTTGCCACGAGTCTATCTACAAAGTGGGATGATTTCCTCTAGTCCATTATGTGAATCCAAGTATCATGTTCAAATCTTATGACATCCTAGATCAACTGCCATTGGCAAGACTTTACTATCGAACAACAATGATTGGTGGGTATGGGAGAGCTTCTTCACCACGTGGATGGTGCAACAATTTTCCCCTAAACTCTAAACCTGAGCTTCATGCTACCCAAACAAGAGAAAAACATAGTGCACCTGATCTCTTATGTCTCTTGCTTTGATATTATGCTATCCTATTGTTAAATGGTTGCTATTTTATTGCTTATATTTTCTTTGTGCATTTGTAAGAGAGGTGAGGAAGGGGAAAGAATAAGATGTCTCTCTTGCTCAAGCTTGTTGTGGTTAATAGAGTGGGATAACTAGTTGTGGATGGTTAGATTAAGGTGGCTAGATTGCATAGAATTTGCTAACCATAGGAAGCATTTGCACTACTCTCTTGGGAACATTAACCTCGCGCCGATGACATGACCTTGGAAGAAGGGTGTCTTAGGTGACTACAAGAACTTTTTTTGATCATAAAACATAGTAGCCTTTATGTAAAGGTGAATAATCAGTGAAAATTGACTTACTGCTGGCTGGATCAAGTTTCTTTCTTAGCTCATCATGTGGATATGCTATGCAATAAAAAACTTTGTAGTGCTTTAGGTAAAGTTTGATACTCACATCCTACACTTCACATGCCCTTAAATAGTCATCAACAATAGTCTCTAACACTCATTAGGAATTAGTGAAGCCTGAAGAGGATGATGCATCAAGCTCAAAGGACAAGTCAAAGCAAAAATGCTTCTTTTGTGGAAAGAAGAGGCATTATGCATACGAATGCTACAAGAGGCTAAGAGAAAAAGAGGAGGAGGAAAAACAAGGGAACCTTGCATATGAAGAGGATGAAGATGAGGAGATCTCATCTTTGATGGTATCTACATCCACTCCAACAAACAAAAGCAACTCAAAGGACACTTGGTGGATTGATAGTGGGGCTAGCTCCCACATGACTTTCCAAAAGGATGCATTCTCAACCTTACACTCTTTCAATGGTGCTAATAAATTTGTATCTCTAGCAAATGATCAAGAGTGTAAGATAGATGGTGTTGGTACCATCTCATTAAGTCTAAAATCTAGCAAAATAGATCTAGACAATGTCCTTTTTGTACCATCAATTACCAAGAGCTTGCTTAGTGTTGGTGGACAACTAATGGATGATGGTTTAGATGTTCACTTCAAGCATGGAGTTTGTTCCATCATGAATAATGATAATTTCAAAGCAAATGGTGTTAAACAAGGTAGTTCGTTTAAGTTGGATGCTAAAATTGCTATGGCAAAAGAGGAAATAATTCATTCAAATGTACACTCTTTTTCTCATGTACCAAATAGTGGTGATAAGATGCATGAAACAAACTTCGATGTTTATACAAGAGATGCTTGGATCCATCTAGTATCTTGTGTGAATGAAAGTGATATCAACAACCTTGGTGTCAATGATCTTGCAAGGATTGAGGAGGAGCAACAAAGTGATGGAGATCTTGAGGATCCGCCTCAAAGATCAAGTGCTCCAAGAAGATCCCCAAAGGCAAGGGCCGAGCCTTCAAGGCTCACTTATCTTGGCAAAGGTAATCAAGGGGAAAATTCTCAACCATTCACTTTCAACACTTTTCTTACTTCAATGCTTGATGAACCATTTTGCTATGAGATTGACATGAGGCAACTCGAGGGCTTCATCAAGAAGGAAGTTGAAGATAAGATGTGTAATGTCTCATTTGAGAACAAGTTTTTATGTCTTAGTGATCTAAAAATCGTTATGAACCAATTAAGAGTAAATTGGTTGTTTGATTAACTAAGTGCTTTTGGATTTTGGAAAAGCAAGAATGAGTTAATCACTCATTGTTTTGAAAAATGTGTTTTTTCTTTTGGAGAGGCAAATTGTAAGCTTCTTATGAGAATAAGTGAAACATCCTTGAAGGACACTTATATCCATAAGCAAGTATGTAGCCTCATTAAGTTCAAGATCACTTGTAATTACAAGATTAGGAAAATCATGCTTACTTTTGATGGTTTGTGGACTAGTCATTCTAGCATGATAAATCTTGGTAATAGTAGCAAGTACATGTTTTGTGATCTTGATCAATGTGATTTTCACAAGACATGGAGACATCATATTTCCTTCAAAGAGAAGCATCAAGATCAAGGAGGAGCAAGTTTTGAGTTCATACATCTTCACTCAACATGGAAGAGATCAAGTGCAAAGGTGCAAGGAAGAATCAAGACTCTTCAATTCATCTTGGAGGAGATCAAGATCAAAGAAGCTCTATCTTGGATATGGTGATAGATCATGTCATCATCTTTGGGGGCTGATTAGTCATCTATTAAACCTGAATACGATTCATTTTTTATGTTAAGGTCAGGTCTTAGAATTATTTCCAGAGCTAGATTTGAGGAGGAATGTGAAAAATAGCTTAATTTGGCAAATCTAGCCATGTATAATATTGTAAATACTGTGTATAATTGGGTTCCACACATGTAAGGCCAAATTCCACGTGGCAACCCACTCCTAATGTAGGTTAGGTCAAGTCAAGAGAGTTGGTCATGTTTATTTGGTGTTCATCCCTACTTTATAGGACCTACACCTAAATTTAAGGTGAAAATTTGACCAACTAGGTACCTACCAAGCATAAGTCTAGGATCTAGGCTAGGGTTTCATTTTAGGGCAAGAAGAGTGAGTTAACTTCCTTATTACATGCTGGAAATCCACCTAACTTCAAGAAGGAAGTCGAATTTGCTATGTATTCCAAGCTCCCATAGTGAGAAGATAGAATATTTTTGGAGCTCATTGGCAATCTCAAGCTAGTTCACTATGTACATTGAGTTTTTGTGATCCAAATGAAACCAAATCAATTTCTACTTGTTTCTCAGCTTGAAGGCCGTACTACAGCTTGTAGTACACACGTGTGGGCTCAGATTTCAATGTTGATAAATGCTTTTGATTGTTAATGCTTGTTGTTTGTCAAATTGCCAATCTAGATCAACTTTTTTGTGTCTAGTTTTTTGATAGATTGTTAAGCAAGCATCCAATCACTCTTGTGGATCTTTTGTAGACCCATTTATGGTCCTAAAGTACAATACTTTCACAATTCCCAATTGCTGTGAAGTGACATCTTTGGGGCTTGCCCCTTCCTTGGCATTGCCTAACTAGCCTTGCTACCTAACATAAAACATGAAATTTTAATCAAAAGACTATAGTTTTTGACCAAAATTTGATTTTCTTTGCACATTTTGATCAATGTTAATCTCATGCAAGTATAATCAATCCTATTTAAAGCCAAGGAAAACCTTCTTAAGGTACTAAGATTTTTTATTTTGCTCAATACTGAACCTTACCATCAATTTATAACCAAAAATGTCACTTCTAACCAATTTTGATTACACAAAGTGCAATCCAAAGGTTGTATAGGTGGCATAACATGTATGAAATCATTAAATTTCTAACTAATGACTTCCCAAAATCAAGTACTCTCATTGAAATTACTAAGATACAATACCTTATGAGATAATTCAAGCAAAAATCAAACTACTTGTCTGAGGGTGAGTTTCTGTAGGGTAGATATAGACCCTATGATGTTTGTGCATGTACCATGCAACCCTAGTACACCCTTAATCCCAACTGTAGCTACTATTGATACCCTCACCATGCATATAGCTATTAAAACACCATGAATTGCTCCACATCACAATTGGGTACTTGGGCCCTCTCAAGGTTATTAATTACAAATCTAGTCTTGAATGGAATTTTGAGGCAGAATTAACAATCTTGAACACTGGAGTGCCAAATACCCATGTCAAGGATTATTCCAAACCCCCGATATCAGATATGCACATAATCCTCTTGCCAATATTTTTGGCCTAACAAACCAAAAAGACCTCCAAATTGCCCAAACATTGCAATGCAATGTCACTGACTACCTTGACTTCAAAATGGTCCAATAACACCTCTGATCCATTTTATCTCCACAATAGGGCACTCTCTTTGTCCAAAAAGACTTGTATCATGTGTGGTATATTCCTTTACTACTCTTAATCTGGAAGAAACAGTGTTTTGAACAACCCTAAATAGAGAAAACCCCAAAAGTTTTTTTCTTGGGAGCTTTTTGAACTATCTAGTTCAAACAAGATTCACCCTTTGGGTCCTCTTCAAGATTTCATTTTGAGATTTTTAGTGAAGTTGAAAGCTGGAATGCCCTTCGAGCCCCTTCTCTTCTATAACAAACTTGAATTTCATTTGCTTTGACCTCGATCCAATGACCCACGTGACTTTGGCATGCTAACGCAATATCTCCTAGTCGCTAGACACTCTGAGACACAATGGTCTCCCTTCCACCAAGTGTACACAACTTGCTGCTCTATCAACCTTTCTGGTTCTTCGTATTCATCTCAAATTTGACTCTTGTAACCATTGTTCTGCAACTCAATGAGGCTTTGATACCATGTTCAGAATTGAACACAAACATATACTACAATGAAATTGAGCTATCAATCACAAAAGCTTGCAAATAAGATGGAAAATATGTCACACACACAAAACACCAAAAGACCGATTAACATTTAGGAACAAAATAAGAGTACATATATGTAGCTCTATTTTGGGGGTTACCACTGCACGGTGGGGGGGGCGGGGGGGGATCATCGGACACCTCTCTCGACTCACACTATCTATGTGTTGTTAACTTGGCAATCATATCAATCGAATAAATAGATAAATAAAAAATTGAAAATTATGTCAATACATGTCTATTAGAAGATAAACAAGGCTTATTATACATCTTAGACTAGCAGACTCGCCTTTGAGATGCGAAGTTTGTTCAAGACCAACATTTAGGGGCTGAAGGTTGTCATTGCTTCTATGTTATATGGCCAAAAGACTTTGGTTTGTTTATTGAAATATCAATGTATACTCCTCGAGGTTGTGCCATAATGAAATTAGTTTTAGTTGTACAAAAGTCTCTAAGAAAAAGTTTTACTTTGGAGGTCTAAAATTGCAATTTTAGGCAAAGTACGTGTTTTGTAAATATAGAACTTTGTTTCCTTAGATTATCATGGCCTTTTTTTCATTCATTTTTAAAGCACTACATGGCATAATTGTACACTTCTATTTTTCACAAGACGACCATGGACTCTAGGCATAAAAATGCTAGTATTTTAATAAAGACAATGGACTTTGGAGCACGGCCACAAAGCCCATGAACTTTGGAACATGCCTAAAAACACCCAAGGCTTGAATTTCAAAACAATATATATATATATATATATATATATACATATAACAATTTTCTGAAAAAGATTTAACAAAAAGTGCATTGAATAAAATCCTAGGAGTTAGGCTTTCACTTTTTAGGCCCCTTGCCTAAGGGAGAGGCCGCTAAAACCAATGTTGGGTGGGTATTGAAAATTTCAATATCAACTGAAGGTCATAGTTTTGCACTTAATTTTTTTGGGTCTTTATATCAGCCAAGTATCAATATAAGCATGCTCACAAATTGGTGGTTGGTATCAATTGGCCTGGGTATTAGTATGCATATCGTAAAAGGCATATGATTCGAAAGGTCAATACTTTGTTGATGCCCACCAGTGTATTTGGGGCATCTCGAGTAAATTTTGTTACATATGTAGATTTTGGATACTCGAAAAAGTATAGAGCCTATTAATACCGTGGTGAAACTCATCATTTAACCCCTAGTCTATGTATCAATGTGAGCATTGATGACCCTAAAACCCAGCCCCTAGTCAAATATCAACCCGACTATCATAGAATCACATACAAGTTGTGTAGGTTCTTTGGTACGTGCGTTGATATTGGCTTAGGCACTTGCATACCCATCTAACATTGGTTAAGACCGTATAGCTTTCCCCACAAGCCTGTACCCCTCACAAACAAGCCTCTATGCTCACTTAAACGACCATTTGTAGAAATGAAGACGAACATAGTTCGGGAAGCCGAAAAAGTATAAAAGAATGGAATCTACATTATTTCTCAAAAACCCACGTCATAAAATTTCAAAATTCCGATATCACAAAAATTGGACAAATTTGTAATATAGGCATAGTGCTTAGAAATAGTGCTCAGAGAATCCAAGAAGCTTAAAAAGAAATGCAAAGTAAAATTAGTAAGGTTTCCAGATAGGAATAGTGAGTCACACACCCACCAGCAAGATCATGTGAATCATTTGATCCCCACGTAAAGTAAAGTAGGGGGGGGGGGGGTCAGGTGGCACAACGTGGCAAGTCAGGAGTAACGTGTCAGCTGGAAAAGCAGTACGATTTTGCCACGTGTAAGTCGAAGAAGAAGTTGTTGACTCCTTCGTGTCGCAACGCCATAGGGCTGCTCGTTTCTTAGATCACGATATTTCACGTATTTATATGCTCCCGTTGCAAATGAATACTATTCCCTTTTCCATCTCTTCCTTCTTCCTTTGTATTTTCCTCCTCGAGCTCAGCATCGCTACCTAAGGCATCCATCGCCTCCCCGATCAGCTCCCCATCAGCTGCCAATTCAAGGCTCCAGCATCGGTACTAGTTTCAGTACTCTCAGGGTTCAGCAGAAGAATTGGATCTGGTCTGTGCGTTGGCTGTTTAGTTTGCTGTTGCTGATTGTTTTTGGAGGGGGAAAGATCTTTGATTATTGTAGTGATCATGGCGAAGAGTACCTTCGGACGGAGGACTGTGGCAAAGCCCAAAAGCGCTACTGGAGCGGTTGCCAAGAATAAGATGACGCACCCCGCTGTTGGGTTCGTTGACTTCAGAGCCAAGAGCAGTGAAAGGATGAGCGTAGTCGGGGCGAAGCTGACAGAGAAAATGGCTTATATGCGAGCTTCCATGCGTCTTACTGGCGCACACATCCGACATCCTATCTCTCCGGTGAAAAGAATGGCTGCTAAGGAAGCTGCCAAAGAGACTAAACAAGCAGCTACAGGTATTTCCGTTTAACTAGCTCATTATTTTCCTTGGAGCAGCCGGTGATGCATGGAATTGCAGCATTATATATTTCAGAACATGTTGAGCTGTCACTACTAGATTCACGTACTCTTTTAGAGCAGATTGTGGTTTATGAAATTGCAGCAGGCTTTGCAAAGATGTGGAATCCTCACTGGATTTACTAACTCTAGATCTTTTCAAACAGATGGTGATATATGAAATTGTTTACACTTTGAGAAGATGTTGTATGCGGTCAGACACATATGAAAGTGTACAATTTTAATAACGCATATTCGTTTGTTGTCGGGTGCAGAGAGGAGAAAAGCGAAAGTAGCAGCTGCCAGGACTATTTCAGCAAACAAATCTGCTGTTGTGAGAGAGAAGCGTGCACAAGCAATGAACAACGTTCTATAGTTTCAGCAAACTCAGTGTAGCGTGATCCATCTCGTAGGCTAATTTCCATGTATGTAGATATATTTTTTCTAATCTGAGATTAGTTGTAACAGCCCAGGACGAGCTGGGTAAAATGGAATTATCTGCCATGGTGATGAAGGTATACGTTGCTTTGTTTTCTTGACATGTTTGGAGTTTTGTTGTCGTTAGGCTTGGCTTAAACACTGTGCGTTTGTGCATAGAATCTCAGTACAGTGTATTGCGTTTTGCCACATTTAATATAAAAAAAATTTGCTAGTGATTGTGTAAACACTAAAGTGCATACTTGGCAGTCTTTTGGTATATATTTTGATTGCCCACTTCATGCTATTTCATTCCCTCATAATCTAGAATATGTCCCCCTGGGGAACACCTGCGGAGGCGGCCTTACTCGACATAAATCTGTTTTTTAGCATTTTTTTTTCCTTTTTGCTGTTAAAAAAAAAAAAGTTTTATCTTTTGAGAGAATGTGTGTAAAGAAAGGGTAAGTTTTTTTTAAGTGCACATTTCAAACAAATTGCCACACATTTCAACACCAGAAAGATGCAAAAAAAAATTCTCGCAAATTTTTTAAAAAAGAATTCCCACAAAAAAATTTAACACGAGGAAGATAAAAATTCCCGCAATTTTTAAAAAGAATTCCCACAAAAAATTTTGTACCAAAGGTTCATTTGTGTGAGCGCCCTCCATTTGCTTCAATATAATGTCAAAAACAAACCTGATTTTACATATGATTTTATGTCAATTTGAAAATTCGATCAAAGTTGGTTGTCCATAAGGCTTTGGTTGTGCATATGATATATATGTTCGTTGTACATGTATATGTTTGCAATATTGGTGTTGCATAACCATCTGTGAACCTAGGCAAGGTCTTTTTAATCAATAAAAAGAATGTTCAGGAAAAGCACTAGTAAGAACAAAGATGCAGAGTAAAATGAAAAATACGGATGCTAATTGATATGTCACAAAGAGTCAAGAGAAGCACTAGTAAGAAGAAAGTAGCAAAGGAAAATAAAAAATTACAAGATATTTCATGATGTTAATTGAGATGTCACCAAAAGCTTTGCCTAATGCAAAGCCTATAAAGCATTGGAAAATAAGAAACCAAATATTACACTTTCGAAAAAAAAAAAGTAAAAAAAATAGTAGTGACATCAACGTTTAGCATGAATTTATTACTAAATTATTTTCTTGGTAAATTTTAAAAAGGTAACTAAATTAGAAACATATATGGTGTTTTATTTAAAATCATTTCCTACTTATTTGAGTCATACGTATGGTTCAAGAATTATAAAATATAATTAAAGTCTTACATAATTTATTTTGCACACAAGCCACACGTATCCAAAGTAGCACATGATAGAGTAGAATATTTCAAAAAAAGTGTTATGCACGTCATAGTCCATAGCCTTGAATGATACCTTCTAAATTAAAATTGTCATGTCATGAAGAATTGATGCAAGATTCTTTTTGCCACATCTCTCTAAAGAGGTACAAGCAAAGCTTACAATGAGGCCTTGCTCATCAATCTTACATATGCTAATGTCATGTTTTAAAAAAGCATATAATGTTTGAAAAAACTAGATAAAAAACAATATGTTCATCTCTTCTTCTAATTTTTCACTTTATTTGGCCAATAAACCATTGTTCAACTATTTCAAATGTTTTTTATTATCCAAAACTTGCTATAAATCTCTCAAATCATGGATGGTTATAGAAGAGAATGATTTGATGATATCAACATAAAATTTTCAAGTTGTTTTAGTGCTCATGACAAAGGATAGTCATTACAATAATTTTAGAAATTTTGATTACTTGTCTTTGAGGTTGGCTAGCTTTTTTGCTTTATGGAAGAACTAGTTATGGCCCAGTTCAAGTTTTACAAAAAAAAAAATTCGAAAGTCTAGTTTGATGACAAACAAAACCATTAAAAAATTGGGCTCGTCTCTCTAGACATGGGAGTGATACCCACCTTTCAGAAATATAATGTCCTCGTCCAAGTTAATGTCTTTCACGCTAAGGTACAAATTTCATTCACTATCTTATTCATAAAAAAAAGGAGAACCCTATATTACTTGGGTATGAGCTTAAACCATTTGTATTACTTAGGGGTGTAAGCTTCAATCATTTTCTTCTTTTCCAATTACATTACAATTATGCTAAATATTGCACCTTTGACTTCGCTTATATGAAACATGGGTGAAAAGGGTGGAGTCACTTTAATCCCAATATGTTTTTCCAGCTCCTTTGTTCACATGACTCTCGACATTGGAGAGTGAAAAATTGTAAAGTCTAGATCTAGTAGGAATCTAAGGAGCAGTACTCTCCACTTGATAATTACAGGTCTCATAAACAGATACTACAACACTAAGACTACACAACATTCTCCACCGAATAATTGCAAGCAGTCATACAAGTTTCTAAAGTAGCTACTAGTCAATAATATCTTCACTAGAAAGCTAAAGTTGTTAGAGTCCACCTACATAACCAGTACCTGACCATAAATAGGTTGAAAATGGGTAGCCATATTGGAAAGACTTTTTTGTAAAGATTAGTCACTAGTTTTTAGACACTATTTTATGCATCTTGTTCTTGTGATTTGTGTGAAAGATTCAACTAGTTTCATCACATTTTGCAATATTTTCATATTTGGCATATTGAGACCAAAACTTGTTTTAGACTTAGAGGTTGACTTTTCAAAGTTCATTAGTCTAAATTTCATTTGAATAAACACTTTTTGAAAGTGTGGGAAAGATAGAATGCGAGTTTGAGTAGATTCAATTTGAATAAGTTGGGTACATTGAATCTAGACCCAAAATTGGTAGGGTTAGCATTTTGGTGGGAAAGACAAGTGGCCAAATAGGATTTGGACCTGCTATAAAAGGATGTAACTTGTGGAGAGAGTCATCTTCTCTCTTCTCTATCTCATTTCATGCTTATACATGGTTCTCTTGGGTTCTACTATCCATTGGTGCACTATCTTGGTGATTGCTTGCAATTCTATGTGTAGAATGATCTATATTTGCTATTTTTGGATCCACACGTGTGAAATACAGTAGCTTGCTGGTTTTGTACGAACAACAACAGTACATAATCATTTCATTCAAGTTTGATCAAGTTCTATTAGTGTTTGCATCTCAAATTGTGTGTAGATGCTGATTTTTCTACATTGGTGAAATTGGTAGTGTATTTTTCTTTCTAACCAAAGATCATTCAACTAGATTGGATCTTAAGGATCTGAAATCTTTCACATGGTATCAGAGCTTGTGTTTCAGGTTATGAAGGAGGAAATCAGATCTATCAATGATTTGGTGAAGATATCAAGTCTAGAGCATGCTAGAGAGGATTCTACACCAAAATCGGATTTTTTGCTTTTGTAGATTGGATCTTTTGTAGATCAAAACACTAAATAGGTCAATATACTTGCTCAATTCTGTTTTTTGAATTCACATGCTGGATTTGGCCGATTTTTGGATCATTGGTTTAGCCTAAGTGGTGGCTTATAGATTGCATATCAAAGTTTCAGCATTTGCATGTAGATTTGAAATAGTCAATTTTTTGTGATTTTGTCAAAACCCTAATTTTGATTGGATCTCTAGATAGTGAGGTTGCTGGACTTCATTTGAGTGTGTTTCAATCTTAGGAAGTGGCAAAAGTCATTAGATTGAGGATAGATCATAGGTTGATCAAGATTCCATGATTCTATGTGTTGATTTGCTTGGATAAGTGCTAGAAGAGAATTTGTGAGATAGTTTCAAATCTTGGTGATTTCTTTTGAAAGCATTTGTTGTTGTTCAAAGGAGTTCTTTGTGCATTGAAGCAGGTTGAAAGAGAAGATCAGGTCATTGCTACATGGCAACCTCAATTGGAGTCATGTTGGAAGCTAGTGATAGGCTTACCTCAAGTAACTATTCATTATGGAAAGTGAGGATGGAGTCACTTCTTGAGATGAATGATGTTTTGGATATTGTTGTAGGTTTGGAGGAGAGACCAGCAACACAACAAGATCAATTGAGGTATGACAAGAGGGCCAAGAAGGCTCTACACATGATAAAGATGAATGTTACCAATGAACTTCTCAAGGAAGTTGATAAGTGCACATCATCTTTGGAAGCTTGGAATTCATTGAAGAAGCTTTATGAATCCAAGTCTACTTCTAGAGTGTTGACTCTAAGAAGGCAAATCTTTTCTTGTTTGCAAAAGAATGAAGAAAGTCCAAGTACTTTTGTTTTGAGAATGAAAGCATTGAATGATGAGTTAGCTTGCATAGATGAAAGCATTAAGGAAGGAGGGCTTATTCAAGTGATTCTAAATGGCTTGTTGTATGCTCATGCTAACATTGTTCAAAGTATTGCTATTCAAAAGACTTTGCCAAGTTTGATGGATCTTCAAGAGATCTTGATCAATGAGGAATATAGGCTTCAAGCAAGAGGTGGATCTACATCGATACTTCAAGAGGATGTTATGTTCACAAAGGGCAAATTCAAGGGCAAAACCAAAAGCGAGTGTCCTAAAGGGCAAGATCAAGTGGATGCTTCTTCAAGTGGCAAAAAGAATGATAGATCAAATCTCAAGTGCTTCTATTGTGGCATCAAAAGACACTTTGCAAGTGAGTGCTACAAGAAGAAGAGAGATCAAGGAGACAAGCAAGGTAATCTTACTCTTGATGAGGATGGTTTGGATGTGCAAGATGCGAATGATGATGCTTTTGTGATGTCTTCATGTATGCTTGCTAATGATGGAGATCTAGATCCTTGGTGGATTGATAGTGGAGCAAGTTCACACATGACCTTTCACAAAGAGTACTTCACTTCTTTGTTGGCATATGGAGATGACAAGAGGGTGATCTACACGGCCAATGATGGTGAGTGTGCAATCAAAGGGATTGGCACAATTCCTATTTCTCTCTCTACAAATAGGAATGTTCATTTGGAGGATGTCTTGTTTATTCCATCTATTACCAAGAATTTGCTTAGTGTGAGTCAAATGCTAAGTAAGGACCTCAAGGTGGAGTTTGATGGAGATGCTTGTTTGATCAAAAGGAAGGATGTCTTGATTGGAAAAGGTAAAAGGCAAGGGAAGTTGTTCAAACTTGATGCTTGTGTTATTGCTAACCAAGTTGGATGTGTTGCAAGGGAGCAAATTTCTATTCAAGAGGTTTGGCACAAAAGGATGGGACACCTCAACTTCAAGTCATTGGAGGTAATGGCAAGGAAGAAGGTTGTGATTGGTCTTCCAAGTTCCTTAAGTAATGACAAGCATGTTTGTGAGTCTTGTGCTTTGTCTAAGTCACATAGACTACCTTATACTAGATCTATTTCTAGATCTACAAAGCCTTTTCAACTTGTACATTCGGATATTAATGGATTTACTACAATTAGCAATAGTGGAGCTAAGATGTATGTAACATTCATTGATGATTTTAGTAGATTTTGTTGGATCTATCTACTAAAGATCAAGGATGAAGTGTATGATGTCTTTGTCAAGTTCAAGAATGCAAGGGAGAACCAATTCTCCACAAAGATCAAGTGCTTGAGAGGTGACAATGGTGGTGAGTACATATCTAACAAGTTCAAGGCCTTTTGTGATGAGCATGGGATCAAGAAGGAGTATACAACATCAAGGACCCCACAACAAAATGGAGTGGCTGAAAGGAAGAATAGAACTTTATGTGAAAGTGCTAAAGCTATGAGGTTAAGTGCTAATCTTGACAAACCATTTTGGGATCAAGCTTTGTTGTGTGCCAATTTCTTGTGCAATAGGTGGCCAAGTGCTATTTTGGATGGAAGGACACCTTTTGAGATGCTATTCAAGAGGAGGCCGAGTGTCAACTTTCTAAGAACCTTTGGATGCACATGCTATGTCAACATTACTCTTGATGATAGGACCGAGGAGGATCCATCTTCAAGAAGAGGTATTTTTGTTGGATATAGTGAGGTGAGTAAAGCCTACAAGGTTTACATTCCTTCTACTAACAAAGTGATTGTTGGTAGAGATGTCATTTTTGATGAGGGAAACATTCCAAAGGTGTCTTCAAGCATGATTGATGGTAAAGTAGATGGATCTAACATTCTTGATGTTGATGAGAAGGATCCTACTTTGGATGGTGGTGATGATGGACCTTCATCAAGTCAAAAGCCAAGGAGAACATCAAGAGAAAGACAAGTACCTTCAAGGCTCACATATGATCAAAAGGGTAAGCAAGTAGTTTCTGGAAATTATGCTGCTTTCCTAACCTCTTTGGATGAGCCTACAAGTGTAGATCAAGCAAGGAAAGAAGAGGAGTGGTTCCAAGCAATGGATCTTGAGTATCGATCTCTTATGAAGAGTGGAACATCTTTTGGAAGATTTTCTTGTGTACATGGAATGATGCAAGTGGATGGATGTTATCTTGCTGTAAAATCAAGTAATGGATCTGGAAAACAAAGTTTGTTCAATGACTTTGATGGTCAAGTTGAAGATCAAGAGGTTGATCTCAAAGCGCTTCAACTAGTCAAAAGGGAAGTTGGCAATTTGGAGCTAGTCAAGAGCATCAAAGGAGAGGTAATTGGCAAAGGTGTTATGGATATGTTTTTGCAGCATATTGAAGACTCAAGTAAGGTCAAAGGAGCAGCAAGGAAGTGTTGGTCAAGTTTACTTTACTTGTTCTATCTCATGTTTGAGCAATTTCATGTGGATGTGTGCAAATTGTCAAGATATGGTCAAACTAGCTACATTGGTGAGCATTGTTTTGATGTTGGATTTGTACTAGCATTCTTGGCTGATTTTGTTGATGGAAATGAAGCTATTGGAGGTTCATTATGTCACTCATCCATGGCTAAGTTCTGAAGTGTTGAGCTACTTGGTGCCAATACTTGGAGATTGTCAATTTTTGGTGAATTCATGGTCATTTTCTTGTGTCAACTAGATCTTGAAGATGGACTAGTGAAAACTACTTGGTTTATGGAGTCATGTGGTGCTGGATTTGCATCATTAATGTACTCACCTACTCATGGATTTCCAAGGTTTGATGGTTTCTTGTGGCAAGATGAAGATGGAGGCTCATTCATGGAGTATCATGGTGGATACATGGCAACAAAGGACAAAGAAGGAGGAGACATGCAAGCAAAAGTTGATCACTCACATTTATTGTTTGTTTGCTGTATTTTTCCAGAGAGTTCAGATTTGGAAGCATGGTGGAATCATTTCATTTACATTCTATTTGATTCTTCATGTTCTAGTCACATTTTTACATGTAAAATTGATGTAAGAAATAGTGAAGCATCCCAAGTGGACACTATTCTCTATATCAATTATGGTTGTTTCTATTTTGAGCATTACATGATCGTTGAAAGGAGATCTATTCTTAGGAAGAAGATCATTCTTATGATGGATCAAAGTTCTATTGGCAAAAACTATGCTAGGAGCATTGGAAGCTAGGAAAGCGAGTTTTGAGGTACATCATTCGAACTCGAGATTTTGGCATATTGTATGAGGGATCATCACCTAATCTTTTTGGATTTTCAGATTCGGACTATGCTGGAGATGTAATGGATAGGAAATCCATTAGTTCTTATTGTATTTTCATAGGTGATGGAGCTATATCATGGATGTCAAAGAAACAAGCCACTATCTCATTGTCATCTAGTGAGGCCGAGTACAAAGCTCTTACACATTGCACAAAGGAGATGGTATGGATCAAAAGGATGATCGATGATCTTCATTTGCTGGATTTTTCAGAGAGCCCAATCATCTTTTGTGACAATCAATCGACCCAAAGAATGGCATCCAATCCTATCTTTCATGCTAGGAGCAAGCATATTGAGATACAATATCATTTTGTGAGGGAGCGAGTCATTGCAAAGGAGGTGGAGCTTCAACATGTCTCTTCAAGGGAATGTGTGGCTGATATCTTCACCAAAGCATTGGGAAAAGACTTGTTCATGAAGCATAGGACTTCACTTGGAGTATTATCAAAGTCTATGCTAAAACTAGTTGAAGAGGGAGTGTGAAAGATTCAACTAGTTTCATCACATTTTGCAATATTTTCATATTTGGCATATTGAGGACAAAACTTGTTTTAGACTTAGAGGTTGACTTTTCAAAGTTCATTAGTCTAAATTTCATTTGAATAAACACTTTTTGAAAGTGTGGGAAAGATAGAATGCGAGTTTGAATAAGTTGGGTACATTGAATCTAGACCCAAAATTGGTAGGGTTAGCATTTTGGTGGGAAAGCCAAGTGGCCAAATAGGGTTTGGACCTGCTATAAAAGGATGTAACTCGTGGAGAGAGTCATCTTCTCTCTTCTCTATCTCATTTCATGCTTATACATGGTTCTCTTGGGTTCTACTATCCATTGGTGCACTATCTTGGTGATTGCTTGCAATTCTATGTGTAGAATGATCTATATTTGCTATTTTTGGATCCACACATGTGAAATACAGTAGCTTGCTGGTTTTGTACGGACATCAACAGTACATAATCATTTCATTCAAGTTTGATCAAGTTCTATTAGTGTTTGCATCTCAAATTGTGTGTAGATGCTGATTTTTCTACATTGGTGAAATTGGTAGTGTATTTCTCTTTCTAACCAAAGATCATTCAACTAGATTGGATCTTAAGGATCTGAAATCTTTCACAATTTGTATGTTTTGAGCATATGGATGTGGGCCTATTATAAAGTAATATTTTTTCACAAAACAGTCAGCCTCTAATCTGTTTTTGAATCTGTTGTGAAAGTGCTTTCCCAAAACTGATTGTGTGAGAATAGAGGCAAGCTGCCAAATAGGTTTCCAGAGGGGTGGTTTTGACTTTCGCCTGTTTCAACATAGATCAAGCAGACATTAAACTACAACATATCAGAGAGGCGAACCTGAACCATAAAATTTAAAAATTTTACTAAGGAAAGACCTCCAGAACCTGTTTTTATTTCCTAGGAGTGCAAAACTTGTTATCTAAGTTCACCCACTTCAGTTTAAGGCCATCATTACATGCTAAAACTATTTTCCAGAGGGTGAACCCAAACCATGAACCCTCCTCTAGAAAACTAACCTTAAAGTTCTAGATGTTTCTATCTCTACAACCTTATCATTATCCCATCTTGGTTCACCTCCTTCATCATTGATAGATCCATCTGAGAACTATACACTACCCAGAGGGCGGACCTAGATCCCAAGGCTTCATTGTTGTACATTGAAAAGTGTGAAAATCTTGATTTTTTGTACTTTTGGCCTAACGACTATACTTATAAATTCCCCCCACCTACCAATGATTAGTTTCACATGTGTTCTATCTACTGTGGTCAAGGGGAGTACAAATTCCATCAGATCATTCCCCAAGTGCAAGCCAAAAGTCAGATTTGTACATTCCCAGATTTGTATCAGCCAGGTGAGTTTGGGACTTGTACATTTCCCAACTGTACTTTCTCAAGATTTACTAGAGATCTAGGCTTGTCAAGTTGCAGGTTGAGTTCCCCAATCATGATGAGCTTAACTTGAGTGAGGCGAACATAAAGTCCCACAAAATCAGACTAAAAATTGTATATTCCCAAAAACACATTTTTTGATCTACAAGTTTCAAATTTCAAGATCTAGGTTCGCCACTTTGAGATCTGAGAGATCTGATATGGATATTTAAATCCCCAAGAGGGGGAACCTGAAATCCCAAGAGATCTTTCGATCTTGCAAAATTTCACTCCTAGCACCCTGAATTCCCAAAATCATTTTAAGTTCCCAATCTTGGCCATCTGAGTTCGCCATCAAGGATTTGAACTCATCCATCCAACCTACATCACTAGCCAAATTGGTGAATCTAAATTTCCAACCCATCAACAACCATCATAAAAATTTTTTCCCTCAAGTTACATTCCCCGATTTGAATTCTCGAACTATAGAAGCATTCACAGTTGGTGGATCCCAATTTGGAAATGTACTAAGACATCATCAGGTCATCATTCCCATTTCCCCTATCCAAGTTTCTCATCTGTGCTCTGGTTTTATTTCCATCTTGATTCCCCAACCCATATTGCCCAATTTTTCTTCAAGATCTATATTTCCCAATTCACCATTTTGCATTCCCCAGATTCACATTCACAAATCTTTTATGTTCCCCAACTCTAACCCTTCCATACTCCCAATACCTATATTTTCCAATTCCATATTATCAGATCTAGACTTAGCCTGCAATCCCCAACCTTCCATTACTTCACCCTTGGTTTTCTAATTCCCGAGTTCTTTTCATTTTAAATCTTTAGGCCCATATTTCCAAGATCCACTCACTTTGTTCTCACATTCCCAGTTTTGCAAATTCTCTTGTTCACAAACCCACATTCCCAACCACCAGTCTTCCCCAGATCTTAACATCAAACTCCCAAGATTTGATTCCCAGATCTAAAATCCACTTCTAAATTTCCCATTTCTAATTTCTCGACCTCTATCTTTCTGGTTTCCCAAGCTTACTCCCAACATCTAGAGTTCCCATTTCCTATTATTGAGCACTTACATTCCCATGTGAAGAATTTCAGACTAATTAAGATCCAATTCCTTAAAATGGTCTTGGGTTGATAACAGATCAAATCTACCAATCTTGCCAACGTGGAAAAATCAACATCTACTTAATGAAAGAGATGCAAACTCACTAAGAACCTGATCAAACATCGAACATAAAATATAATGAAATTGTTATCCATACAAAAATAGTACCCTATTGTATTTCACATGTGTGGATCCAAGAATTCCCAGATCTGAGTAGTCTTGTTGCTTTCCCCAGAGGATCTCTCCCAAGTTACAAAATTAGAAAGGGATCTTTGTTTGGATGCGACTCAGATTAGGTCAAAAGACTGGATCTAGGATCTAAAGAGAAGAAGAGAGTTCACTTGGAGATCAAGAACCTTCAATTAGTCATCCCCAACCTCGGAACCTCCAAGAACAATTCAACATCACTACTAATAACCCGAATCTACCTCAAGAGAAACCAGCACCACCTGAGGCACAAGGAGCTCACGATATCCAACGATGTAGCCTATATTGTACCAATGTCAGGAGCCATCTCACATAATCGACAAGCCCCTCAACTAGATCTACCATGGTATAATGGTACTACCAAGTCTGCACGTTATCTTCAAATGTATGAGAAAGCATTTGAAGTCTATGGAGAAACAACCACGAAAGAGAAACTTAGTCTCTTTAGCATGACTCTCACTAATGCAGCTCGTGAATGGTATTTCAATCTTGAATGACATGAACGAAACGAGTGGGAATCCCTCGAGGATTCATTCGTCAAACGATTTAAATCATTTAGATTCCTAGAGAGCCCATTCTAACTGCTAAGTAAGATCAAGATGAGGAAGAATGAGAGGGTACGTGATTACATCAAATGCCTCAAACATCTTAAAATTGAATGCCCTACTCACCTAGCACATGATGAGGCCGTGTTAATATGGTTCATGGCTGGCCTCCCAAAATCCATTAGGCATGAACTTAGACCACCTGAAACCTATGCTACCTTACGTGTTGACATGGATGATGCCATCCAAGAAGAAGACGAAGGCTCTGATGAGGAGTGTGAACCCCAACGTTCAAGAACCATTACTACTAACTAAAGCCATGGGGCCCAAGGTGATGTAAACTCATCTGATATTGCCACTTAATTGTTGTTACAACAACTTGAAACAATTTGTGAAAAATCCAGCAAGTTCACATGTGTGGGTTGTACCATCAAAGCGTGAATGATCTTATAATTAAGCTTTGTGTTAGCACATAAACCAATTCTAGATTGAAAATCAAGATCTAGTTCTAGGATTTATGACTAAAGCACAATTTAGGATGCTAATAATTAAAGAATGGTTACTTTCACACTAAGGGGAAAATTACAAAGAAATTTAATGCATTAGCAAAGTCTCCTCCTCGAGTTAGAGAGAGAGTGAAAAATTCAAGCTTACAAGGCAAAAAATCAATATGACATGAGAATAAATTTATCATGAACAATGAATCAAAAGTATTTAAGAATCTCATACTATATTAGGACAAGCTCCATCATAATATAGTGATGGCTCTAGTCTTCATGCTTTCTATTATTGTGCACGTTTCGTTCTATGTATTGATCTCATGGTATCTCATACTATACCACTCTTTTTCCATCTTTGATAGTTAAAACTTGCCTTTGGATTTGATATCGAAAGACTCAACATTTGTTTTGGATTTGATATCGAAAAAAATGGAGTCTTTTTCTATTCGGCACTAGATATCTCCATTTGATTTACAGTCCCAACCTTTGTCCATAAGCTTTAACAAGGTACTTTTTGAAAAATCCTTACAAACAAATAAAGTCGGTGTTCTATGCACATTTGTACTTGAAAAAAAATCAACAAATACATTTAGAGAAATAAACCATTTTAATTGAACATTTTTGGATCCAGTACATATTTTCATAGAATTTTTCACATCAATCATGTGAGTTTGCATCAAAGCGATTTTGAAATAGTGTTGTCAGAAATAATCCATTTGTCAATATCCAATTTTGGAAGTGGAATGACCTCAAGATTTCCAGAGCTTCCATGCATATCTAGAATGTAGAGTGATTTATTACAGCTATTAGCAAGTTCTCTTGGAGATCCAATATATATTGGAAAGTGACTGTGTGGGCTCCCATTTATTTATATTTGATGGATATAAATCTACAAGATACAACAAATTATGAGATTCCAAATACAAATTAAAATTCTTGCGGATAAAATTAAGGTAAAACTACGATCAGTCAAATACTTACAGCTGCATTTCATATGATCATTTGGATTCACAAATTGAACACTCAATTGTGGAATGCATATAAATATCTTGAACTAACATCTCTGAAATGGATTGTCATCTTGGAGATGCTCTGAAGTCAAGAATCCTAGCTTTTCAATAAGACCTAAAAGATAACTTGGTTTTTTTTTTAGTTGAAACATTCTTTTTGATGATGGATGCATCAATACCCAACTGTGTTTCACATAGATGATGCCATGGTTTCTCTCTCTCTCTCTCTCTCTCTCTCTCTCTCTCTCTCTCTCTCTCTTGTCAAGAAGAAGATGACTTCATCCACCTCCTCCTAAGTCATATGGTGTATGTAGTACAGGGAGTAGGGCTTGGTCCTAAGAGCCTTGGAGATGCTTTCTCAACAAGTAAAAGAGCTTGTGGAATTCCCTTTCCACATTTGCTTATGGGACAAGACATTTCAAGTCTCAATATACCATGCAAGTTCCTTTTTGAAAACTTGACTTTGACTTTTACAAACATTTTTTAAGTCAAAGTTTAAACCTTGAGACTTGCCAAAATTGTTTTCTTGCCCCCTAGTGACTAATGGCACCACAAGTTGGACTTATACTCGTAGGATGTCAAACTGGGGTCTATCATAACCAACTACTGACAGCTCTTCAAGATGAGCTTGTATATGTAGGATGCCATACTTGAGCCATTAATTAAACTATATTAATTACCAAAATAATTATGTACATAGGTTCCTTCCTTAAAAGGCACTCCTTTCCTGAACTCTCCCGAGCTCCATTAAAATGCCCCTTAGACCTTGTATTCCAACCCCCACACTCCCCCGCTGCTACTTGGTTCCTAGTCCCATGGCACTTCATTTGAATAGTGATTCTTGCAGCTCGACATCTAGCTCTTCATTGTGTTTTATGATTTCTTGGATGATTTTGTCGTAGCCTTCCATAGCTTGGTCTAGAAGAGTGGTATTATCTTTGAGTGGCCCAAGCACATGTGAGCTACGGAGCAACCATTGAGAATGTTGCCACTCCTCCACTCGTGTTGCATGCTGGGATGTTGTCATTGCCGCTCTATAGTATATCCTTGCCACGGTTAACTGGCCTTGGCATTTTAAACTGGGGAAAACAAGGAACCTAAGGTACAGTCCCAATGGAACTCGAGGGAACTGAGAAAAGGGAGTTCCTTGCAATTGAGGGCCGCTTGGCACACCGTGGGGTCGATTGAATGGTGGTCCTTGGTGTAGAAATGCCCCAAGGTGAGACTTGGTATTTCGAACGGACGCTAAGGGACAGTTCGCGTTGATTTCGGACTAGTGCAAACTCTGGGTGCATGTGTCTGATTCAAATAGAGCTACTTGAAGCCAAGCTCGATGTACACTTCTTGTTTTGACTGTGAGGCAACTGACTAGTGATGGAATTGTGAAAGTCAAGTTTTGCGCGACGGACATGGTGCTTCAAACAAACGCGAAGAGATAGTTCGTATGCGGATCAAACTGGTGCGACCCTTTGGCTTTCCACGAGGTCAATGGTTACATTTGGGCTGATTCAAAGAGCTACTTCAAGCTAAGTGAGAGGTGCATTGCGGAGTACTCAATCTTTGCCTACCTTAAAGAGCCAAGATGGAAAAGTATCAAGATCAGGCTGGGACAAGGAGAGAAACCAAGGTGCAGAAGCAACAAGGCACAGAGTGGACCACAAAGTGGGCAATCAAACGATAAATCCTTTGGCTCAGAGAGCCTTGATACCTGTGTGGAACTGATCAAATCTGGAGCTTAGGGAGCTCAACACAAAGTGCATCAAGGACAAATCAGGAGCTCAAAGGAGTTCCAAAGTCGAAAGTCAGAAGCGACAGGGGCGAACATTTCAAAGAAAGGCCTCTGTTTCAGTACAAAGAGCTGAGCCTCCGACTTGTGGTGTGCCAGCTTCAATGTTAATAAAAAGTGGCCAGTAAATTGAGTATTGTGCCAAGTAGCTTAAATGTATTGCTATTTTAATTTGGAGACACCTTTATTTTAATCTGATATCTGATGAGGACATTAGATTTTATAAAGGTGGGGTGGATGTTGTAAAGCTACCTTTACAAGCTTTACTTCCGGCGCCACTGGTGCCAGCTATGTCCCCTGTGCCAGCAGCACCCCTGCTGCTCCCGGCGCCAACGGCGCCGGCACCGCTCCCGACGCCACTGTGACCAGAATCCAGCCGGCGCCAAGTTCCTATGGCTGAAAATTTTTGATCGGTTCTAGCGGAGTCCAGAGAGCTCAGATCGATGTGCAATCACCTCACACGATCTAGGCATGATTAAAGGAAGCCTGGGGATCAATAAAATCTAGAGAGAGAAAATGACTTTCTAGAAAGAGAAAATTTTAGAGAGAGAAAAATGTGCTTTACCAGCTTGGGTAGAGTGCTTGGTATGAGGGGGGGGTGCCGAATCACACCAATACTATAGGGGAGTGCGGGTTGCGACTCAAGGCGAGCTCCAACCAAGCCTCCTTTGTTGGAATGTTGTCATGGCTCTCGCCTTGGCATGCTAGCCCCCTGGAGACTAGGATCGGTCACACACTTGAAATGTAACCTTCTCAGATTTATCAATAAAGTCCTCAAACTGACTTTGATTACCTTCTGGGTTTCAGTGTTCGGTAAAAGCGCCAGTTATAAGGACGCTTTCAAAATTTTTAAGTTGGCACATAGTTGAGGGTCGTATCCCGGGACGCCAGCGGTATGCCGTCGGGACCATTCGGTCCGTGGCGCCAGCGGTATGCTGTCGGGACCATTTGGTCCAAAAACTGGTTGTCTCCATGTCTGTCGCGGCTTGTGGTTCTGAGTGTTCCTTGCATGAACGTGAATGGGTTAAGCTCTTGGGAAACGGGCTCTAACCTGTCGGCTGAGTTAGATGGCTTGCTTGGGTGGAAGTTACTTGTTTATGGCTGTCCAGTCTGGCGTGGCGCCAGGTTGGCTTCCAGCGCTCGTGACAAAGCTTTCAGTTGGTTAAGTCTGATGTACGTCAGACCGCTTGCTTGGAATGGATGTTACTCGTTTGTAACGAAGCTTCGAGTTGGTTAAGTTTGATGTATGTCGGGCGGCTTGCTTGGAGGGAAGTCACCCACATCGGGACCCCTGATCTGGCATGGCGCCAGGTTGGATCTCAATGTTGGTTTTTGGAACTTCAAGTTGGTTAAGTCTGATCGTTGTTGGCGAGTTGGCTGCTTGTATGTCAAGTGGGTTTGGATGGCAAGAGTTGAAGGTTGGGAAGCTAAGTCGTGGTTCCCAGCTCCCTTTGGGATACATGCGCTACACTAACGCCAAGTGGCGCCCAACCACTGGGCCGGGGCCAAACACCCAACACATGTGGCCCCATGCCTTAGAGTATTAGGGCTCCCCCTCATTGCAAAGGCAAGGTGTTGCCCTTATCACTCCTTGCAAGGTAGTTGCATTGCCCTGGCCCTTGGCTCAAGCCAAGATGATGGCAATTCCTTTTGCTTAAGTGGCAAAAAAATTGCAACGCATCAGTACACTTGCACCCTAATGGATCAACAGGCTTGTAGTGTATCGATCGTCAACGATCAACAAGGTGCAAACTTGAATTTTTTTGCTTTGCATGGCTCAGGCTAGGGCAATACATTAGTCTGCTTGTAACCTAACAGTGATCAGCGGGCTGCAAACTTGAATTTCTTTTGCATTGCATTGCTCAAGCCATGGCAATCGATCTGCAATGCATCAGAACACTTGCACCCTAATGGATCAATAAACTTGTGTTGTGCTGATCGCTGATGATCAGCAAGATGCAAACTTGAATTTTCTTTTAAGCTAACGGTGATCAGCGGGCTGCAAACTTGATTTTTTTTTGCATTGCTTTGCTCAAGCCATAGCAATCGATTAGTAGGCTTGTAGTATAACGGATGTGAAGGCTTGTAGCTTGCTAATTGTCAGCCATCAACAAGGTGCAATGTTGAATTGTTTTTTGCATTGCTTGGCTCAACCTAGAGCAACGAATCAGGCATGCACTGCCTTGATCAAAAGTCCTACCTCTCGTAGACCCTACTCGGGCCAGGGCAATGCAAAAAAAATTGCTCTCTGGGCAATGGGTAAGGCGATTTAAGCTGAGAATGAAGAAGTAATCATTGCTTTAAAGGAATTGAATTATTTCTATGGCTTCTTGGAAATGAATTTAATTAGCGCATCTAGGGGCTAGATCATGGTTATGCAATAACATGTTCTTTACAACACGGCTGTCAATAGATGCTAGCAGCTCATTTTTGTGTCTACAATACAGAAATTACTCAAATATTGTTGATCCCTTAATGGGAATAGTGTTGTTTTTAATATTTCCATCTTATGTGCAGTCTTATTTTCCTATTTAACTTCCTAAGAACACATGTACTTTTCTATGTTTCATTCTGCTGGTTGTAGCAGAAGATGTTCAACATCCTTAGATATCCTCCCTCCATCTTTTGCTTCAGTTGCCTATGAACAGCAAAAGATGGAGGGAGGATATATAAGGATGTTGAACATCTTCTGCTAGTTGTAGAGAAGATGTTCCACATCCTTATAGATACTCCCTCCATCTTTTGCTTCAGTTGCCTATGTTCTTTTGCTTCAGTCGCCTATTCAGTATAAATCACAAAATACTAGTGCTTTTAGGAAAGGGTGTAGTGGGAAATAGCATTGTTGCAGCACAACTTTCATTTGCCTTGGCAAGCAAGTGGGCTTGTTAGACATTGACATTTGTGGAACTAGTATTTCCCAAAATGTTAGGCCTTGAAGGCTAAAAAATTCACCAAAGTAATCTGGGTTGGGCGCCAGTCTACCTGAAGGATAATTCAGGTGTAATGCCTATTGGATTTATGTTGTTGGATCTCGATAAAGCCATCATTTGGAGATGTCGAGCAAAAGTGGCCTAATCAAGAAGTTTTTGAAGGATGTCTGTTGGAGCAACCTTGACTACTTTGTTATAGATATGTCGTCGGGGACATCTACTGAACATAGTTCATTGCACAAGATTTGAGGGCAAAAAAATGTTCCATATATGCCCCAAGAAATCACCATAATATATTTGAGGAAGTAAAGAAGGTGAGATTTCCCATCGCTAGTGTTGTCTTGTAAAAGATGAGTGATCCACAGTAGCCATTAGCAAGTTTTGAGTTTAAAATGGTCGCAAACGATTTAAACGAAGAAAAGGATGTGATAATCAAAACTGAAAACATGTTTTCAAAACCTTGTGTCAGTTTACACTTGCACAAAAGTATTCTACGCTGGTGGTAGAGCACAAAAATTTGCAAATGACATGGGTTTGCCTGTTCTTGAATGCATACTCTAGATCCTCAATTGTATAAGGCAGCTATCAAGAAGGTCTTGCATGTCACAGAGCGTGTCAGATAGTTGACATATCAATTCCTATATATTTTATTGAACTTGAGTCTTGTGCCAGGTAAGATATTGTGGTCTCATTTGTTACGTCTTTCAAAATTCTCTTAATTGTTAATCTACACATCACTTGATGCGATTATGTTTATAATACCTTACAAATCTTTGGGCAATCAGAGTGTATTTACTCATACATTTGTGAAGAGTATACCAAAGTTTGTGATGTTAATTATTTGTTATGATGCGTTTAAAGAGGTGTGTTAATTTAAAAATATAGAAACAGCGTTGGTTGGTATGTTTCCAAAATCAATGCAAACTAGATGTAAATGTTGTTAGTGATTCTATTGGTAACCACCAGCTCATGTCCTTCAAACCACCATGGTTAGAAATAACACATCCATCAAGTTTGTAGAGCTCACCTTGTCTCTGCCCGTGGCATTCAAGGTCCCATTCTTTTTTATCAAGCAAAAACCACCAACAAATTTCACTTCAAGCCCTTTTTCAACCATTTGACATACACTAAGAACATTCTTAGTAATGGAAGGAATGAAAAATAAAATCTCGAATCTTGATTTTCTATTATGTAGATGAGAGAAAAAATAGAAATAGTATCAATGCCTTTGATAACACCTTCACCACAATTGGCCATGTTGATGACCTTCTCCTCTCTTTCATAAGTCACCAAAGAAATGAAGCTTCTCTCCTTGCTCTCTCTTCTTTTTAAAACAATCACAAGCAAAGTGTCCTTTGACTCTACAATAGAAACACTTTAGCTTTGACCTATTTTTCTTCTCACCAACAAAAGAACATGGCTCACCTTGATCTTGATTTTTGGACCATTTGCCTTTGTTCTCAAACTTGAACTCTATTGAGAACAATCCGGATGGAATTCAATTCTGTCCGCTGGCTACTGCCTGCTAGATCATATCTACAATCCTCCAGAGTGTAGACAAACACTTGTTGGAAATTAGGCCCATTGTTGTCTCCTTGGAATCACAAACTCAGAGAGCCAACTTATTTGAAGAACGTCTACAACGGGCTTCCAGCTGATATCCAGCAAAGGGTAACCAATCCTGTCATAATTTCGAGTTCAGATGGTAAGTTTAATAACTTGAAGTCATTGAAGACTTGGCCATCGTCAAGGGCTTCCGCAAACTTGCATTTAGAACAAGTCTGTAGAAATACATTACTTTCGAGACAGATTCACAAAATGTTCATGAAAGTTTTGCGACAATTCAAATGTTCAACTATTTTAAACACCCTCAACTTTTTCGTGAAATGTTCATGACAGTTTTGCGACAGTTCAAAAGTTCAACTATTTTAAACACCCCTGACTTTTTCGCAAAATGTTCGCGACAGTTCAAAAGTTCAAATATCTTTTAACACCTTTGATTTTATTCGCAAAATGTTCGCGAAGAGAGAGAAAATTCCCAAAGTTCATCTATTTTCATGAGTTAAACTATTTTACAGACACCTTTGCCTTTTAAGGGCACATTTGCCTTTTTTGCAAAATCTCGAAGAGAGAGAAAAAATGTCGAAGGTCATCTACTTTGAACAAGAAACATTCCCAGCCACTTCCCAAAATTTGCCAAGTGAGAGAAAGACACTTCCCTTATAAAGCAAAGTGAGAGCATTTGTGATGCCCTCATCCACGTCAACATTCCCTATGGGTTGACAGTGTGAAAGATTCAACTAGTTGCTATATTTCCATATCTGGCATATTGAGGCCGAAACTTGTTTTAGACTTAAAGATTGACTTTTCAAAGTTCATTAGTCTAAATGTCATTTGAATAAACGCTTTCTGAAAGTGTGGAAAAGTTAGAATGCGAGTTTGAGTAGATTCAAATTTGAATAGTTGGGCATATTGAATCTAGACCCAAAAGTAGTAGGGTTAGCATTTTGGTGGGAAAACCAAGTGGCCAAATAGGGTTTGGACCTGTTATAAAAGGATGTAACTCGTGGAGAGAGCAATCTTCTCTCTTCTCTATCTCATTTCATGCTTATACATGGTTCTCTTGGGTTCTACTATCCATTGGTGCACTATCTTGGTGATTGCTTGCAATTTTATGTGTAGAATGATCATTTATTGCTACTTTCGGATCCACACGTGTAAAATATAGTAGCTTGCTGGTTTTGTATGGACAGCAACAGTACTTTATAATTTCATTCAAGTTTGATCAAGTTCTATTAGTGTTTGCATCTCATTTTGTGTGTAGATGCTGGTTTTTCTACATTGGTGAGATTGGTAGTGTATTTCTCTTTCTAACCAAAGATCATTTAAATAGATTGAATCTTAAGGATCTGAAATCTTTCACATGGTATCAGAGCTTGTGTTTTAGGTTATGAAGGATGAAATCAGATCTATCAATGATTTGGTGAAGATATCAAGTCTAGAGCATGCTAGAGAGGATTCTACACCAAAATTGAGTTTTTTGCTTTTGTAGATTGGATCTTTTGTAGATCAAAATCCTATATAGGTTTATAAACCTGATCAATTCCAATTTTTAAATTCATATACTGGATTTGGCCTATTTGTGAATCATTGGATCAGTCTAAGTGGTGGCTAATAGATTGCATATCAAATTTTCAACATTTGCATGTAGATTTGGAATAGTCAATTTTTTGTGATTTTGTCAAAACCATAATTTTGATTGGATATCTAGATAGTGAGATTTCTGGACTTCATTTTATTGTGTTTCAATCTTAGGAAGTGGCAAAAGTCATTAGATTGAGGATAGATCATGGGTTGATCAAGATTCCATGATTCTATGTGTTGATTTGCTTGGTATAAGTGCTAGAAGAGAATTTTTGAGATAGTTTCAAAGCTTGGTGATTTCTTTTGAAAGCATTTGTTGTTCGAAGGAGTGCTTTGTGCATTAAAACAGGTTGAAAGAGAATATCAGGTCATTTCTACATGGCAACCTCAATTGGAGTCATGTTGGAAGCCAATGATAGGCTTACCTCAAGTAACTATTCATTGTGAAAAGTGAGGATGGAGTCAGTTCTTGAGATGAATGATGTTTTGGATATTGTTGTAGGTTTGGAGGAGAGACCAGCAACACAACAAGACCAAATGAGGTATGACAAGAGGGCCAAGAAGTCTCTACACATGATAAAGATGAATGTTACCAATGAACTTCTCAAGGAAGTTGGTAAGTGCACATCATCTTTGGAAGCTTGGAACTCATTGAAGAAGCTTTATGAATCCAAGTCTACTTCTAGAGTGTTGACTCTAAGAAGGCAAATCTTTTCTTGTTTGCAAAAGAATGAAGAAAGTCCAAGTACTTTTTTTTTGAGAATGAAAGCATTGAATGATGAGTTAGCTTGCATAGATGAAAGCATTAAGGAAGGAGAGCTTATTCAAGTGATTCTTAATGGCTTGTTGGATGCTCATGATAACATTGTTCAAAGTATTGCTATTCAAAAGACTTTGCCAAGTTTGATGGATCTTCAAGAGATCTTGATCAATGAGGAATATGGGCTTCAAGCAAGAGGTGGATCTACATCGACACTTCAAGAGGATGCTATGTTCACAAAGGGCAAATTCAAGGGCAAAACCAAAAGCAAGTGGTCTAAAGGGCAAGATCAAGTGGATGCTTCTTCAAGTGGCAAAAAGAAGGATAGATCAAAGCTCAAGTGCTTCTATTGTGGCATCAAAGGACACTTTGCAAGTGAGTGCTACTGTGCCAATTTCTTGTGCAATAGGTGACCGAGTGCTATTTTGGATGGAAAGACACCTTTTGAGATGCTATTCAAGAGGAGGCCGAGTGTCAACTTTCTAAGAACCTTTTGATGCACATGCTATGTCAACATTACCCTTGATGATAGGACCGAGAAGGATCCATCTTCAAGAAGAGGTATTTTTGTTGGATATAGTGAGGTGAGTAAAGCCTACAAGGTTTACATTCCTTCTACTAACAAAGTGATTGCTGGTAGACATGTCATTTTTTATGAGGGGAACATTCCAAAAGTGTCTTCAAGCATGATTAATGGTAGTGTGGATGGATCTAACATTCTTGATATTGATGAGAAGGATCCTACTTTGGATGGTGTTGATGATGGACCTTCATCAAGTCAAAAGCCAAGGAGAACATCAAGAGAAGTGACAAGTACCTTCAAGGCTCAGGGTAAGCAAGTAGTTTCTGGAAATTATGTTGCTTTCCTAACCTCTTTGGATGACCCTACAAGTGTAGATCAAGCAAGGAAAGAAGAGAAGTAGATCCAAGCAATGGATCTTGCGTATCAGGCTCTTATGAAGAGTGGAACATCTTCTGGAGGATCTTCTTGTATAGATGGTGCTATGCAAGTGGACAATGGATGTTATATTGCTGTAAAATCAAGTAATGGATTTGGAAAAAAAAGTTTGTTCAATGAATTTGATGGTCAAGTTGAAGATCAAGAGGTTGATCTCAAAGCGCTTCAACTAGTCAAAAGGGAAGTTGGCAATTTGGAGCTAGTCAAGAGCATCAAAGAGGTAATTGGCAAAGATGTTATGAATCTGTTTTTGCAGCATATCGAAGAATCAAGTAATTTCAAAGGAGCAACAAGGAAGTATTGTTCAAGTTTACTTTACTTGTTCTGTCTCATATTTGAGCATTTTCATGTGGATGTGTGCAAATTGTCAAGATATGGTAAAACTAGCTACATTGGAGAGCATTGTTTTGATGTTGGATTTGTACAAGCATTCTTGGCTGGTTTTGAAGCTATTGGAGGTTCATTATGTCACTCATTCATAGTCAAGTCATCAAGGCTTGATGGCAACTTATGGCAAGATGGAGATGGAGGCTCATTCATGGAGTATCATGGTGGATACATGGCAACAAAGGACAAATGAGGAGGAGACATGCAAGCAAAAGTTGATCACTTTGTTTGTTTGCTGTATTTTTCCTATTTTGAGCATTACATGATCATTGAAAGGAGATCTATTCTTAGGAAGAAGATCATTCTTATGATGGATCAAAGTTATATTGTCGAAAGCTATGCTAGGAGCAACCATATTGAGATACAATATCACTTTGTGAGGGAGCAAGTCATTGCAAAGGAGGTGGAGCTTCAACATGTGTCTTCAAGGGAATGTGTAGCCGATATCTTCACCAAAGCATTGGGAAAGGACTTGTTCATGAAGCATAGGACTTCACTTGGAGTGCTATCAAAGTCTATGCTAAAACTAGTTGAAGAGGGAGTGTGAAGATTCAACTAGTTTCATCATATTTGCTATATTTTCATATTTGGCATATTGAGGCCAATACTTGTTTTAGACTTGAAGATTGACTTTTCAAAGTTCATTAGTCTAAATGTCATTTGAATAAACACTTTTTAAAAGTGTTTGAAAGTTAGAATGCGAGTTTGAGTAGATTCAAATTTGAATAGTTGGGTACATTGAATTTAGACCCAAAAATAACAGGGCTAGCATTTTGGTGGGAAAGCCAAGTGGCCAAATAGGGTTTGGACTTGTTATAAAAGGATTAACTCGTGGAGAGAGCAATCTTCTCTCTGCTCTATCTCATTTCATGCTTATACATGGTTCTCTTGGGTTGTTCTACTCTCCATTGGTGCACTATCTTGGTGATTGCTTGCAATTCTATGTGTAGAATGATCATTTGATCCACACGTGTGAAATATAGTAGATTGATGGCTTTGTACGGACAACAACAGTACTTTATCATTTCATTCAAGTTTAATCAAGTTCCATTAATGTTTGCATCTCATTTTGTGTGTAGATGCTGATTTTTTTACATTGGTGAGATTGGTAGTGTATTTCTCTTTCTAACCAAAGATCATTTAAGTAGATTGGATCTTAAGGATCTGAAATCTACCATCTCCCTTGCCCCATCAACACTGCTGACCTATGTTGTAATTCACTGCTATGTATATATTGTACCTAGGATTAATAAGGGATTTCTCTCTACTTTTGGAGACTTTTACTTCAATACTAAGCAGCATCAAGAGCCTAATAAATTAAAACTAATGGGTTTCTGGTTCAAAGTTCAAACAAAAAACTCTTGAAACTGTGACTTATGCACGATCCAACAATAAAACACATCCATTGCACGACTACTTAGTGAGTGTAGCAATCAGAAGAAAAGAATCACCAAATTGGATTCAGTAAAATCAAAGATCCATTTGTGTTAATGTGACAATGTTCTTGCATGTATCTGACTTGAATTGGACAGATAGCAAAAGCTGAACCTGAGAAACTTTGGAGAGAGAACCGCAACTCCCAACCAGGAACAAGTAGTCTTGGAGCCGTGATTGGAAGCGTTTAGCAATTTATGCCTTCAAATTGGAGCTGAAAAAGAGGCGGAGTGATGAAAAATTCGGGAACGGTCGATTTCGGTGTATGACTATTATGAATGGGATTTGTGCCCATAAAAGTTGCCTACAATTATTCAGTCAGATTGAAGCTAATGGGCTTCGTGCATATAAAATTTGCTCATAATTATTGAGTCAGATTGAAGCTAACCAAACCTTGCAACCAACCCAATTGGTTGGCTGAGCAGAGCATCAGAAGAAATTTATCCTGTGGTTCATTCCTGTGCCTGTCATGGGGATATACCAGTAATAGCCTTCATAGACAACTGACCTGAATCCTCTGTTGCTTCTTCATAGACAGTACTGAAGATGAGCTTGCCTCTTAGAACATGGGCAAATTGAAGGGTTCAGTACAACACAGGAAATTGGGAGCTTTAGATTATGTCAACTAAATCAGAACTTTGGGTAGACATGCTCCTGCTTTCCTCTATGACCTGCTTCAGTCTATCTACTGTTTCCCTCATTGTGGGTCTTTCAGCTGGAGATGCATTTGTACACAGCAAAGCAACTTTGAGAACGAGAAGCATCTCTAATCGAACTGAGTGAGAAAAGGGTTCCAAATGAGAGTCCATGACTTCCTCCGAACTTGCTTTTTTAGCAATTCTGCTTCTGACCCAAGTCGCAATCTCCATACCATCAGGAAAGCTGGAATCAATTGGGAGCTTTCCAGTCACCAGTTCCATAAGGACAACTCCAAAGCTGTAGATGTCAGTCTTCTCTGTTGCTTTCATGGTATATGCATACTCTGCAAGCGCAAAGCCACAACTTACAGTAATCAAATTAAATGATAAAGACAATAATAGTCAGTCCCAAATTATCTAGATCGAGCAAATCAACTGTATAGAAATCAGACTGGACAAAAAACTAAAAGGTTTAAACAAATAGCACTCAAGAAGCAAAATCGTTCTCTCCAGGCTTGCTTTACTACTGCCCTTGCACAGTAAACCTGACGCTTTACCTGGTGCCATGTATCCGTAAGAACCAGCAAATGTAGAAGCAGAATCCGTCATACCGGATGTATCAATCAGCTTAGCAAGACCAAAATCACCCAAATGTGCCTGTGATCGTGAATCCAGAAGGATGTTGTTGGATTTTATGTCACGATGCAATATTTGGGGGACACAATCATCGTGCAAATATGCAATTCCTTCGGCCACTCCAATGGCAACAGTGTATCGCGTCTCCCAAGTCAGAGGTTCAACCTCTGGGCCATGCAAGCGATCCCAAAGACTTCCATTGGCTAAATACTCATAGACCAGCAAATTCATGCCCTTGTGAGAACAAAAGCCAATAAGCTTCACAAGGTGACGATGTCTTATCTTTCCAAGTGTCTTTACCTCCCGCAAGAAGCTTTTAATCTTAGCAGTATCATCTCTAGTAAGGGCATCCACTTTCTTCACAGCAAGCATTACGCCTGATTGCAGTTTACCCTTGTACACTGTGCCAAATCCTCCCGATCCGATGATATTGCTGTCGCTTAGGTCATTAGTTGCCAGCATTAAATCATTGAATGTTAGCTGAAGACCTGGAAATAATCTCTCTTGAATTGTTGTGTTTGAAACTAATGCTTTCTGTTTAACCTTGCGATTATAAACCCCCCAAGCCCCTGCAAAAATAATGAAAGTGATCAATGCCGAACCCACGGCGATCACAGCTACCAGAAATTTTGGGATCCTTTTGTCCTTAGAAACAGACGAGGAGCTGTCACATACTTGAGGTAATGGATACCCACATAAACCTTTGTTGCCCATGAAGGCAGAAAGGGGCATCTTGGCAAAAAGTGGAATTTTGGGCAGAGCGCCGGTCAGATTGTTGTTTGATACATTGAAGGCGTCTAGACTAATCATCTGACCAAGAGCTGATGGGATATTTCCAGACAAGAAGTTGTTTGACAGATTCAAAACCTCTAGCTTGTTCAGCTGTCCTAATTGAGCTGGAATCTCTCCAGAAAGCTTGTTGGAACTAAGATCCAGAATGGTTTGAAGGTTTGCAAGATTTCCCAGATCCGCAGGAATGGATCCTGTTAGTTCATTACTGTCTAGACGGAGAGACAGCAGGCCACCCATTTTCCCAAGGATTATCGGAATGGGACCAGTAAGGTTATTCCCTTGCAGCTCAAGTAACTGTAGAGATGTGAGATTTCCCAGCTCAGGAGGAATAGCACCCATCAGCACGTTATTCTTTAGCTTCAAGGACGACAATTTCTGGCACCTCCCAAGTTGTGAGGGAACGTATCCACTGAGCTGATTCCTGGACAAATCCAGATCACCCAATATTGGAAGTTGACCAAATTCGGAAGGAATAGTTCCAGAGAGCATATTGTCATTTAACTGCACGTGAGAAAGATTTTGGCATTTACCCAGTTTTTGAGGAATAGGACCAGTCAGATTGTTGAAACTGAGATCAAGCAAGAATAATCCTTTGATATCACCCAATTCAGCCGGAATAGCTCCAGTTAATGCATTATATCCTAGTCTTAACCGCCACAGGCCCTGTGATAATCCTAGCTCTGAGGGTATAGTTCCACTTAAATAGTTCTTAGTGAGGTCCAATAGCAGCAAAGAACCTGAAGAACTCACATCAGGTATAGATCCAGTGAATCTGTTGTAGGACAGATTGACTTTACTCAAATTTTTGCAGTTAGAAAGCTCAGATGGGATAGAACCAGAGAGATTATTCTGATAAAGCAGAAGCACCTGTAACTTTTTCAGCTCTCCAAGTTTTGAAGAGATGCTCCCACTGAGATTGTTCTCTGCTAAATCTAACAGCTGAAGGCTGGTGGAATATCCAAGTTCAGGAGGAATGGCTCCTGTCAAATTGTTGGACGTTAGATGTAGAAAGACCAATTTTTTCAGCTTTCCAAAAGTTGGAGGTATGCTGCCCTCAAGATTGTTGTCATACAAATCCAAGTTGACCAGATTAAGGCAGTTGCCTAGCTCCAACGGAATTTCACCTCTCAACTGATTCGTATAAAGGTAAAGAAAACGAAGGTGCTTCAACAAACCAAGCTCGGAAGGAATGGTCCCACTAAGCTTGTTCAAATATAGGGCTAATGTTTCCAAACTGCTGCAGTTTGCCAGCTCCTTGGGGATGGTGCCAGATAGTGCATTGTCATAGAGGAGGAGGTCCGTCATGTTCCTGAGTTTGCCCAAGGAAGAAGGAATGCTACCACTCAGACTGTTTCCGGATAGGTCAAGCTCTCGTAGTGCAATGCAATCGCCTAGCTCCGAGGGAATGGCTCCTAAAAGAAAATTTTGTCCCAACACTAGGTGCTGAAGAGTTACTAGCTTCCCAAGCTCAGATGGTATCTGTCCTTTCAACTTATTCCCTGGCAAATATAAGTAATCTAAGCTTGCAAGATGACTTAACTCCGAAGGAATGGATCCCGTGAGGTTATTATCAGAGAGATCGAGGGTCTGCAGCTGTAAGAGGCGCCCAAACTGGCTAGGAATCATCCCTTCAAAGGCGTTTCCAAGCAAATTGAGATACACTAGCTTGCTGCAATTGCTCAGCTCCGTAGGAAGGTGTCCGGTTAAACTGTTGTTATATAAGGAGAGTGTTGTGAGATTCATTAAGTTCCCTAGTTCTGCTGGAAGGATGCCATCTAGATTGTTTTCACCTAACCCAATAGCGCTTAGACTCTTGCATCTTGAAAGACTTGAAGGAATTGAGCCCTTGAAGTTGTTATTATACAACATCAAGGTTTGAAGATTCTTCAAGTTCCCAAGCTCCTGTGGAATTGGGCCAGTCAAATTACAGAAGGAGAAGCCCAACACAAGGAGGTTACTGCAGTTACCAAGAGATGGAGGCAAAAAGCCAGAGAGCATATTACCCCCGGCTCTCAGCAGCTGTAACTGCTGAAGCTGGCCCAGCTGGGTAGGAATCTCTCCAGAAAGTAGGTTTGAGTATATTTCGAGCTCCAAAAGATTGCTAAGCTTGCTGAGTTCCGAGGGGATGCTACCATTGAGAAAGTTGTTGTACAGGTGCAACTGTTGCAAGTTGAGAAGTTGACCGATTTCTTTGGGGATTTGTCCATCCAAACGATTCTGTGAAAGATCAAGCCGCTGCAAAGCACTCAAGTTTCCAATTGCTGCTGAAATACTTCCTGATAAGGCCTGATTGGGTAAATCAACACTGACAACTCGCTTCATGGCTGCATCACAAGAAACTCCTCGCCATGAACAAGGGGTTGTGCTAGCTTTCCAGCTCCGCAGAGCTCCTGATAGATCTGTGAAAGTCTTCTTTACCTCCAACAACGCCTTTTTATCATCCGACTGTGATCCTGCACTACATCTCACGGCTAAAGTTGCTAGTACAACCAAATAGATTGCCCTGCTGGTTCCCATCTGTTTTCTATCAACTTTTTCAAGAGTAATGGGGTTTTGCATTATGAATTAATCCGACGAACAACGCTCCTGTTTGGGTTTGCAGGTCCCATAGACATACGATCAACTGAACTGCATAACTGCTAGCTATTGCATGTTATGTAATAAATAGTAGACTTTCCAAAGCTCCGGGCTTGCATGTCCATAGATGAGCTCAGATAGCACTAATTAGTAAAAGGGATAAAGCGATGATCTTGCACTCACTTTTCAACTGTGTACGACGAACTCCTGGAAAGCAAATCAATTAGCAAATTTTGAGCGCTATCGCTCACTCCTTTAAGTACTGTATACGATCAACTAAACCGCGGTATATAATGGAGAGTAGACTTTCAAAAGCTTCAAGCCTGAATGTTCATAGATGAGCTGAGACAGAACTTAACATTAAGGAAATGATCTATCCGCTTGCACTGACTGCTTTCAACTCAGTAGTATGACTAAGTTCTTTACAACAAATGAATTAGCAAAATATAAATGCCATCACTCACTGCTTTAAATACTGTTTAATTTTCTACCCCATGCTCCACTAGCCGTCTTGCTTCTCATAACGAAATTCCTCCACAAAACAAATTTCCAGATACAGAATTAGCAAATCAGCACTCGGCTACAACAGTAGTCGGAACGCCAAGTGAACAATGCCCACCCACAACAGCGAGATCAGTTCTCAGACTCCAGGTCACACCGTTGATGATCTCCGACAATACTCGGCCATGCCGCCATTAGATCTCTGTTGCAAGCACAACTAACAGTAAATATACTTCTATCTAATAGAACTTTAAATATTCTTCTATCTAATAGAACTTTATATATTCGTTGCAATCTAATAGTACTTTAAACTTTTCAATATAGCATGCGATGTGCATGGTCATTTTGCTCAAGTCAAAAAACTACAACTACAACTCATCACCCACATAGTCTCACGTGTCTATTCATCAGCACTCCTAATGCAACCCGAAAGGCCGCGCGTCAGGTCCCACCGCATTTATAATTTATACCCAGCCACATCAATTATAATACTATACTGCCCTTTTTCTAGTGCTGCTACATATATATCTTTTCGAAACTGGAAGTCCGAAGATCCACCATAATTTATACAGATCCTTCAGGTCTTCTCCGTGGCAAAGCCAAAGATTGGGTTTATATATTGATTGCAAAAACAAAAAAAACGGCGAGATTGAGGATGATGGAGGCTGTGGAGGCTTGACAAATGGGTTGCTGTATGATCATGGATCAGGATAGACTTGCAAGGTAATTAAGAAATGATTGTGATCTTCCAAATTATGTAGCGGTCACACATCTCACCGTTGCTAACGTTGCTGGTGGGCATGGTGGGCAGTTGTGTTTGAGGAGAATGGACGGTGGAGTCTTTGTTGTCTTTGTGGGCGCGAAGTACACCGTGTTTGCTGCATTGACTGCTATTAAGAAGCAACATTTTTCTTGTTAAAGTCCTCTTTTCGTAAATAAAGTATGGCCCATTTGTAAGAAAAGTTGCTTGTTTCTAGTAACTTGGCCAAGGCTAGGGTGAAGACAATCTTGATTCTTGAAAATGACCTCAGTTGCAGTTGCTGGTGGGGACTTGTAGTGCTCTGGACAATCGGCAAAGTATAGGAATAGAATCGGCATGTTTTCTCAAGAATCAGTATCATAAGACCTTTCACGATTTTTTATACAAGCATATGAAGCCTTTCTAAGTGATAGTCTTCATAAAACTTAGAAGCTTTAAAAAATGCAGGTTCTTTTTAAGGAAAACTCAAAGGAAATCTCTCAAGCACT
>CM055110.1:16751630-16838308 GCA_029204225.1 Diphasiastrum complanatum
GGGAGACCACTTTATGACAGATGCATGAGTCAACAAATCGGGGATTGTAATTTGATTTAAACAAATCCACAAATAAAATATGAATTATGACCAAAACAAGTTCAATTTATGGGTGGAGAGACTTATGAAATGGTCATGAAAAGAACCTTGGCCACCACTGCCCAAGTGCGAGGGCCATGCAGGTAATGGCAAGGAAGAAGGTTGTGATTGGTCTTCCAAGTTCCTTAAGTAATGACAAGCATGTTTGTGAGTCTTGTGCTTTGTCTGAGTCACATAGACTACCTTATACTAGATCTATTTCTAGATCTACAAAGCCTTTCCAACTTGTACATTCGGATATTCATGGATTTACTACAATTAGCAATAGTGGAGCTAAGATGTATGTAACATTCATTGATGATTTTTGTAGATTTTGTTGGATCTATCTACTAAAGAGCAAGGATGAAGTGTATGATGTCTTTGTCAAGTTCAAGAATGCAAGGGAGAACCAATTTTCCACAAAGATCAAGTGCTTGAGAGGTGACAATGGTGGTGAGTACATATCTAACAAGTTCAAGGCCTTTTGTGATGAGCATGGGATCAAGAGGGAGTATACAACATCAAGGACCCCACAACAAAATGGAGTGGCTGAAAGGAAGAATAGGACTTTATGTGAAAGTGCTAAAGCTATGAGGTTAAGTGCTAATCTTGACAAACCATTTTGGGATCAAGCTTTGTTGTGTGCCAATTTCTTGTGCAATAGGTGGCCGAGTGCTATTTTGGATGGAAGGACACCTTTTGAGATGCTATTCAAGAGGAGGCTGAGTGTCAACTTTCTAAGAACCTTTGGATGCATATGCTATGTCAACATTACTCTTGATGATAGGACCAAGGAGGATCCATCTTCAAGAAGAGGTATTTTTGTTGGATATAGTGAGGTGAGTAAAGCCTACAAGGTTTACATTCCTTCTACTAACAAAGTGATTGTTGGTAGAGATGTCATTTTTTATGAGGGAAACATTCCAGAGGTGTCTTCAAGCATGATTGATGGTAAAGTAGATGGATCTAACATTCTTGATGTTGATGAGAAGGATCCTACTTTGGATGGTGGTGATGATGGACCTTCATCAAGTCAAAAGCCAGGGAGAACATCAAGAGAAAGACAAGTACCTTCAAAGCTCACATATGATCAAAACGGTAAGCAAGTAGTTTCTGGAAATTATGTTGCTTTCCTAACCTCTTTGGATGAGCCTACAAGTGTAGATCAAGAAAGGAAAGAAGAGGAGTGGATCCAAGCAATGGATCTTGAGTATCAAGCTCTTATGAAGAATGGAACATGGAGATTGGTGGAGTTGCCTAAGGACAAGAAAGCTATTGGATGCAAATGGGTCTTCAATGTGAAGACAAACGAAGATGGATCTATCAACAAGTACAAGGCAAGGTTAGTGGCAAAAGGATATGCTCAACAACAAGGAATTGACTATGATGAGACCTTTGCACCCGTGGCAAAGATGGTAAGCATTTGAGTCATCATTTCACTTGCTACACTTTATGGATGAGATCTATGGCAAATGGACATTTCAAATGCATTCTTGAATGGTGATCTTGAGGAGGAAGTATACATGGAGCAACCCGAGAGCTACATCTCATCAACAAAGCCAAATCATGTGTGTCTTTTACAAAAGAGTTTGTATGGCCTTAAGCAAGCACCAAGGAGTTGGTATGCTAAGCTTAACACTTTTTTACTCTCTCAAGGCTTTGTTATGAGTGAGTATGATCATTCACTTTATTATAGGTTTGCTGGAAATGATGTTACCATCTTTCTAATCTATGTGAATGATATCATCTTGAGTGGTGGAGACAATCAAGATGTGGAGGATATCAAGAATGCTCTTAAAAAGGAGTTTGAGGTGCATGATCTTGGTAATTTGCATTACATTTTAGGAATAGAAGTCATTAGATCTTCTCAATCTACTTTCATTTGTCAAGAGAAGTATGCTAATTCTATTCTAGAAAGATTTCATATGGTAGATGCAAAATCTATTGATACACCTATGGAGTCTCATGTAAAGCTTACTATAAGAGGTAATGAAAGATCCTTCAAGGACATTACTCTCTATAGAAAGCTAGTTGGTTCACTCATCTACCTAACCATTACTAGACCTAATCTAAGCTATTGTGTTGGAAGATTGAGTCAATTCATGCAACATCCTAGTGAGGAGCATTGGAAGCTAGGAAAGCGAGTTTTGAGGTACATCATTGGAACTCGAGATTTTGGCATATTGTATGAGGGATCATCACCTAATCTTTTTGGATTTTCAGATTCAGACTATGCTGGAGATATAATGGATAGGAAATCCATTAGTTCTTATTGTATTTTCATAGGTGATGGAGCTATATCATGGATGTCAAAGAAACAAGCCACTATCTCATTGTCATCTAGTGAGGCCGAATACAAAGCTCTTACACATTGCACAAAGGAGATGGTATGGATCAAGAGGATGATCAAGGATCTTCACTTGCTGGATTTTTCAGAGAGCCCAATCATCTTTTTTGACAATCAATCAGCCCAAAGAATGGCATCCAATCCTATCTTTCATGCTAGGAGCAAGCATATTGAGATACAATATCACTTTGTGAGGGAGCGAGTCATTGCAAAGGAGGTGGAGCTTCAACATGTGTCTTCAAGGGAATGTGTAGCTGATATCTTCACCAAAGCATTGGGAAAAGACTTGTTCATGAAGCATAGGACTTCACTTGGAGTATTATTAAAGCCTATGCTAAAACTAGTTGAAGAGGGAGTGTGAAAGATTCAACTAGTTTCATCACATTTTGCAATATTTCCATATTTGGCATATTGAGGCCAAAACTTGTTTTAGACTTAGAGGTTGACTTTTCAAAGTTCATTAGTCTAAATTTCATTTGAATAAACACTTTTTGAAAGTGTGGGAAAGATAGAATGTGAGTTTGAGTAGATTCAATTTGAATAAGTTGGGTACATTGAATCTAGACCCAAAATTGGTAGGGTTAGCATTTTGGTGGAAAAGCCAAGTGGCCAAATAGGGTTTGGACCTGTTATAAAAGGATGTAACTAGTGGAGAGAGTTATCTTCTCTCTTCTCTATCTCATTTCATGCTTATACATGGTTCTCTTGGGTTCTACTATCCATTGGTGCACTATCTTGGTGATTGCTTGCAATTCTATGTGTAGAATGATCTATATTTGTTATTTTTGGATCCACACGTGTGAAATACAGTAGCTTGCTGGTTTTGTACAGACAGCAATAGTACATAATCATTTCATTCAAGTTTGATCAAGTTCTATTAGTGTTTGCATCTCAAATTGTGTGTAGATGCTGATTTTTCTACATTGGTGAAATTGATAGTGTATTTCTCTTTCTAGCCAAAGATCATTCAAGTAGATTGGATCTTAAGGATCTGAAATCTTTCACACAAAACACATGAATTAGTCTTCTAAACAATCGTATGGGAGTGAATTGGTCATGTGTGGGAGAACGCCCCACAGCGGATCGCTGCACAAACATTCCAAATTTTGATAATATAAAGATGGCATTTTATTCCAATGTGTCTTACGAAAAACTCCCAAGAGCAAAAAAAAAAAAAACAATCAATAGACAAATATCACAAATGGATATAGAGTAGACTTACAAAGTGGGCTCAGAAATATCCCTCGTCGCCACTGCCCAAGTGAGAAGGCCTTGTGGTCTATAGTCGGACTCTGGCTACCTCTCGTTGTTGTCTAAAGAGTTTTGGATCATCTTCGCATGCTTTCAGTTCTCTTTCTCCATGTAGGAAGGCCTGCCTCTCTTGGCTTTCACTGCATCTCGGATCTCCAATTTGCGGTGGCTCATCACAGCTCCCATACGGCTCCTCATCCATTTCTGTGCGATTTCCATGTCCTGGGATGAGACAAGGAACTCACTACACAGCTGGTCAATGATGCGATTCTTGCGGTCATCGTTGACATCACGCCAGTCATGAAAGATGTCTCTAGGAAAGTGGATATACATGAGCTTCCTCATGCGCGTGATGACCCTCTTATCATGGTTATTCTCAATGCCCTTCCGTATGAAAGACGTGGCTATGAGAATGTCTATGGGGGTGGCCTTAGGTATGAAAGATGCTCCGCCGACGGGAGAATACTGAGGTTGTGGGGTATCGAGGGGAGAATAGCCAATGGGGGGAGTCCAGAGGAGAGAATATATAGGGGGGACTGGGTGGGAGTGGGCTGATAACCCCACGGTGAAACGTGACCCCACGGCATATAGCTGGGAGGAAATGACTCAGTGGCAATGGGTCCAGAGGGAGGGAAAATGTGAGGGGTGTAAGTGGGCATGCGGAGAATCTGAGATGTGATAGATGCAAGAGTTGCAGTATCATGTGACATATGTGTTGCCTCCTAGGTCAGTGTATCTTGAAGTAGGGACTTCCCACAATGAGATGCGCTACACGGATGTTCAGGATTCATGACAACGTCAGGGTCATCGCCACATCCTCCACAACAGGAGACACTGAGGGGGCTCCTCCTCCTCTCCCAAGAGTGTCGGGAGGAAGCACTGGCAGTAGTGACATGGGTGGGGGTGCGACCCTCGTCAAAGTGACCCCCACGGGAAGGGGAAACATGTGACTTGTCTACATGAGGAGTGGACTGAATCTCCTCGGTCGATGATGTGTACTCAACCAATCGAGAGGAGCTACGAGCCTCGCATCAAGACCTCAAGCGTTGTAAGACCCTATCCTGTTACAAGGAAGGCAACTGGTCAAGGTAGCTAATGAGCTCACTCTCGCTCATAGAGGAAAGATGGGATGACCCACGACTATTTCCTGACCTTTGACTAGGGGATCCAATATCTGACATAATGGGTGCAACGGAATAAGAGGGATAAATACTATACACAACCAATGGGAGTCTTAAAAATTAGTAAGAAAAAAACATCACCATCTCTATCTCTCTCTCTCTCTCTCTCTCTCTCTCTCTCTCTCTCTCTCTCTCTCTCTCTCTCTCTCTCTCTCTCTCTCTCTCTCTCTCTCTCTCTCTCTCTCTCTCTCTCTCTCTCTCTCTCTCTCTCTCTCTCTCTCTCTCTCTCTCTCTCTCTCTCTCTCTCTCTCTCTCTCTCTCTCACATCACTGGTCTTAAAAATATATAGTATTGTGAAACGAATGCCAAAACTTTAATGTATACTGCCTCATAGCTACAACGTTAATACCAACACATATGTACTGTCATATTCATGACCATTTCCAGTTCAAACAACAATGATGACCCAAATTAGACCACATTGAGGAGTAGACATGAATAGGAGGCTCACTGGCCCCGCAAATGAATTGTACATAATGAGGGGGTGTCTATCCTATATATGAAGAGATTAAAGAGGAACATGCATGGTGTGTAGGACCATGGTCGTCCTTGAGTGTGACAGTTTGTAGCATCGAAGAGAGAAAAAGATGTTGCTACTTCAAACTCAACACTTCAAAGGTTCAAGAATGTCCACACCCTGCACACCATATGCCTCTTTGGTCTCTCCATTTTTAGCAAGACACCCAATCAGCACAGACAACTCGATCGAGGAGCTAGTTAGCCCCTCTTGCATCCTCAATGGATTCGTGTGTTCACCAATATTGTTAGGGTTATGGTTTGTGGTTAATTGGAGATGGAAAACTAATTTATATGTTGGTATTGCCCTCGTAGCTTTGACTCAATACCTATAAAAGCTCGGACTATGATAAGTTTATGAGCAGAGGTATATAATCTAGCATCTATGAGTTGGTAACAATCTAGCATATAATCTGTTTATGATCTAAAAAAAAATTATGAGAAGAGGTCGGAATCGACCTCAAAATAATAGATGGTATAATGAATTAAATAGACACACATATTCCGAGGTCTGTTCCAACCTCCACTGATTCCCACCTCACTTACCAACAGAATCATCAACAAAAAGTACAGATTTCTTTCTAGGATGTGTAGAACTGTTTTCATTAATCCTAATGAGAATAAAATTGAATGTAGTCCTACACTATAGAATGTGCATCTACAACAAAAGATGGGAGATAAATATTCATGTAAAAGTTTATGAGCAGAGGTATATAATCTAGCATCTATGAGCTGGTAACAATCTAGCATAAAGTCTGTTTATGATCTAAAAAAAATGTATGAGCAGAGGTCGGAATCGACCTCAGAATAAAAGATGGTATACCAAATGAACCGCATATTCCGAGGTCTATTCCAACCTCCACTGATTTCCACCCCACTTATCAATAGATTCATCAACAAAAAGTACATATTTCTTTCTAGGATGTGTAGACTGTTTTCATAAATCCTAATGAAATTAAAATTGAATGTAGTCCTACATCAACAAAACGTGCATCTCTCTCTCTCTCTCTCTCTCTCTCTCTCTCTCTCTCTCTCTCTCTCTCTCTCTCTCTCTCTCTCTCTCTCTCTCTCTCTCTCTCTCTCTCTCTCTCTCTCTCTCTCTCTCTCTCTCTCTCTCTCTCTCTCTCTCTCCGTTGGCTTAAAAAATTAGAGTTTTGTGAAATGGATTCCAAATCTTTTATGTATATTGACTCATAGCTACAACATTAATACCAACACATATATTGTCCGTTCACAACCATTTCAAGTTCAAGGAACAATGATGATTAATTATAGATGGAAAATTGATTTATATGTTGGTATTGCCCTCGTAGCTTTGACCCAATACCTATAATAGCTCGGACTATGATACAGGAACCACACACGCACACACACACACACATGAATAAATTAAAATCTAACAAATCATGAAACATGAACGAATGGCAGCACACACGGACGCGCACACGCACATGCATATGCAAACGCACACTCTAAACCCTAAAACCCATACACACACGAGGAGAAAAAAAAAGAAAGAATATAGTAGAGTGCTAATCAAAACTCCTGAACTATACGGTTATATCCTATTCCAGAATGTCACCACATGCTCCCTCCCTATGACGTTTGGGCTTTCTCGTGGGAAGAAAACAAGGGCTACACACCTTCCTAGAATTGGGAGGATTTGTTACCTTTAACTCTTTTATGATCTCTCTCTCTCTCTCTCTCTCTCTCTCTCTCTCTCTCTCTCTCTCTCTCTCTCTCTCTCTCTCTCTCTCTCTCTCTCTCTCTCTCTCTCTCTCTCTCTCTCTCTCTCTCTCTCTCTCTCTCTCTCTCTCTCTCTCTCTCCCCAAACTCTCGCTCTCTATTTCTAAGCATGAAATATATCCAATACACAACACATAAATTATGATCCTACAAATTAAAACAACATGAATAGATCAAGATCCTATAAATCAAAGTAGCATGAACTAGTAAGCATGAAACATAAATCAAGATTTTGCGAATTAGGATAGCATGAACTAGTTATCATGAAACATAATAATGAAATCTGCAAAACAAAAACTAGTATTGTAGTTTGTTTAGTTTAGTATCACAAAAAATAATTGTAACAAATTAATTTTAGAAAAAGAGCAACAAATTAAACATCCATATGCAGTCCAACATATCCACCCAAAAACAGCAAGATTTGGCATCGGAACAACCATCGGAATAGACACTGATATGACAAAACCAACAAATCCGTATATTTCAATGGGTATTCCGACTCTCAGGAACTCTCGATCTACAGTGCCCTCATCCAGTGCCCTCACCTGGGACTGCCTTTGGAATAGGCATTGAAATAGACTTCAGAATAGTAAATATTGCAAATCCACCTATTCCGACGGCCTTTGCTTGGCAAATAGTGGCTTTTAGAGCGACTTCATGAGCAGATCTACAATCATGTCTTCTGATTTTATATATTGGACTTGGAGCTCTCTTTTCGAGATTAAATCTCAAATGTGATGGTACTTCAGAGGTATGTATTTTGTCTTTGAATAAAAGATGAGATCTTGGGACAGATAGATGGCACTCTAAGAGTCCATCATCATCGTGCTTGGCCCTTCTTGTGGTATCCCGATTGCCTCCAACATCATCTACAGCCACATTATCTCATTCGCCACCTTTGAAGTTGCGACATATTCAGCTTCGCAAGAGGATTGAGCTACCAAGGTTTGCTTTTTGCATATCCAGCTGATTGCAGCTCTGCACACTATGGTACATCCTCCAGTTATGGACTTGTTGTCATCTTTGCAGCTCGCCCATCTTTACATCACTGTAGTAGTGCAGCTCGAATCATTTTCCTTCATTTTCAGCTCTGTAGGTTAATCCCATATTTTGGGTACCCTTCAGATACTATAGGATTTGTTTTGCCATTTGCCAATGTGCCAGGCCAGGATTGGAAGAGAATTGGCACAAGGTGTAAACAGGAAAAGCTAGATCGGGTTTGGTACAAATTGTGAGGTACATCAGACTACCGATCAAAATCTTTTCTTACTCTTTTAATGTAGACATTGCAGTCTGGTTGTGTAGGATTGAAGTCTAGAGACTTCAGAAGACCATCGAGCTTCTTATACCAAGCTCGTGATGCCTATTTTAGACCAGAGATGCATCTCTGCAACCGACAGACATATTGTCAATTGTCAGGGTCTTCAAAATCTTCAGGCTGCTTCATGAAGATTTTCTCCTCTAGATCTCCATGGAGAAAGGCTGTTTTCATGTCAATCTAGTGAATTTCTAGATTGTGCTGTTCGAACGTTTCTTGTTTGTGGGTTCGATCTTCTACTTCCTACTGCTTGGGAGTCTGTGGCTCTGCATTCTAATTTGATGTCAGTACTCGATCTCCCTCTTGAATGGACAACAGTGTGAAGATCTCATGGCCTCTTTCATCTTTCAGTCCAGAGAATGTGGACTCATCAAACTTCACATCTCTGTTCAAAACAACCTTTTTTCGTGGTTGGATCGTAGAGCCTGTACACTTGTGTTCCGTTCGAGTAGCTGACCATGATTGTTTGCTTTGATTTGTCATCGAGCTTGCTTCTTTTCTCTTTTGAAATGTGCTTATATGCTGCACATCCAAACACATGTACATATGACAGATCAGGCTTTCTACCTGTCTACATTTCGTACAACGTCTTGTTATCTAGCGTTGTTGTTATTGATCTATTCTGCAGGTGTACAGCTGCAGCTATTGCCTCATCCCAGAATTGACTTGGCAACTGATTTTGTGCCATCATGCATCTGGCTCCTTTGACTAGCATTCTATTTCTTCTTTCTACAATACCATTGTACTCTAGTGTGTATGCAAGAGTGAAGTGGTGTTCGATCCCCTGTTCTTCGCAGAATTTTGAGAATTCTTTGCTTTTGTATTCACCTTTGTTATCAGATCTGAGGATCTGTATCATTTTTGAGGTGTGTTAATGCCACAAACTTCTTGAAGGAATCATACGCTTCGGATTTCTCCTTTAAGTAGTAGATTGTGGTCATCCGGCTATAATCATCTATGAACGTCAGAAAATACCTCAAACTTGAGAGCAAATCCATCTTCATCGGTCCACAGACATCAGAGTGGACAAGCTCAAGAACTTCTTTGGCTCTTCTTCCCTCATGCATGAATGGATTCCGATATTGCTTGCCTTCCTGACAAGCTTTGTAGAATTCAGTTTTGGACCTTGATATTTTGAGACCTATGACTATGTCTTTCTTGCACATGTCATACAGGCTTCGCATGTTCAGGTGATACATCATCCTATGCTAGAGCTGGTCTTCATTTTTTGATATTAGAGTTGCTGATTATTTTGGCATGGTAGAGGTTTCCTTCTCTGCATCCGACCATTAGCAACTTGTTTGTCATCTTCTCGATCATGCGGCATGTGTTGCCATCGTACAAAATCGAATGCCAAGATCTACAATCTTGGAGAGTGATAGCAGATCTTTTCTGAGTGAGGGCACATAGAGTGCTCCTGGCAGCTCTGCTTGGCCTGACAGTGTCCGCAGTTGTACGGTGTCGATGCCTTTGACATCATGTCTGCTCCCATTACCTAGAATCATTTGTTCTGTTATTTTTGGGCCCTTTGAAATCGATCAAGATCTTCTTGTGCAGGTGATGTGTGATGTTGCTCCTCCTGAATCAATGCCTACATCGTAATCGTTTTCAGTGTAGCTCGTTGAAGCTTCATTGAGTATTGTGAAGGCTTCGTCACCTCTATCAGCATCCTTGGATGACTTTGCAACATTAGCCTTTTCGGCTTTGTTTTTTATTTTTGGGTTGAATCTGCAATCGTATGCAGAATGCCCCTTCTTCTTTAGTGCATGGAAGGTATTGTTGGATTGAACCAGTATTTGTTGGCCGTATGGCCTAGTTTGTGGCAGTGATCACAAGAGAAAGATTGTTGATTCAAGGACTTTGTCTTCTCGAATCTTGGCTTGTTCTTGTTCTTCTTCTTTTCTTTCGTGAAGAGAGCCTTCTCTTGATCACTGTTTCTCTCTCCTTCATTTGGCATTAGTCTCTCATCAGTGACAAGACTAACTGCTTTGTCGAATGTCATATCTGGTAGACTCAGTATGAGCATTCTCAACAGCTGATAGGACGTCGGTAGAGATTTTATGAAGTACATCAACTGTTGTGGTGCTGGGACCTAGTGCTCCTGTCTTGATGCAGCGAGTTGAGCAAAGATCGTTCTAATCTTCTCAACGTGCTGATCCAAGTGGTTGGCATCCCATCGTATGGATTGCAGCTGAATGTGAAGGTGCATGACTGAAGTTGTAGTCCTCACTTCATACTTCTGTTTTAATCTTTCCCACGTTGCATGGCTGCTTTTGCAGTCTTCAATCTACATGAGTAAATCTTCATTTATGGATGAAACGATGATCGCCATTGCTTGCTCATCTTTTCTGATCCATTCAGCTCTCCTCGGATCTCCCTCTGGAGGCTGCACCTCTAAGAGTTTGGTCACCGACTAGATGCCTTCGCCCTTCAAAAGTGTTTTGATTTTGAATTTCCAAATTCTGTAATTTGGACCATCAAGACTGATTGCTACTCTTGTCTGGATTGTTGTAGCCATATTGTGCTGACTAAGAAAATCATTGCTCAAATATCAGTAGTGATAACTTGTGGCTCTAATACCATGTTGCAAAACTTTGTCTTTTTTGTTTTCGTATTCGCAAACGATTTTGTGTCTTTGGATTTTCTTTTGCGCGGAAGCTTCACAAGAACCTAAACACGCGACTAGAACACATTCTATTCTAGCAATCAAGACAAATGGCACAAGACAATGAGATGCACGAAAATAGAGAAACTATATTATTAGTTTGATTTGGGAGCGAGATCATCAGTGTCTCACTCGTTGGCGGCCTGGCGCTCTGCTCTTTTCACTGTGTTCTGCTCGTTGGCAGACTTTCATGCACAGCACTTTCATTTCCATTATTTTTTTGAGAATAGTTTATATATCTCCACTGTGTGGAGTTTACAAGAGAGCCAAAATAGAGAATTACAAAACTAGTTAATGCTAATCAACTAATCAGTTAATCTCCGTCGTTGCTACTCATTTCAGCTGGGCATAAAGTCTAAGACTCTAAGCCCATTGAGTTGCCAACTGGCAGCACGAAAGATTCTCCTTCGTTTCTTTCATTTGCTTTCGTTCTTTTTGTTTCTTTCATATCTTTTTGTTTTGTGTCCCTTTGCGGTTGTTGCGGTCCTGGAGGTATGTTTACGATTCGCGAATGATTCGCGAATCGTTTGTCCTTCGATTGTCCTTTAAGCAGGCTAACTTTCGCGAATCGTTCGACCTTTGAGTCAAGGTTTGTTGACTTTTGTGTTGTGGGAAAGTTGCAAGAGTTCACCATTTCTGACAGAGAAAGCAAAGAGCAATAGCAAGATGAGCACTCAAATGTGAGGAGAATAAGGAGAGTAGGGAGGATAAAGTGGGCAAGCAAGGATCAACAAACAAGAGAGAGGATAAAGGCAGCAGGTATGTCCCTTGATTCCATCACTCACTCCTCTTCCCTCTTCAAAAATGCCGCAAAAAATGGCAATCTTTTTGAAATTTTCAAGATGCTATCGACCCACTCGTCATGTGAGGCTAGTCTGACTCAGATTGAGGAGAAACAGTCTCTACAAAAAAATTCTACCTCCGGGTTCTGTTTCTATCTAGCAGGGGGACCGATTTTGTGGAACTCAAGGAAATAGAAATCAGTTGCATTTTTTTCAACCGAGGTAGAGTACATCGCAGCATGTCAAGCTTCAAAATAAGTTGTATGGATCAGGTTATTATTTACGACTTACATCACACTCAGTTCAATGCTACCACCATTTCGTGTGACAAATTGAGCTATATTTCACTGTCACTAAATCCCAAATTTTATGGCAAATCAAAGCACATAGAAATCCAGTATCATTTCATTCGGGAGAAATTTTTCTCAGGGCAAGTGATTCTTCAATACTGCTCCACACCATAAATGGTTGCAGACATCTTCGCCAAAGCACTTCCCAAGATCAAGCATCAAAAGTTCTTCAACATTTGAACCTGACAAAGAGACCAGGGCACCAACCATGATCTTAAGGGGGATTGTTGGAAATTAAGTCCACAGTTGTCTCCTTGGTGAATGACTATTTCTATTTCAAGATTTTTCTCGCACGTTTATTGATCGTTGATGTAGGGTCAGTTGAAACCAACTTTGGTTCTACATTTGCTCATATGATACATACATGAATCATAACTTAGACAGCCAAATTACTTGAAGAACGTCTACAACGGGCTTCCAGCTGATCTCCAGCAAAGGGTAACCAATCCTATCATATTTCAAGTTCAGATGTTAAGTTCGCGCGTTCTTTACAATTTTTTTTTTTTTTATTGCTTCTCTCGCGCACAGGAGCGATATCTGCCCTATGACCATGGCCTCGTCCTTAGGATCTACTCGAGATTTTGGCCTAAGTGTATTTTTTACTAAATTTCGAATAACTGACAACCTACACTACTTCCACAACTATTTCACCCATATTTACATATTTTCAAGACTGCGCAACCCAATTCAGAAGTATTTTATGATCATTATGTTAGATTCAATGATCACTCAGTATACCTGTTATCTCCATAGGTTCACTCTCCTACATGCATTATACTGATCTTGTCCATTTCTTCTCACTTTTCAGAATGTTCACTAGATTGTTTGATTTGTTTAAAAACACTTCAATGTGTCCTTACTGCAACACATATTGTCGATTTGTTGAATATCAGACTGGTTTTGTACTTTTCCTATTAGTTCAGATCCCAGATGATGAGGAAGTTTCTCCTTTTGATCCTCATATTGCATCATCCTCAGTTCAATCATCCTTTAAGGATATTAGCCACTTCCTTATCGACACCCCTAATAAGGATAGTGATTTTCTTGACGTAAATACTGATGTGCTTCGGGATTTATTCATTGGCCAGAATATTACTGTTGATGAATCGATCTCTATAGATGAATCTAAATGTCTTTTTAATTTGCCAGTGTATTATATAAATGATGATGTATATATTACTATAGTTGATGTGTGTCAGATTTTTGACTATCGTGAGGATGAGGTGCTATGTTTATTATCTAGCACAATTTTTGAATTCTCCGACTTTGTAGATTTTGAAACAGATGATCTTGTTGCTGGAATTGATTATGATGATGAGGATGGACTTATGACTGTTGAAGAATGCTTGAAGAGAGTTTTATCAAATTGTGCTGAGCATGGATGAAGCATACCATTTGATGAAGAATTACTACATTTCAATCCCATATGGCCTTCCCTCATCCATCATTAATGCATTTTACAGATGATTCTTCTTTTGTAGGTGGCCATAATATTGATCATCCGGATTTGGTTGTTGTTGATGATGAAAAATGTGTAAGTGTTTAAACTTCCTTGCATAAGAATGTTGTTAACTATTGAATGTTTTAAACTTATTTTTTATTGCAGGATGCTCTCATAATTGATGACTTTGCTGCAAGACGAGGTGGTTATAGACAACATGCATCCTCGTTCCAAAGGGATAGTGGACTTGGCCACTATCTTAGGCATTTTCTAAAGAATGAGATATGTATTGCTCATTCGAAGTTGAGCCCAGTTGGGAAGACTCTGATAATGACAGTTAAAGCTTTTTTTTTTTTATCTAGGAGGACATTAATTTGTTAAGATGAATAAGATCATTTTCGTCAAAAGATTCCATGTTTTGAACATTCTAGGTTTTACTGATGGAATGTTCCTTTAAGAAGCTCCCATTATTCATTGTACTCTACTTATATTGAACTTAGTGAAAATAAGGATAATGCACATCTATTAGATGCATACTCAAGCAGAGAAATTTTTCATGACAATATAGCCATAGAAGCTGACACAAAAGCTGATGATTATTAGTCAACACTTTGTATTTTGTTATGATACAATCAATACATTTACATTGAGTATTTCTCCTCTCTCTTGTTCCATAAATTTTCAAGCAATTTTGAACATGTCATGATTTGATGACAATGATGATTGAATGTCTTTGTTATCTTCTACTCAACAATCATCTAATTTACTCTTCCTATATGAACTTCCATGCTTTTCTAAACTTGTTGTATTGTGTGGACTTTGTTATATGTCGAATTTGAACTCTGCGGTAGAACCACTGAAACAATTGAAAAATGTAGTTTCATTTTTCATTGGTTCCTCCATGTTGTGTATTTCGATGAAATGTTGCTCATGCTTGCCAATGTGAATTCTCCATCCCTTGTGATGACCAGACACTCAAGCAGATGTGCTGCAGATGTCAAAACCATAATGTCAGTCTTATGTTTGGATCTAAATATATATGGAAAATTGAAAATATCTCGAAGACTTTATACTAACCATTTATGAGTGATGTGATCTTCTCCCCATGCAAGGATCCTAAGTGCAACCTTTGTGGCAAGGGAGGATATATTTTTTCAAGATGCTACAAAAAGAAGACCAATCCATCCAAGGAGAACCAAAGCAAGGGGGCTGAGGTGAAGGATGGAGCTTCAAGTTCAAAATGCAAATACAAGAAGGACTAGTCCAAGGAAAGGTGTTTCCTTTGTGGAAAGGTGAATGAGGCTTGGAGTCTCACAAGGACTTGCAAGATTTGTCTTCAAGAGTCCATCACAACACATGTTGAATCTTTTGAAATTTTTCATTTGGAAGTGCATTGTTTGGTTCAAGATGCACAGATAGATGTCACTTCCATGAAAGTAACTTGGATGTATTTTATGTCCTTGGAAAGTATTTTTCTTGTAACTTTGGGTAAGTTCAAACTTATTGTTATTATCCAAGAGAAATCAATCAAGAATAAGGAGCAATCACAAAATGAAAATAGTTTCATTTGTGCTCTCACGTCAACTTATGAAGAACCATTTTGCTTTGAAGAGAATTTTGTATCTCAAAGGTGGATTAAGGCAATACTAGTTGAGTGTGATGCCTTAAAAGATAGCAAAATATGTTTTCCTTGTAAGCTTACATTAGTTATGAAGTCAAGGAAATGGAAATATCTTCATAATGTAGGATCTTTTGGTTTCAATAAGATCATGAATGATGTGTTCATTCATAAAGATGAAAATTGTAAGTTTTCAATCTTAAAGGCAAGTTGTAAACTTCTTATGAGAATAAGTGAAGCATCCAAAGTGGACACTTATATCCATAAGCAACTAGTTAGCCTTATTGAGATGGAAATACCTTTTGATTTCAATATTGGAAAAATCATGCCAAGTTGTGGTGATTTTTGGACTTATGGTTCTAGCATAAGTAATTTTGATAATCGTAGGAAGTGCATATTGAATGGTCATGCTTGTTGTGATCATTATGAGACATGGAGGTCTCAGATTTCCATCAAGAAGGAGCACCATGAAGATGATCTTAAAGAATCATCTCAAGGTTCAAGTGTGCCAAGGATTGAGGAGGAGAGAACTTCTCAAGTTGTGATTCCAAAAAGAAATTCAAGAAATATGGTTGATTCCATGTGGCTCACATTTCAAGGGAAAGAGGAGCATATCTCATGTGGAGCATGCACATGAAGAAGGAGCAAGCCTCAAAGTCAAGCATCTACATGAAATTTGGAAGGAATCAATTTCGAAGATGCTAGAATGGTGCAAAGCTCTCAAGTTCATCAAAGATGTCAACATCAAAGAAGCACTATCATGGATATGATGATTTCAGAGCAACATCAAGCTCATTGGCTGGTCTTCACACCTTTTGAACCAGCAAAGACCAATTCAGCCCATGGACTAAAGTTCAAGATCATCATGTTTTCCATCAAGCTAGATTTACTAAGCTAGATTTTTGAGGAGTGTGAAAAATGCAAAAATAAGCTTGGTAGAGGCCAAAAATCTTGTATATAGATAAACACGCATGTGTGGAGCCTGTTCTCACGTGTGAAAATAGTGTACTTGTCATATACCATAATCATATAGGTTGTACATATGATTTAATTCAAGTTCTAGTGGCCAAAAAGGCCAAAAACTAGTTTTCTAGACATATGACGCATGGTATCAATATATTGCTTGCATGAGCCACATCCTTTGGTTAGGTGTCACATCTCATGTGTAGAGGAAAGCTCACATGTGTGGAATAAGCTGAAGTAGACGAATTTTGACTTCTAGAAGATTTTCAAGTAGATCTCCATATAGAAGGAAAATGGACCAAGAGTGCTCAAAATAGAAGGTTTTGTCCAAGTGTCAGTTTTGCATGATGAATCATCATATGACAAAGCACCTTCACACATGTGAGATCAAAGGGATGATCATTACCACGAGCTCCCACTTATTGTATATATAGAGCCACATTTGGCCATAATCAGTGTGAGACACCAATCTTGGTTTTGAAAGCAATTTTGAGTGATTCTCTCCATTTGTCTACATTTGTTTTGATTGTTTTGAGGTTCTATCAATGTGTAATTGATTTTCAGGTTGGAGTCCATACTCAGACAATGTTTCACACGTGTGAAACCAGAAAGTACACTTACCTTCAATTAATGATTGTTCTTGTTAGGATTTTGTGTCTAGAATTGATCTAGATTGATCTTGATCTGAAGTAGATTGATAGATCAAGTAATCTGACAACCAATCCCTCTTCAGGATGAGATTAGGATTCACTCTTGGTCCTTTTTGTACTTTTTGCACACTGCATAGGGTGGACTATGGGTTTCTTGAAGGATCTTGGTTCTAAATGCTATGGGAATACATAGCTTATCTTCTTTGAATAAATATCCTTGTTTCAAAACATAGTCTTTATGACTTTGATTCCTTTCAAGTATTTCAAAGATATGTTGGAAGTCAAAATCACTAGCATACATACTTTTCATAGGAAGAAAATCTTTATGATATGCTAGGAAAATATGGTTGACCTTGGGGATTCTCGATAATGCATCAACAACCTTATTATCCTTTCCTGGGTGATGAAGTAACTGAAAATGGAAGGTTCTAAGGTAGTTAGCCCATTTTAGATGTTTTTCTTGAATTAATTGCTGGGTGAGAAAGTACCTAAGGCTTTGATGATCTATTTTAACTAGGAAATCATTTCCTAGTAGATAGTGCTTCCATAACTTAAGGGCATGAATAATGGTTAAAAGTTCTTTTTCATAAATGTCATACTATACTTTTGCCCCTTGAAGTCATCTACTTTCAAAGGCTACAACATGACCTTCTTGGTTTAAGACTGCCCCAATACAGTCTAGACTTGCATCCACTTCCACAAAGAAAGGCTTGCGAAGGTCGGGAATGATAAGAACGGATCCAGTGGTAAGGGCATGCTTCAGAGTATCAAAGGCATTTTGCTCTTTCTTATACCAATGAAATTTTACCCTCTTCTTAGTGAGTTCATGTAGTGGTGAAGCTATATGAGCAAAATGGCGAATAAATTTTCTATAATAGGAACATAAGCCTAGGAAAGACTGAACTTCATGAATATTTCTTGGTTTAGGCCAGTCTTGTATGGCCTTAATCTTTGAAGAGTCCATTTGGATTCCTTCCTTAGAAATCATATGTCCTAGAACGTGTATCTTTTCTAGGAAAAATTCGCTTTTCTTGCCTTTTATGAGAAGTGAGTTTTCTTGTAGGGTTCTAAAGACGATATCTAGATGTCTTTTATGTTCTTCTTCATTTGCACTGAAGACTAAGATATCATCAAAGAATGCTCCTACAGAACGTCTATGGGGTCAAAGACTCGTTCCATCATTCTATTGAATGTTGCGGGAGCATTAGTAAGACCAGATGGTACCACTAAAAACTTATAAAGGCCAAAGTCAGTTCTGAAAGTAGTTTTATGGACATCTTCAGGTGCTCCTCGGATTTATTGGCATCCACTTCTCGAATCAATTCTACTAAAGATACAAGATCCATTTATCCTATCCATAATGTCATCTATTCTTGGAATAGGAAAACGGTTCTTAGTGTAATCTTGTTTAGAGCACACAATAGTCCACACACATCCTAAAACTCCCATCTTTCTTTTGTACTAGAAGTACATGAGAGCAAAAGGGGGAGTTACTAGGTTTTATAAGGCCTTTCTCTAGCAATTCATAAATTTGCTTAGAAATTTCCTCTTGTTGAGAATGGCTTACTGTTACGAGCTCGTAACCAGTGCCGAACCCTAGAGAACACAGATAGGTCAGATACCACAGTCAGGGTCGTGTCCAGCGTACATGACCAACAGGGCAAGACAGTGTGAGTAGTGTGTCCCAGCACGGTCCATAGCCATGGCGGGCCTAACACAGCCTAGGGACCCTGTCAGCAGGATAGGGCCCCCAGTTGGGTCCCAATGTGCAGTCGGCCACGTCAGTGCCATGTGGCCGACACTTGGCAGTAGCATGCTACCAGTCCTCACACTGGGCTAGGAAGGGCTTACTCTATATCAGGGAGTAGGCAAGGTTGGGTGGATCAGTTAGTGTTTGCCCTACTGTGGTGTTAGGATCTATTACACTGGTATCAGAGCCATCTCCATCCTAGGGAGTTCAGGACAGTAGTAGAGAAAGCTATCAGAAGATAGGAAGTGTTTCTCAGATTCTCAGAGAGGAATAGAGGAGGAGGATCGCTGTAGGAGCAGCCTTCAAACTTCTGATTTCCACTGAGAAATCACAGTAGCAAGGAGTCAGATTCCAAGTGTAGGTAACTCGCTGAAAAAACAGCTGTTTCCCACTGAGTTGAGAGGATTCTCTATAGTTTTCCCAGCGAAATTAGAGTAGGAAGAAGCCAGCACCTCCATCGCTGTACAGTCAGAGACCTACATCCGATTTGCAGGGAAAAAGTTACTGGTTCTTAGCGAGTTTGAAGCCAAAAAGGAGGAGCAGGGCCAGCGCTGCCAGTACTTCTGAAAATCTGGTTTTTCAACAAGTTTTTGGGCCCCAACGTCAGAGATTTGGAGCAAGAGGATTCCTATCAGACCAGCGAGCTACTATCATCAAAAAACCAGGAAATTTAGCACCGTTTTGAAGCTTCAAACTGGCATTTTTCGGAACAGCAGGTCTGAAATTTTGGGGAAAAGAGCTGAAAGGGTTCCTCTTCATTCTTTCTTTGGAAGTACAGTCCTCAGAAACAGCTAAGTCATCTTTCCTTTCCCTTGTACAGTTGTAAATTAGTCTTTTAGACTTTTTTCCTTCAGAAGTTAAGGTAGCTCTCTTTCAGTTTCGAAGATGACCACTCCTCAGGGACCTGATCAACCCCAGGAGAGAGGCTTCGACGAACTTGAAACAGAAGCCTTGGCTTACAGAAAAGGGAAGGAACCCATGGAAGTAGAAGAACAGGAACAGTTCGCCGAAGAACTCGACGAACTGGTTACCAAGGAGCAGTTCCTCCAATTGGTAACAGAAGTGGATGAACTGAAGCTGGCATTAGCCAATTTCAAGTCCAGTGTGGATGACTCGTTCGCTGAACTCAAAAATTTGATTTTGAGCTCCGCGAAAGGAAGCCTTCCCTCCACTTCTCAGTTATCCCCTTCTCCACTTCCATCAGTTTCGAGTGAGACTTTACGGTCTCACCCCAGTGTTTTTAAAGATTTAAAGCCTCCTACTTTTAATGGGGAAGAGAAGGATAGAAATGCAGATATTCTACAAACCTTCCTCAGCAAATGGAAGAACATTCATGCTCTTAAACAGACCCCTGACCATTTGCAAGCAATTGAGGCCAGTCTTTCTTTAGGGCCTATGGCCTATAAGTGGTGGTTAAATCTCCAGGAGACTGGGCAGACTCCCCGGTCATGGAAAGCTTTTGAAGAAGCTTTCCTAAGAGAATTTCTACCAGAGAATGAACTTGATAGAGCCTGGGAAGCCTGGAAAAGAACAGTAATGGACAAGTCCCTCATCCAATATATCTCGCAGTATCGAGAAGCAATTTTAAAGATTAAAAATATGGATGACTATCAGAAAATCAGGGGATTTGTCCGTGGCCTCAAAGATGAATATAAAGTAGAGGTCCAGAGAAACTCGCCTACTACCCTTGAGCAAGCTCTCAGATATGCTCAAATCTATGATGATTCAGTGGGTAGGAAGAGAGCGAGACAGCAACCACTTTCTGAGCAGCTTCCTCAGAAAGACTTTCAATTTAAAAAGAAATTTTTAAAAAGAAAGAAAGAAGATAAACTTAAAGGTGAAGCTCCTCAAAAACGCCCTTCACTCATACAGCCCTTAAAACCAGATGATTTTGAGAAAGCCAAACAAGAACGTTTTGTGCTTTGTGTGTATGGGCAAGGGACACACAGTCAGACAGTGTCCCAAGGGGCCTTTCACTAAAAAAGATAAAAAACAAGTTCATCTTGTTCAGACTGTATGTTTCCCCAGTAACTCGGCAGCTTCCGAGATCAAAGTGTATCATGAAGATCATGAACACTGTTGCCAGCTGACCTCTGCAATGCTAGCGAGACCCTTCAGCTTTGGGCCGCATGACCTAGTACGTATGCATGGGAAAGTTGGTAACCAGTCAGTAAGAGTCATGGTTGATGATGGGGCAACCCATAATTTCATCAACCACACCCTGGTTAAAAAGCTTAAACTACCAGAAGTACCTAGTCAGCATAGGTACATAGTTTCATTAGCTAAGGGTGAAGATAAAAAAATATGGGAAACTATGGTAAGTAAGTTAAATCTTGGTATTCAGGGGTACCAAGATCAAATAAACTTTCAGATAATGCACCTGGATCGAACAGACATTGTTCTCGGGAGAGATTGGCTCTACAGTTTAGGACCTTCCCTCCACAGAAACTATCAGGAGAACACCCTCAGCTTTCAGTATAAAGGCCGAGAGATCCAGTTGCATGGGGAGCATGATGTTCCCAACAGCCCTATGGTCTGCAGTTCAGAGCTCTGTCAGCTAATCGGAGACGAAGACCATCAGGTATTCTTATGTGACTTTCAGTTTATTCCTGAAGTTTCTATTTCCAGTTCTATTCAGCAGAAAATCAGTAAATTAGAAACTGTATTGTCTAAATTTAAAGATGTTTTTCCTGAAGATTTGCCACATGGTTTACCACCTAGCAGAGAGGTAGATCATGTAATAAACCTAGTACCAGGTACAGCACCTGTTTCTAAACCTCCGTATCGGGTCAGCCGAATAGAGGATGAAGAAATAACTAGGCAGTTAACAGACTATCTTGGGAAAGGCCAAATTCAGACCAGTAGTTCACCATGGGCCTCACCAGTCCTATTGGTGAAAAAGAAAGAGGGGTCTATGCGTCTTTGCGTAGATTACAGAGCCCTCAATAAAGTCACAATTAAGAATAAATACCCTATGCCTCGGGCAGACGAGTTGTTTGATCAACTCGACGGGGCTAAGTTTTTCAGCAAAATAGACCTCAGATCGGGATATCATCAAGTCCGTATAAAATCGGAAGATGTCTCGAAAACAGCTTTTAGGACTCGTCACGGTCATTATGAGTTTAAGGTGATGCCATTTGGGCTCACAAATGCTCCAGCTACCTTTATGACCTTGATGAATAGTGTCCTCAGACCATACTTGGGTAAGTTTGTAGTCGTATTTTTAGATAACATCCTCGTCTACAGCAAAACGAGGAAGGAGCATCTAAAACACCTCAGAAAGGTGTTTCGACTGCTCAGAAAGCATAAGCTTTATGCTAAACAATCCAAGTGTGAATTCTTCGTTGAAGAAGTAGCATATTTGGGTCACATTATCTCTTCAAATGGGATTAAGATGGACCCAAATAAGGTTAAAGCCATACTCAGTTGGCTGAGACCTCAGAATATTTTGGAACTTCAAATCTTTCTTGGTCTGGCAGGATATTACAGACGATTTGTCAAGGAATATGCTCAGATAGCAGTCCCTATGACAAATCTTCTTAAGGGGAAGGGAAAGGAGTTCATTTGGGAGTCCGCACAACAGGAGAGCTTTGATGCTCTCAAAACAGCCTTAGCTACAGCACCAGTTTTAAAGGTCGTCGACCCCACCCAATCAGCCATTTGTGGTCGAAACAGATGCTAGCGACTTTGCAGTAGGTGCTGTGCTAGCTCAGGGTGGACGACCAGTTGCGTTCGAGAGTAAAAAACTCGAGCCAGCACAGACTAGGTATAGTGCCTATGAAAAGGAACTCTTTTCTATAGTCCATGCCCTTAAGACTTGGAGGCATTATTTGTATGGTGCCAACTTTGAGGTCCTGACAGACCATGAGAGTCTCAGATACCTTTGAAATCAACCTGAGCTTAGAGGTCGGAAAGCTCGTTGGGCAGAGTTGATGCAAGAGTTTGACATGTCTATCAGATATAGGCATGGAAAATTCAATACAGTAGCAGATGCCCTTAGCAGAATGCCTATAATAAACGAGCTGAGTTTTACTCAGATTCGTAATGAGTTACTCGAGTCCTTGAGAGGGAAATGCCAGCATGATGCATTCTTCTCTATTATCTGGAACTCAGTCCAGAACAGACAGTTACAGACTCCAGAACCAGTTCCCGGGGCTGGTGCCAGTTCATCCAAGAATACGGCAGCTTCCGTTGAGGATGATGATGAGTCCGAGTATACGTCGTCAGATGACGTTGAGGATTCTGAGCCTGTATTACCCAAGCAAACCCCAGTGGTTGAGGGTCAGTTGACTCAAGGATTCAAATGGAAACAGTATTCCATTCAGGATGAGTACTTGCTCTATAGAGATAGAGTATGTGTCCCCAATTCAGAGGATTATAGGCAGCAGGTCCTATATGAATGTCATGACAATCCTAGCGCGGGACACCCAGGCATACAGAAGACCTATGAGCTTCTTCGTAGGCAATTTTTCTGGCCCAGTATGAAAAAGGACGTCCACCAGTATGTAACCAGTTGCCAGAAATGTCAAGTAAATAAAGCAGAGCGTTTAAAGGCAGGAGGGTTGTTGCATCCCTTAGAAATACCAGCTGGTAAATGGGAGAGTATCTCCATGGATTTTATAGTAGGCCTGCCTAAAACCCAAAAGGGTAATGACGCTATATGGGTCACAGTTGACCGTCTGACCAAAATGGCTCATTTTATTCCGACCAAAACAACCGTTAGAGCTCCAGAGTTAGCGAGGTTGTTTGTAGACGGGCTATTTAAATTGTACGGTCTACCTTCCAGCATAGTCAGCGACCGGGACAGTAAGTTTACTGGAAATTTTTGGAAGGCAGTATTCCATCATCTCCATACTAAACTTAATATGAGTACCACCGACCATCCACAGACGGACGGTCAAACAGAAAGGGTAAATCAAGTGCTGGAGGATATGCTTCGTGCATACGTCAGCAAGAGGCAGACTAATTGGGAGGAGTATCTCTCGATATTAGAGTTTGCTTACAACAGTACCAAACATTCAGCTACGGGATACAGCCCATTTATGCTGATGTACGGTTTTCAGCCACGCTCACCCACAACTGTAGGGTTTAAACAAGAAAAAGTTGAAGCAGCCAGAAACTTTTTAGATGACCTAAACCAGATGATAGAACATGCTAAGCGTAGCACTAGACAATCCCAGGATCAAGCCAGGCATTATGCAGATCCACACAGACGGGATGTGCAGTTCTCCACTGGTGAGAAAGTCTACTTGAGAGTCCCAGTTGACTCTAAAACCCTCAAATCAGGAGTGTGTGCTAAGTTGTCTCCAAGGTATTGTGGTCCCTTTACCATCAGTAGGAGACTAGGCGAGGTCACCTATGAACTAGAACTCCCACACAGCAGTAAGGTTTTTCCAGTCTTTCATGTAAGTCAGTTACGAAAAGCCTTAACCAGATCAGATAATCTGGTAGGGGACAGTGTGAAAAATTGTCAACTAGTAGTATTTTCCTAACTTGAGATTTTGTAGGCCTATGGCCAAATAAAAGTTAGAGATAGGTTCATACATGTATGTAGAGGCCCAAAGTATGTGTACACTACTTTTGAGGTCACATTAATTAGAGGAGGTCGAGTGTGGAGCTCTTCTATTGGCTCATAATTTGGTGCATTCCTATTTGACCAAATTTCTAGGTATATGGGTGAATCCTATTGGACCCCAATTTTAGCCTATCATAAGACAAGTGGCCAAGAGGCACTATGGCTGCTATAAATAGCCATCTCCACGAGTATGTACACATCTCATTTTCATTCTATTGAATGAATGTTATGCTCTTTGAAGATCCATCTTCTTCTCTCTCACTTTTTTGTTCATATCTTGCATTCTAGCCACTAGAATTGTGATTTCTTTGTTGCTATGGCTTCACACGTGTGAAATGCAGGTTGTAGGCTCTGAAGTACGGACAGGGACAGCAAGTTTCTGTTTGTGGAAGCTTATGATCAGATTTTGATGTTTAGTTGATGTTTAGTATGCTTAACATCACAATTTCTATCATTTTTTCAATCTAGATGTGCATAACTTCCATGGCCAAGATCTTTATGAAACTTTAGCATCTTTTGGATCTGAGTTTTTCACATGGTATCAGAGCATTAGGCGGCCAAATGTGCAGGTTTTGCCAGATTTAGAAGAGATTTGTGGGCGAGTTTGCTTTTGTAGCATTCCAATCAAGTTTCTAGCTAAAAATCTTGTTGATTTATGTGTAGAAATTGGATCTTTGTGATCAAAACATCATTTGTATGCATTTCAATTGAAGTAGGGCGAATTCCCTCTGTACTTATCAGAATAAGGAGACAAAAATTGTTTTGGAAAGAGGGAGATGCAAGATCCAACAAGATCCTATTAGTTTTCCATTCTAGCATATAGTTTTTTGATTCAATTTCTTGCTTCTTCATGTCAAAAACTTCAAAATTGATGTAACCCTCTGATTTTCAGTTTGCTGAATGATTCAAGAGTGTATTTCAATCTTAGGAGTGAGGGAAAAGCAAGTATATTGAGGTTTGGTCTTGGTTTGATCAAGAAATCATAAAACTAGTGGCTAAAATTAAGGAAAAAGTGAGGAAAAGAGAGAAAAAGTAAGGTTTTAGGTTCCAAATCTTTGTGATTTCTTCTTGTGTTTCATTTGTTGATTCAAGAGAGTGCTTAGTGCATTGGAACAGGTCAAAGATCAGAGATCAATCATTGCAACATGGCTACAAATGGAGGCTACATGTTGGAAAGCAATGATAGGCTTACCTCCCTCAACTATTCTACTTGGAAAGTAAGGATGGAGTCTTTGCTTGAGATGAATGAGTTGATGGATATTGTTGTAGGTGTGGAGGAGAGACCTTTGGCACCTCAAGAACAATTGAGGTATGACAAGAGGGCAAAGAAAGCCCTTCACATGATCAAGATGAATGTGACAAATGAGCTTATCAAAGAGGTTGGTAAGTGCACATCATCTAGTGAAGCTTGGGAAGCCTTGAAGAAGGTTTATGAATCCAAGTCTACTTCTAGAGTGTTGACTTTAAGAAGGCAAATCTTTTCTTGTATGCAAAAGAAGAGTGAGAATGGACATGCTTTTGTTTTGAGAGTTAAAGCATTGAATGATGAGTTAGCATGCATTAATGATGGCATAAATAATGAGGAGCTTGTTCAAGTGATTCTCAATGGCTTGTTGGATGATCATGCTAATCTTGTTCAAAGTTATGCTATCCAAAAATGTTTACCAAGTGTTGGAGACTTGCAAGAGGTCTTGTTGGCTGAAGAATTCAGGTTGCAAGCAAGAGTGGGAGCATCTTCTACATCTCAAGGAGGAGAAGAGGAGGCAATGTTCTCTAAAGGCAAGTTCAAGGGCAAAGGTAAAAGCAATTGGTCTAAAGGGCAAGACCAAGGTGAGCACTCTACTTTTGGCAAAAAGAAGGATAGATCTAAGCTAAAATGTTTCTATTGTGGAGTCAAAGGGCATTTTGCTAGTGATTGTTTTAAGAAAAAGAGGGATCAAGGGGAAAAGCAAACCAATCTAACTATTGATGAGGGTGGGGATGAGCTTCTTTCAAATGATGCTTTTGTTATGTCATCTTGCTTGTTGGCTAATCATGGAGACATTGATCCTTGGTGGATTGATAGTGGAGCCACTTCTCATATGACATATCATAAAGAGTATTTTTCATCTTTAATGGCATTTGATGGTGATAGGAAGGTAATCTATACCGCAAATGATGGTGAGTGTGCAATCAAGGGGATTGGCACAATTCCTATTTCACTTTCTACAAATAGGAATATAGAATTGAAAGATGTTTTGCTCATTCCATCCATTACCAAGAACTTACTTAGTGTAAGCCAAATGCTTGACAAAGGATTCAAAGTTGAGTTTGATGGTGATGCTTGCTTGATCAAAAAGGGGTGTAGTATCATTGCAAAAGGGAAAAGGCAAGGGAAATTGTTCAAGCTTGATGCATGTGTTGTTGCTAACCAAGTTGGATGCATGGCAAATGAACAAATGTCAATTCAAGAGGTATGGCATAAAAGGATGGGACATCTCAACTACAAGGCCTTGGAGGTAATAGCCAAAAAGGAGGTAGTAAGGGGACTTCCCAAGTCTCTTACTTGCTTGAATCATGTTTGTGAAGAATGTGCTTTGTCTAAATCACATAGATTGCCATATACTAGATCTATATCTAGATCTAAGATGCCTTTTTCTCTCTTGCATTCGGATATTCATGGTGTTACTACAATTAGCAATGGAGGTGCTAAGATGTATGTAACTTTCATTGATGATTTTAGTAGATTTTGTTGGGTTTATCTACTAAAGAGCAAGGATGAGGTGTTTGATGTGTTTGTCAAGTTCAAAGTTGCTATTGAGACTCAATTTACAACCAAAATCAAATGCTTGAGGAGCGACAATGGTGGTGAATACATTTCTAACAAATTCAAAGCCTTTTGCGATGAGCATGGGATCAAGAGGGAGTACACATGTCCAAGAACACCACAACAAAATGGAGTGGCCGAGAGGAAGAATAGAACCTTGTGTGAGAGTGCAAAGGCAATGAGATTGAATGCTAATCTTCCTAAACCTTTTTGGAGTGATGCTTTGTTGTGTGCAAATTTCCTATGCAATAGATGGCCAAGTGTTGTATTGGAAGGAAAAACCCCTTTTGAAGCTTTGTTTGGTACGAAGCCTAATGTCAAGTTTCTAAGAACTTTTGGATGCATTTGCTACTTCAACATTACTCTTGATGATAGAACTAAGGAGGATCCATCTTCAAGAAAGGGCATTTTTGTTGGTTATAGTGAAGTAAGCAAAGCATATAGGATTTATGTTCCTTCAATCAAGAAAGTGTTCACAAGTAGGGATGTCATTTTTGATGAAAGTAACATTCCAAAAGTTGTTTCAAGTGATGATGGTGTTGTTGCAACTAATGTGCTTGATGACAATGGAGTTGATGACACATTGGATGTGGATGTTGAAGAAGCCTCTTCAAGTCAAATTCCAAGGAGAACTCCAAGGCATAAAGTGAAACCCTCAAGGCTCACTTATGATGGCAAAGGTAAGCAAGTGGTGGATGGATCCAACTATGCTTTCCTAACTTTTTTTGATGTACCTTCATGTGTAGATGAAGCAAGGCAAGAAGAGGAATGGATCCAAGCAATGGATCTTGAGTTTGAAGCACTTATGAAGAACAACACATGGAGATTGGTGGAGCTTCCAAAGGGCAAAAGTGCAATTGGATGCAAATGGATCTTCAAGGTAAAGACAAATCAAGATGGATCTATCAACAAGTTCAAGGCAAGGTTGGTGGCTAAAGGTTATGCTCAAGAGCATGGCATTGACTATGAGGAAACCTTTGCACCCGTGGCAAAGATGGTGAGCATAAGAGTAATCATTTCCCTTGCAACTCTTTATGGATGGGATCTTTGGCAATTAGACATTTCTAATGCTTTCTTGAATGGTGATCTTGAAGAGGAAGCCTACATGGAGCAACCCGAGAGCTATGTTTCTCATAGCAAGCCTAATCATGTGTGTTTTCTACAAAAAAGTTTGTATGGTCTTAAGCAAGCACCAAGGAGTTGGTATGCTAGGCTTAACTCTTTTCTACTTTCTCAAAACTTCACTATGAGTGAGTATGATCATTCACTTTACTTTAGAATTAGTGCTAATGATGTTACAATCCTTCTAATTTATGTGGATGACATTATTTTAAGTGGAGGGAACAAGGAAGATATAGAAGATATCAAGAAAGCACTAAAAAAGGAATTTGAAGTGCATGATCTTGGTCTTTTGAGCTATATCTTAGGAATAGAAGTAATTAGAACTTCTCAAATCACTTTTATTTCACAAGAGAAGTATGCTATTTCTATTCTCAATAGATTTCATATGGTAGATGCAAATCCTATTGATACACCTATGGAATCACATGTAAAGCTAACTATAAGAGGTAATGAAAGATCCTTCGAGGACATTACTCTCTATAGGAAGCTAATAGGTTCTCTTATATATCTAACCATCACAAGACCTGATTTATCTTATTGTGTTGGTAGATTAAGCCAATTCATGCAAGATCCTAGCATAGAACATTGGAAACTAGGAAAGAGGATCTTGAGATACATCTCGGGAACAAAAGATTTTGGCATTGTTTATAGAGGCTCATCACCTAACTTATTTGGTTTTTCAGATTCAGATTTTGCAGGAGACCTTATGGATAGAAAATCCATAAATGCACATGCTATTTTCATAGGTGATGGAGCTATCTCATGGATGTCGAAGAAACAAGCAACTATATCACTTTCTTCTAGTGAGGCCGAGTACAAAGCTTTGACATCATGCACAAAGGAGATGGTGTGGATCAAGAGGATGATTATGGAGCTTCATTTGCTGGATTTTTCAGAGAGTCCAATCATCTTTTGTGACAACCTTTCAGCCCAAAGTCTAGCAAGCAATCCGGTTTTCCATGCAAGGAGCAAACATATCGAGGTGGCTTACCATTTTGTGAGAGAACAAGTGTTGGCAAAAGAGATCAAGCTTGAACATATCCCATCAAAGGAATGTGTGGCTGATATCTTTACCAAAGCATTGGGAAAGGACTTATTTTTCAAGCATAGAACAAGTCTTGGTGTACTTTCTAAATCTATGCTAAAACTAGTTGAAGAGGGAGTGTGAAAAATTGTCAACTAGTAGTATTTTCCTAACTTGAGATTTTGTAGGCCTATGGCCAAATAAAAGTTAGAGATAGGTTCATACATGTATGTAGAGGCCCAAAGTATGTGTACACTACTTTTGAGGTCACATTAATTAGAGGAGGTCGAGTGTGGAGCTCTTCTATTGGCTCATAATTTGGTGCATTCCTATTTGACCAAATTTCTAGGTATATGGGTGAATCCTATTGGACCCCAATTTTAGCCTATCATAAGACAAGTGGCCAAGAGGCACTATGGCTGCTATAAATAGCCATCTCCACGAGTATGTACACATCTCATTTTCATTCTATTGAATGAATGTTATGCTCTTTGAAGATCCATCTTCTTCTCTCTCACTTTTTTGTTCATATCTTGCATTCTAGCCACTAGAATTGTGATTTCTTTGTTGCTATGGCTTCACACGTGTGAAATGCAGGTTGTAGGCTCTGAAGTACGGACAGGGACAGCAAGTTTCTGTTTGTGGAAGCTTATGATCAGATTTTGATGTTTAGTTGATGTTTAGTATGCTTAACATCACAATTTCTATCATTTTTTCAATCTAGATGTGCATAATTTCCATGGCCAAGATCTTTATGAAACTTTAGCATCTTTTGGATCTGAGTTTTTCACAGACAGTGTTCTAGTTCTCCCATTGGATCCTCAACAACCTCCACATGAACCAGAGGAAATTCTTGATAGTAGAGAGACGCAGACTCGTCATACTCTATACCGAGAATATCTGGTTAAGTGGAATGATCAGCCTGTTGAGAATGCCACTTGGGAAAGAGGCAGCGTCCTTCGCAAGATTTTTCCAGACTTTGTCTTAGAGGACCAAGACGGTTCTTAAGGGGGAGGGAGTGTTACGAGCTCGTAACCAGTGCCGAACCCTAGAGAACACAGATAGGTCAGATACCACAGTCAGGGTCGTGTCCAGCGTACATGACCAACAGGGCAAGACAATGTGAGTAGTGTGCCCCAGCACGGTCCATAGCCATGGCGGGCCTAACACAGCCTAGGGACCCTGTCAGCAGGATAGGGCCCCCAGTTGGGTCCCGATGTGCAGTCGGCCACGTCAGTGCCATGTGGCCGACACTTGGCAGTAGCATGCTACCAGTCCTCACACTGGGCTAGGAGGGGCTTACTCTATATCAGGGAGTAGGCAAGGTTGGGTGGATCAGTTAGTGTTTGCCCTACTGTGGTGTTAGGATCTATTACACTTACCCTATAGGGAGGTCTATTGGGTATGGAACTTCCAGGAATAATGTCTATCGTATAATCTTCAGGTCTTTCAGGGGGTAAGGACTTTGGTAGCTCATCAGAAAAACAAGAAGAATACTTTAATAAAAAGTCTTTTCTATTATTGTCCAAATAATGCACATTTCCGTCAACATCATCATCCATACTTTGAACAAACAACAAGTAAGAAAATACTGCTTTCTTTAGTACTTTTGATACTTGAATATGGCTTACCAAAGGAATTGTTTCGCCACTTTGTCCTGCATGCACACTAACATCTTTACGTTTGTGCTTCCATGAAATCAAATGCTTATTGTAGTCCACCAGAGGATTGTGCATTTTGTGCCAAGGCATGCCTAAGATTACATCCACTCCCTGCAAAGGACCTACCATGAATTCTATAGGTTTATAGTAGTCGGAGATTTGGAGCTTCAATTTTCCAATTACAGGGTAAATGTTTGCATCACCATCAACAAAAGCACCTTTAGCCTTAAGCATAGATTCGGAAAAAGAACCAACTCCTATCTCTTGTGCAAGCTTAAAAGAGATGAGATTATGAGAGGAGCTGCATCAAAGAGAATTAGACAGAGTTGCTTATGAACTTGTCCCCATGTTTTGAGAAAATCATGGGTTTGAGTATTCAATGCTTTGTACAGCCACCTGCTTCCCTTTGTTTGCACTTGAAGCTTTGTCATCTTTGAGTGGACATTTGAAGAAAAGGTGTCCCTTTTCCCCACACTTGAAGCATCTTCCTTCCTTGTGATAGGCCTGCATTTGTTCTTTGGAAAGGCATTGAGTCTTTTCTTTTGGAATTTGAGTTGTGGGAGGTTCCTTCCTTTTGTTCCCGACTCCATTTCAATGACTATCCTGCAGCTCAATTCTGGTAGCATAGTATATGACTTGTTCTAAAGTATCAGCTTGTACTAGATCCAAGCCATATTGTATACTTCTATGCACACCCGAATAGAACTTCCTTTTCTGTTCTTTCTTGGAGATGGAATGCAAAGTCTGAACTTTCAAAAGCAACTCCCAAAATCTCTTAACATACTCAACTACTTTCTCATTTTGCTTTTGCCTAAAGATGTCCCAAGCAGCTAAAGTATCTTTCTTATATTCTTTTGGCAAAAAGTGGGCTTTAATCTGTTTTTTAAAGCTATGCCATGTGGATGCAGCTTCGTGATTTGATTTCATAGATGTCCACCATAGTGATGCATACTTATCTAGATGTACCGTTGCAAATCAAATCTTGGAATAAGGGAAATCTATTCGAAAGTAAACATACAAACTCCTGTGTATTGGCATTTGTTTCAAGAATGAATACACAAGGCCTTCACATCAATTTCACAAAGAAAAAAAAATAGTAGACCTTGGCTCTGATACCAACCTGTGAACTTAAAGTGAAGGTCTCCTAGATTCTAAAGTCCTGACAAGGATGATGCAACATCCATCAAAGGCATCTTTGTGGGATATGGTGAGAATAGCAAAGGTTATAAAGTCTTCAATCCCATCACTAACAAGGTGATAGTGAGTAGGGATGTTATTTTTGATGAATGACATGCTTGTGATTTGGATGATAATGCTACTAATCATCTTGATGCCAAGGATCATGCTAGGATGGAGGAGGAGCTTCTAAGTGAAGAAGAACTTGAGGATCCACCTCAAGATGCAAGAACTCCAAGAACTCCCAGAAGATCTACAAGGGCAAGATTTGAGCCATTGAGGCTCACCTATGATGGTCAAGGTGATCGAAGGAAAGGCTCATGATCTTTCACATCTTACACCTTTCTTACTTCAATGTTAGATGAGCCAACATGCTATGAAGATGCTTGTAAGTCTAAAAGTTGGATGGATGCTATGCAATTAGAGTATGATGCTCTTATTGAGAATCAGACTTGGGATCTTGTGGATCTCCTCAAGGGAAGAAACCTCTTGATTGCAAGTGGATATTTAGATTGAAGTATAATCAAGATGGATCAATAAGCAAGCATAAAGCTAGGCTTGTTGCCAAAGGTTTTTTACAAACCAAAGGCATTGATTATGATGAGACTTTTGCTCCTATGGCTAAGCTTGTTACTATTAGGTTGATCATAAGTCTTGCTACAAGGAAAGGTATGTTTTTTGAAGAAGAGCCTCTATGGGCTTAAGAAAGCACCTAGAGCATGGTACTCTAGGCTAAACTCTTTTATCATTTCCATCAATTTTGTAATGAGTGGCTATGATCCATCATTGTAGGCCTCTTATGGTGGTTTTTCCTTGATAACTTTTTACTCCTTGCACTAATTGTCTTGAGATTTTGATAGTAGTTGGATTTGATGCAGCTTTCATTTATTTCAGAACTATACTTCACATTCTGATTTCAGTAGTACCACACACAAACCATCTGTAACCTCTTTGGTGGACTGTACTCTCGTTTTAGAGTATGAATTAATCTTTTTTTAAGATCCTGTTGGGCAATCAGAACGCATAAAGCTGTGATTATCTTTAGCAGAAGCTGTCTATTAGACTGTGATGGCATGATCATTATTCTTGTTTTGTATGTAGATGACATTATCTTGAGTGGTAATGATCTAGATGGAATTAGAGATGTAAAAATTGCTTTAGCAAAAGAGTTTAAGATGGTAGATCTCGGCCTATTAAGCTTCATTCCTGGAATAGAGGTTATTAGAGGATGTGATTTTTAGCTTCATTTGTCAATCTAAATATGCTACATCCATCCTAGATAGATTTGGAATGAAGATTTGCAAAGGCATTGAGACACCAATGGAGCAACATGTAGAAGCATCTATTGGTTGTGATGAAGCATCCTTTGAGGACATCACATTATAAAGAAGGCTTATTGGCTCCTTGATCTATTTAACTATAACTAGACCTGATCTTAGTTATAGTGTTGGAAAGTTAAGACAATTCATGCAAAGTCCTCTAGTCTCACATTGGAAGATGGCCAAAAGACTTCTTAGATACATTTCATCCACTAAGAATTTTGGCATTTTGTATAGAGGAACTAATCTTGTCTTTAGAGCCTATAGTGACTCGGATTTTGTAGGTGACAAAGTGGATAGAAGATCAACAAGTTCCTTTGCCACCTTTCTATGTGATGGAGTAGTATCATGGCTTTCCAAAAAGCAAGATACCATCTCCCTATCTTCCACAGAATTCGAATACAAGGCGTTGACATCAACATGCAAGGAGGCCTTGTGGCTCAAAAGGCTATTGGTGGAGCTTCATGTCATGGAGGAGGAGATACCTATCATTTATTGTGACAACCAATTAGCCCAATCACTTGCAACTAATCCTACATTCCATGCAAGGGGCAAACACATCGAAATTGCTCATCATTTCGTGAGGAAAAAAGTGCAAGCTAAAGAGATCAAGCTCCAACACGTGCCATCATCAAGTTGCTTGGCTAATTTGTTTACTAAATCTTTACCTAAAGATTCATTTGTCAAGCTTAGATCTTCAATTGGAGTTATCGATAAAAGCATTGTGATCTCCAAGGCTAGATTTGAGGAGGAGTGTGAAAAATTGCCTACATTGGCAAATCTAGCCATGTAGAATATTGTACATTTTGTCAATATTGTTTGTTGGTTACTTGAATGGCCAAAGTGCCACTTGTACATTCACACCTAAAGTAGGTTACCACGAGTCAAGATGAGTGGTTTTGTCCATTTGGTAGTGATTCCTACTTTGTAGGATCTAGACCATGATTTATGATGAGATTTGTACCTACCATGCACCTACCAAGCATGACTCTTGGATCTAGGCTAGGGTTTTCACATTAGGGCAAGAAAGTGGAGTCTACTTCCATATTACATGCTGGATTTTCACTAACTTAGCAAAGTAAGTGTGTTTTACTATGTATTCCCATTCTCCATAGTGAGAAGATAGAAACTTTTTGGAGCCTCAAGGAGAAACTCGTGTTTCCTCTCATTGTATGGTGATTGCTCTTGATTTCCAATGAAACCCAGATTTGGCACATTGTAAACATTGTCTATAGGCCGTACTACAACCTTATTTCCACATGAGTGGAGTTGGATTACACTTATTGATCAATGCTTTGATTGTCTCTACTTGTTTTCTATCAAGCTGCTAAACTAGATCTTGTTTTCTGATGACTAGTTTTTGATAGATTGTTTAACAAGCATACAATCAACCTTGTGGATCATTCAAGGGTCCATTTATGGTCCTTAGTACTATACTTTTCACAAGATCTAACTTTCTAGCATGGAAAGTTAAGACCTCGCTGATACTAAAGGGTGAATGATTATTCCCCTGGGTAGATGGCATCGAGGAGATGCCTACAACAACAGGCAAGGAGCTATGCGAATGGAGGGAGAAGAATGACAAAATAGTAGCCTTGCTTTCATCATCCATCGAGGATAGCCTCACACTTGACCTTACAACACTCTCCAAAGGAAAGGAGATATGGGATTCACTACTCACAAGATTTCAAACAAAATCACGCAGTCAAATAATGATGCTGGAAGATCAGTTGACAAATCTACAGTGGGATGGCAAAGACCTCACTTCTTTTGTAAGGAAGATGAAGGATCTATTCTTTTCACTACACAATTCTGGAGCAAAAGATACAGTGTCAGCAAAGAAGCAGCTCACTGATCTGTTGAGAGGTCAGATTGAAAGCAAAATTGTGATCAACAAGCAGAAGGGACCAACAAAGGCAAATGGAAGAACAAAGGGAGGTCAAAACATCAAAGTGGAGACAAGAAGACCTACGTGAGATGCAAACGCGAAGGGCATACAGTCAATTCGTGTTGGCTCAATCCAAAAAGTGAGTGTATCCATTGCCACAAGAAGGGTCATGCAGCCATGGACTGCCGCTTGAACCCAAGAAACAAATCAGCACAAAGCAGACAGGAGAACAATAATAGCTCGTCCTATGTCAAGGAGCCAAAGAGCTCAAAAATAAACGAAGAAAGATCGAACAGAAATAATTCGACCGCCTACATCTGTGCAGACATGTGTGCAATGTCAACACCTGACGCACAAGAGGTAATCCTTGAATCAGGAACTACCTCACACTTCGTAACATCAAGACAAATCATGTCTGATTTTTGAAGTGCAGATCTATCAAGATTCATTGTTCATTCAATTTCGCACTTTGGCTTGATATTGTTGAATGCTATATTAATCTATTAACGTAGATCAGCAGTGTCTGTCTACACTCTGAAGGATTGTAGAAATGATGTAGCCGACAGTGACCAACAATCATATCTGAATTCCTGGCGAATTGATCTTGTTCACGAATTATGAGTGCATTTTTTGCATCACAATCCAATTTTTCATGCAAGGAGCAAGCACATTGAAGTAGCACATTACTTTGTGAGAGAGAAGCTCATTGGAGGAGAGATCCATTTGGAGCACATTGATTCATCTTCATGTATTGTCGATCTACTCACCAAGCCACTACTCAAGAGTTCCTTCATCAAACATAGATCTAATCTTGGATTGATTCCAAGATCTATCCTTTTCTAGGTTTAATATTTCTTTAGGAGTCGTCTGAAAAATATATAAAGCTATCTATGTTGACTTTAGGGATGTCATAATTTTTCTTAGTTTTTTAGTGCTAGAAAAGGGTCCAATAGGAATTGAGCTTGGACTACCTCAAAATACTACATGTACTTTGATTTCCCTCATAATCAATATTGAGTTTGTGAGAGCAATTGGAGATTGATCAATTTTGTGTGTATTTCACTCTCTCTTTGTTGAAGGGTTTGCGGATCCCAAGGCAACCCTAACCCTAGTTAATAAGTGAGAGGGATTTGGCACCCTGCGTGTGTAAGTCCAACCCGATGATCACATAGTTATTTGATTAATTAGAAAGTCAATGATAGGACTTTAGGCCTTTTTGCGAGACTTTTAATGTCTTAGGCCCTAAATATCAAGTTATTGAATAAAATAGGGGTCCCCACCAAAATTCAAATTCAAATTGGTTCCCTCCAATTATTGAATGGGTTCCCACTCTTTTTAAAATATGAATAGTTAGGGAGGTAGAAATGGGCCAATAGGACTTTGAGGCCAAGGCCCTCCTCTCCACTATAAATAGGGGGAAACTCGAGTTGCTCCTCATGTTCAAATCTTCATTTCAATATCAGCATATTGGCTCTCTTATGGAATGGACATGTGAATGTCCTTGTTCTCTATCCTTTTTCCTCCATCTCTCATGATTTTGTTGTATTTGATAATTGTTAGATTTGAATGTTATTGGGATTGTATGTTCTTATGCTTTTTGTGAGAGAGAAAGGGAGGGAGAGAGAAGCAAGTATCTATCTCATTGTGGATTGTAGTGTTAATGGATTTCGGGTTAATGGATGTAGTGTTAGCAGATGTTAGTGTTAATTGTGGATCATCTATGCATGCTGGATTTGATTTATGTTATCGCTCTCATGGGATCGAACCTCTGAGTGATGATTAACTTCATCACCTTGATGCTTGTATGCTAGATCTTGGGTTGAGGATAGGATAGGAAATTGAGCCACTACACTCCTTCACTCTCTCTCTACCCGAGGCCAATTAGTTGCATTCTCTCTCTATTTGAGAGCAACAACTTTTTGTACTTAGATTTTTTTTCATGAAGACTTCTTATACGTGTGAAAGTACTTTGGTGATGTTTGTATGCATGTAGATTTGAGACATTTAATGAAGATGATTTTGTTTCTAAAGAACAATATTAGAAATTAGAAACTAAGGTGTCTAATCTAAAATAGACTCTAAATAGCATGCAAATGAAACACGATAAATTATTTGCAAAGCCTAAAAGCCTATTTGCTAATTTAGTACCTCTTGCTCAAATTTCAACTCCAGTTTTAGGTTCAGTTTCAGTACTTATTCTATCTCCGTTACCTGCAAATCATTGAGATGCCAAATAGTACATGTACAAAACTAGAAATTGATATGCTGAATTGTGAGTGTGATTGTTCCTTTAGTACTACTTTTTTGCCTACTAGTTTATTTTGTTTGAAAGGCACTTAAAAAAATCAAAAAGTTGGTATTTGAGTGGACAATGGATCAACTCATAATTTTGTTCATTCTGCTCTTGTACAAATAACTTACCTTGAAAACTAAAGACAAAAATCATAAATATCTAATTTCAAGAGCCGTGTTGGACAATTGGGGCATCAAAGTGTCAAATCTTCCAATGGCTATACAAGATTATAGAAAATTCTTTACTTTTCATGTTTTGGATTTAGCACATACTGAGTGAAGTTTTGGCCTGAAAACTCAAACCCATCAACAAAATTATATTTTCAAATATAAGACTTTCATCCACCACATGATTATCGATGCCCTTCCTTAGTAGTTTATGGCCCTTCATTCAAGACAAAAGTTGTCGTCTCTATCAACTAGTACTAGAACTAACTTGCACCCATTCTTTGAGTGCCCTATCTCTTCCTAGATGCTACTTTGGAGATCTAAAAAACTCAAGATCTCTCTCTGTTGTGAGACTACTAGGAAACAACTCTCTAATGAAAGCTTATGACTCTCTCATTTGGTTTCTTTATAGGCTCTTTGCCTATAAGAACTATGAAATGTCCAGATAGAAAAAGTTTCTTCAAATGCAAAAGCTGTATCATATATATTCTTTAACATAAAGTGTGCTTATGTATGCTCTAGATACCTTCCTAGATGGTGTGCCCCATATTTTTTAACACTTGGCATACAATTTTTTTAGCTTTCGCTATTATATAGCTTCCATAAACTGGGCCCCCTTGATCTATACATCTGCTCATTGAAATGGACTGCATGCACGGTACAAAATATTTGAGCCATATTTAAGAGTTAAAGTTTTAATGAGTTGTCCATCTATTATTGGCCACTTTAATTCTTAAGATAAGTTATACTATGGCCAATTATTTTGGGTCGTTAGCTTACATCATAAGGTTTGATGTATTATATTATTCCTTTGCAAGTTGGTCTTACATAGACAAAATGCTAGTCTCATATTCATATGGCGTATCTTTTCTTTTATTACATCATAAGGGGCCCATTCTAATAAAGACTTAAATTTGGAGAATTTTTCAGTGTTCACTTTTTACCTTTCGACTTCAAAAGTTCAAATCTCAATTCTAACTATTTAGATTAGTTGGGAAACTTTGATTGTATTTTTTGTGTTTGTTATTTTTCACTATTTTTTTTTATTATATAAGGATTTATGGAGCTTTTAATTTAGAAACTTTTAAAATATCTCTATAGCAATCTAAAACTGAGTGTCTCGGCCTTTTATCTTTTCATAAAGACTATGTTTTCTTGCAACTATCTACTTAAACATGGATAACAATGAGAATGTGTTTTTCCTTCACAAACCCCACCTCCTCCGCACCCCACCCCATGAGCATGCAGAAACTGGAATCTTGGTATTCACTATCAATCATATATAGATCTCTAATTGTCAATCATATATAGATCTCTAACTGAGATTTGAATACAATAGCCAGTGGACTCAATGGTAATGAATCTAAGATCCTCTTCCAAAGCATACTTGCCAAAAGTGTCTCCATCTAGGAATTCTCAAGTCTCACGAGAAATGAAATATTTAACAATGAATAAATCATTATGCTTATGATCTTTGGAACCCATTTAGTATTTTTGGTAGGTTCTCCTAGATAATGCACTTAAAAATAATAGTGTGGACATCACTGCAAAAATGTCTAACTAGGAACTCTCGAGTCCCTAAGGTGAAATATTTAATAACAAGTGACTTGTTGTACTTATGTTCTTTGGATCCCATTTAGTACGTTTGGAAGGTTCTACTAAAGAATGTGCTTGATAAGATTAAAGTGGACATCACCATAGCACGAGTTTCATCCCTCGTGCACCCTACTAGTTGAGTGACCCATGGCACTAGTAGTGGGTCCATGACACACACACACACACACACACACACACACACACACACACACACACACACAATATGACATAAAGTTGTAACCAATTCATCAATAATTTACTCTTTAGTAGAGCGGCAAGATGAACTATTATGAGCAAGTAATAGAGAAGATTCCAAGAGCTATGTTGTGGTAACACATGGTGAATTGGTTACAATGCCGCTCTACTAAAGAGTAAATTATTGGTAAATTGGTTACAACTTTCTGTCATATTCAGCCTTCTTCCTATAGGGCACTCTTTCATATTATCTCTTCTATAATAACACAAGGTTCAACATGCGTAGGATATTAAAGAGAAATGTTGTCAATGGTTTGAATAATTCAACCTAAGATGAGGACCTCAAACTTCTTGTAGACATTTTTGTTTATTGCATTTGCTAAAAATCCAAATTGCAATAGAAACTCATTAACTCTTTGAAATCAGGCCCTGAGTGCCTATTTGAGTCCATATAGCGCATTCTACAAACTTTGTGCTCCAAATCGGGATGAAAAAAATCTTCAGGCTTCTTCAAATAAATCTATTCATGAATAAAACCATTAAAAAAATTAGCTTGAACATCCATTTGATGCAATTCAAAATTGTCTACTACAATAGTCGCAAGAAGTGCTCTGATTGAAGTGATTTTAACTAGGCACCAGTTTCCACATATGGCCCACCACCACACACACACCCCCCCACCCCCCCCCCACCCCCCCCCCCCACCACCACCGCCACCACCACACACACCCCACATTACTAGGAAGAGGGCCTCAATTGCCCATAACATAAGAGTTGGACCCAATTCAATTAATAATCATATGGAGTCCATGTATAAGACATCACAAGAGCATCAATGATGTATCAAGTACATGTCCATAATGACCAATAGCTCAAATTGCATTTAGCTTTATGGATAAAAATCAAACTATGTATGTTTTGAAATTAGAAAACCAAATGTGAATTCATTATAAAATTATTTTAGATGTGTGTGGGTGCCTTCTTCTTATAGGGCACTCTTACATATTATCTCTTCTATAATAACACAAGGTTCAACATGCATAGGATATTAAAGAGAAACGTTGTCAATGGTTTGAATAATGCAACCTAAGATGAGGACCTCAAACTTCTTGTAGACATTTTTGTTTATTGCATTTGCTAAAAATCCAAATTGCAATAGAAACTTATTAACTCTTTGAAATCAGGCCCAGAGTGCCTATTTGAGTCCATATAGGGCCTTGTGCATTCTACAAACTTTGTGCTCCAAATCGAGATGAAAAAAATCTTCAAGCTTCTTCAAATAAATCTATTCATGAATAAAACCAATAAAAAAAGTAGCTTGAACATCCATTTGATGCAATTCAAAATTGTCTACTACAATAGTGGCAAGAAGTGCTCTGATTGAAGTGATTTTAAGTAGGCACTAGTTTCCACATATGGCCCACCTAGTGTACCAATTATACCACCAGTGGATTCCTCATATATATAAGGGATGCACAATCAATTGGGATTTCTTCTCAATCATGAGTAGACCACCAAATAGGCCCTCAGACAATGGATCAAATATTTGGGCAATAAAAGTGTTCAATTGCCACAAGAGCTCATAAAGGCTACCAATAATGTCTTTTTGGCCAAGTAATAAGAGGATACAACCCAAGCTAAGGTGCAACAAGAAATACAAGACATGCAACTTCAAGTTCCAATCTTCCAAGCACAGCTAGACACCACAGAAGTACACCACAAGTAGATCAAAAATGAGTTGCATTCACTACTAAGTGGGACATGGGCCTACAAACTCTCATGCCAAACCATGATCTCAAACCCCAACTACAGTTTGTTATAGTTAGAATAAAAGTAGAACTATTGTGCTACTATACTGTGGGTTCGATTAGTGGATTAGGACCAGTTGGCCTCACCACGAGGCAAGTCGACCGTACATGTGTCCCATCAACGGCAACCCGGGCCATGCATGGGTTGCCAAAGAAGAAATTATATGTATAGTGTATTTCGATTTCCAGAAACATAGTTGTTATGTGAGTTTGGTGTGGGAGAGTGCTTTCTGTGTGGATGTTACTATGCTTCATGATCTGTGATCATGTTTGAAACAAATTTTAAGTTGGTATCATAGCTGGACAAGGGTTGTGTGCATATCACAAAGTAGTCATCGAAGAGAGCTTTGGGAGAACGGTGTATTCGAGAGTTCAGGATTTATGGATTGCCAAAAGGAAGTAGTCATTTTAGCCCACTCAACAACTATGGAGAAAGTTTGCACTTTTTGTTGGAGAATTGCCAATTGCCAAAGAACCTAGTGGTTTTTTGCAAAAATTATAAGAAAGACCTCTTTCTCAAGTTGGCCTTATTTCACCGTTTCTCCACCAATTTTGCAATTGAAAGGTCTACGGACTCATAATTGGTAGGCCTCAGACGACTTTGAAATATCTCAAAAATTGAGATAGATCAACAAGCCATAGGAGGGCTTGGAGGGCGTGGCCCATAGAGAGAGAGAGAGAGAGAGAGAGAGAGAGAGAGAGAGAGAGAGAGAGAGAGAGAGAGAGAGAGAGAGAGAGAGAGAGAGAGAGAGAGAGAGAGAGAGAGAGAGAGAGAGAGAGAGAGAGAGAGAGAGAGAGAGAGAGAGAGAGAGAGAGAGCTTGTGCATCTACTTGAAAAAGACGTAGTGTAAAATAATGTTTGGCTATTCTAAGTGTCCACTTCAATGCCCGTACTCACTCCAAACCACAACATTGGAGCCCACTTTCACCAATGGTCATGATTTAATGTTGAATGCTGGGCTAGATGAGTTTTATGGATTCAATGACGAAGATTAATTTGAAGTAACCCAAAGTGCCTTCTGTTAAAAATTGTAAAACATATCTATCATATGTTGTTGATGTTTGGGGGGTCCTACCCATGTAAATACTTTGTACATATCAAGGTATGTGAATTGAGCACATATCCTTGTAGAGAAGGGCGAGTTTGGGTTAGGTAGATCAAATTCCAATGACATGCATAAAGTCTACTTGGTCTAGTATGACATGCAATGATGTTGACAATGTCTAGTTTGACATGCATATAGAAATTCACATGGAATTGGTCAATTATGACCTTGTAGAAACTTGAGCCACAATAAATGCATTATGTCCTAAGTTTCCATTGCGACATGCAAAGCATGCAAACACTCTAATGGACACATGCATGTAGTTTTGTACATGGCTAGTTGAGAAATTACCATTTGGAAAAAGTAGGTAGAAGTTAGGTGCAATCTGTGCATGCAAGCAATTAGGTGTCAAGATAATGGTAGTTTGCACTTGAATAGGTGTAGGATATGCATTGAATGTAAGGGGTACCAAGAATTTTGGCTCTCCTATATATGTACATATCATTCTCATTCATTTCTAATGATGAATCAAGCTTTGGTAATGTCATAATGTCAAAATTGGATCTCATGCTATTTTGCTTGTTTTGATATTCTCTCTCTAACTTGAGTAGAAGGTCTCCTTCATACATTCTTTTGCTTATGTATTCTCTCTATTTGTGAGGAATTAGCTTTGCTTTGATCTGTAGCATTCTAGATTGTGCTCTGGCCTCAGATCTTGTGGTAGATTGCACGATTGCTCTACAGATGTTTTGTGTGCCATCACAAAGCATGGTCAAGATCATTCACACATTTCTTGTGGATCCCCACATGTGTGAACTTGCTGGATTTTTCACATGGTATCAGAGCCATACCATGCTTTGAATGCTACTAACATCAGGTGTTTGAAGAATTCTGTGACAATTCAATCTAGGAAGCTGTTTAGCACTTTTTTGCTATCTATTCTTGAACAATTTTTGGATGAATCAGATGAGAACTGATATTTTCAGTCCAGAATAGAGTATGTATGGAATTTTGACATTTCACACGTGTGAAAATCAGAATACTTCATTTGCCTCTATTTCCTTTGTGCTAGGTCCAAAGTACTGACATTATAGCTTGTTGAAAAGCTAGAAGAACCCTCTTTCCATTGCAAGTGGTTTCAATTCATTCTGATGATCCTAGTAGGAGTTATAAGCTCTTAAAGAATGGTAGAGAGAGACCCAAAACCCGAGTGGACACTTTTTGATTTGATAACATTGCATGCATGATTCATCATTCATAGTTTTTTGTAATCAATCTGAGAAAGAATTGGGTACGTCAACATTATGTTGTCATAGTCACATCATTTCACACAAAGGGTTGTGTTTGAGTTGAATGTGTGTTTCTAAAGTGTGTTTCATTCATTTGAAACTCGTGGTAAAATTTGACATCAGAATTGTAAGTGCTTCATCAGAAGAAAGAGGCTAGATCCAAATTCAAAGTGATTGATTTTCTGTTGTGAGAAAGGACTCACATAGCTGTTCCAAGGTTTTGCATAGGATTTGGTAGGTATACCAGTTCAACAAACTTGAGATCTAGACAAAATTTTGAGTCATGTAACACATTGTTTCATACAATTTGAGTGTATTTGAGTCAATAGTGGTGTCTTTAAGCATTTCACACATGCCAAAAGAAGAAAGTACCAAAATTTGTCTATACTCCAATTCAAGTTGAGAGGTTGATCTTGTTTGTTTTGTTTTGGTGGAATATTTGAGACCTATCAAATGCTGTTGCAAGACTTTGCATAGGATTTGGTAATACACCCAATTGTTTTGGTTCCTATTGTAAAAAAGAAGCAACACACTCAATTCTATGTTGTTGTCCATCTACAAGAAGTCTTCACATACATGGCATCTATAGGAGATTTTCTCTTTGAGGCTAGTGAGAGACTAAATACCTCCAACTATTCAGTTTGGAAGGATAGGATAGAGTCTTTGTTGATTCTTTATGGTGTAATGGACATAGTATTGGGAATTGAAGTTGAAACTGAAGCTCATGATGAGGCTCAAAGATTCAAGAAGAGAGCAAGAATTGCTCTTCATATCATCAAATTGAACATCTCTGATCAGATGTTGAGAGAAATAAGTTCATGTACCTCAGCCAAGCAGACTTGGGAAACTCTTAAGAACTTTTTTGAAGCAAAGATCACATCAAGACTCTTACTCTTAGAAATTAGATATTTTCTAGTTTCCAAAGAGTTGATGAAAGTGCTTCAAGTTTTGTAATGAGAGTTAAAGATCTTCACAGAGAGATAGCTTGCTCTAGAGAATAGTCAACTTGTTCAAGTAGTCCTTAATGGACTTAGAGAAGAATATGCAAATGTTGTGCAAACTTATGCTATCAAGGAGGAGCTACCATCTATGGAGGCTCTACATGATATTCTTATTGCTGAAGAATGCAAGCAAAAGAACAAGCTATCAAAGATCAACACGCTTTCAAGGAAGGATGGTGGTTGTGGCAAAGATGCCAAGATCAAGTCAAGAAGGAGGAGCAAGAACAAATTTCTCAAGCCTTCACCAAGGACAAAGCAAAGGACAAAGACGAAGGAGGAGTAGAAGATGATTTGACTCATTCTTCTATCTTCAAGAAGATCAAGCCAATTTTATCATAGAAGACTCACATGCAAGTTGTGGAGAGGCATCTCTCATGATGTCTAGTTTTTCCTCTTTATTCTCTAGTGATGTATCATGATATATTGATAGTGGTGCATCATCACACATGAGTTGCACTAAAAGTTATTTTGTTTCTCTAGAACCTTTTCAAGAACTTAAAGATTCAATATACACAACTGTGGGTGATGCATGTTCAATTGAAGGAGTTGGAATTTGTTCCTTGAATCTTGCATCTTCTATGAGTTTATCACTTTCCAATGTACTTTATGTTCCTAGTCTCACAAAGAATGTGATTAGTGTTGGAAAGTTATTTGATGATGGTTTTGAAGTGGAATTCAATGTCAATAATTGTTCTATAAAGAAAGGTGATAAGATCCTTGCATGTGGATCTAAATATGGAGGCATTTTCAAGCTAGATGTGCATGAAAATGCAAGTGCATGTGATGTTGCATTGATGACTTGTGTTTCCAAGAAGGAAGAATGGCATAGGAGGTTGCATGTTTCCAATTTCATATCTATGTCTTCAATGGTCAAGGAGATCAAGCCAAGAGTGGCTTATTATATGGCAAAATTACATATGGATCCATATTTGATGTCTTCAACCAAGACAAAACATACTATGGAGTTGGAACATTCGGATGTTCATCTTTCTTTATCAGAAATCAAGGGAGGTGTTTCTTGCTTTACATGTACTATTGATGGTTCCACAAGTTACATTTGGCTATGTCTTGTATCTTCAAGTTTAATGGTGCATGTGTATGTTCCATCATGCAAAACTTTATGGAGTTATGGAGCTAATGGAAGGAGTGCACTATATGGAGTCTTGTTCAACTATAAGCCTAAGGTTGTGTACCTTGGTGTTCTTGAAGGTTATTGCTTTGCATGTGGTTTCTTGGAAGGAAAGAAGGATGAAGATCCAAGTCTAATATGGATCATGGTTGGATGTTTATCCACCAAGGAAGGCTACAAAGCCTTTACACTCTCTATCTCAAAGGTGTTTGATTATGGAGAAGTTATTGATTTTGAAGATCTATTTTCTATCTTTGAAGAGGCCGAGAGCATAGTGTCTCTTATTGCATCAAAAGTTCATTCTATTGAGAAAAGCCAACTTATGATGGGGTCGAGGTTTGAGGAGGAGTATCCTCAACATGCAAGTCCAAGTAGATCTTCTTTATTGTACAAGGCCGAGTACTTGAGGATCTTATTTCATGGAAAAGAAAAGTTAAGTGAAGGTGGTATTCATTGTATTCTACTCACCTATGGATCTCTTTCTTTTGTTGATGATCTATCTTGCTTAGTTGAGACTTGCTTATCTCAAAGATCAAGTAAGACTATTCTAGTTTTGAATGAAGTCTTTAGTTTGGAGTTAATTTTTGTCATTGGTGACTTGATTATGTTTCCAAAACATCTAAAAAGCAAGATATTGTATCATCATTTGTATGCTCTTAAATTGAGTAAGAGCAAGAATAAGAACAAGCTCAAACATATTGAAGAATATGTTCCTTCATTTGAAGAGGCATCTTGTAAACTTCTTATGAGGTTAAGTGAAACATCCATTGAGGACACTTACACTCTCAAGAGAGTATTTAGCCTCAATTTGATCAAGTTAGAATATGGTTTCAAGATTAGATCTTTTTTGGATAAAGTTCATAGAATTTGGACTAGTATAGCTAGCATGCTTAATCTTGAATATTGCTCATGGTATAATCTTGATCTATTTGATCTTTGTGGTCATTATGAGGCTTGGAGGCCTCGTCTTTTTCAGATTTTGTGCAGCCAACTTCAGGCATGTGGACTTTGCAGACCCAAGATCTACATCAGGCATGGAGGAGGCATATCAACATAGCGGCTAATTGGTGGAAAAATTTTCAAAGGCATTTGGAAAAGATTTCAAATGGTTATAACTTCTAATCCGTAACTCGGATCCGAATGATCCTAAAAGGTAAATTGATCCTTAAAACTCATAGAATTCACTAAGATTGAAAAAAATGACTTTTAATCTTATCATAAATTTCTCAGTTTGAGTGATGTGTAATGCTTAACAAAAGTATGATAAATCAGCTATTGCTAATCCATTGAAAAACATGGAGAAGCTATCGCTCAAAGTGGTTGAAAAACACCATCAGAGCTATATATATATTATATATTTTCAAAACTACATACATTATCATGATAAAACCATTGAAAAAGATGGTCAAGCTTTCATAGATAAATCATGGCAATTGCATCAAAGATTAAATCAAATTAAGTTTGCTTCATTGGAGAGAATACAAGAATTAGTAAATGAAAAACATTTATATCATTGAGAAGAATATTTGAGATGGATTACTTACGAGGTGAATGGTTCAAACTTAAGTTACCTTCTAGTACAATCTATGGCAATATCCGAACTAGAAACCCAATGACTAGCTTCATAATCATACCAAAACACCGCTATAGTGTTATGAACACTATTAAGCAACACAACAAACGTACCACAATGGACTTGGAAAGCGTGCTACTATGATGGATTCTTTGTTCATCTTCACTTCGAATGCAAAGCAAAGAATCCACACTCAAAGGATCTTCACCAACATCAGATAGATATATTTTAAGGAGGAGTGTTAAAAATTGTAAAACATATCTATCATATGTTGTTGATGTTTGGGGGGTCCTACCCATGTAAATACTTTATACATATCCAAGGTATGTGAATTGAGCACATATCCTTGTAGAGAAGGGCGAGTTTGGGTTAGGTAGATCAAATTCCAATGACATGCATAAAGTCTAGTTGGTCTATTATGACATGCAATGATGTTGACAATGTCTAGTTTGACATGCATATAGAAATTCACATGGAATTGGTCAATTATGACCTTGTAGAAACTCGAGCCACAATAAATGCATTATGTCCTAAGTTTCCATTGTGACATGCAAAGCATGCAAACATTCTAATGGACACATGCATGAACTTTTGTACATGGCTAGTTGAGAAATTGCCATTTGGAAAAAGTAGGTAGAAGTTATGTGCATTTTGTGCATGCAAGCAATTAGGTGTCAAGATAATGATAGTTTGCACTTGAATAGGTGTAGGATATGCATTGAATGCAAGGAATACCACAAATTTTGGCTCTCCTATATATGTACATATCATTCTCATTCATTTCTAATGATGAATCAAGCTTTGGTAATGTCATAATGTCAAAATTGGATCTCATGCTATTTTGCTTGTTTTGATATTCTCTCTCTAACTCGAGTAGAAGGTCTCCTTCATACATTCTTTTTCTTATGTATTCTCTCTATTTGTGAGGAATTAGTTTTGCTTTGATCTATAGCATTCTAGATTGTGCTCTAGCCTCAGATCTTGTGGTAGATTGCAGGATTGCTCTACAGGTGTTTTGTGTGCCATCACAAAGCATGGTCAAGATCATTCACACATTTCTTGTGGATCCCCACACGTGTGAACTTGCTGGATTTTTCACACCTTCAAAAGCAAAGCAACCTTCAATTTCATTAAAAAAATTCAGTTGAAGGGACCCAAGGACCAAAATTGCTTGAAGAGTGAAGTTGTTTCACTATGAAGAAACAGTTCATTTTCTAAAAAAACCCTTATTTCTACCTCCTTTAACCGTTTTGGACCAAGTGAGGGGCTATGTTGGATTTCTATCCTCTCTATCCCTATGTTTCTGCTAATCTAGATCCATTCATTGGCTGTTATAAATACTTGTACAGTTGTATGCTCTGGAAAAATACACTTGTTTTATGATAGTCTATAGAAATACTAAGGAATCAGTGACAACGTTTTCTCCAATTGTTTGGACACCTTTGACTATTTGGTCATTCTTGATTATTCGGTCATCTTCATAGTTTAGACATCCTCAAACAATCAGCCGTAATCTAACTATCGGCGGATCAACAAGTACATTCAATCATGATCGGACAAAATTCCTAACTGAATCAGATACTATCCGAAGGTGATTGCCAACAACACGTAGTGCCTTAATCCTAATTGTAAAGTACAAATTAAGTATTCTTTTAATTAGTTAGCCATGTGCATATATCCAACAACTTATCAGTTGCTCGATTAGCTCAATCATCTATCTAGTCTATCAATCGAATATTTCGAGTGAAATTACTTTGCTCTTTCTCTTTGTTATCACAAAGTATTCAGGAAGAACGTGACTATGTCTGCATTTAGATTGTATTTTCTTCACGATTGAATAATCATTGTTTAAGTAATCTAGGTCATGTATGTCGTGTTGAATGCTCATTTTATTCATGTTCAGATCAATTCTTGTTTGCAGATAAATTTATTCGTAAATTAATTTATTTATATGACTAATAGCCTATGTCAATTTGTCGCTCTAATTTTCACACCTAATATGCTTTTGCAAAGCTAAATCTAAAATCAATTTAATTCGTGAATAGCTATGGAATCGATCGTATCGATCCAATGACTTCAAAGCTATGATCAAATAGCACAGACTTCAATTTGTGGAAGTCGATCTGAATCCAATAGAAGTAGTTGCATGCATCGAGGATTCTGTGCACCCGTGTCTACTGCGCCACGACATATTGAATCCCAACATGATATCAGAGCAGTAATTCTACTCTTTGATTCATAAAGATGGACTTAGAGTTACATTATCAGAATGATTGTTCATATAGAGAGTATACACTTGTTATAATTATTTTCAGTCATATAATCTACTATCTGCATACACTCATCATGAATTTCTAGATGGATTCGCAATCACAATCTGCTCTAATGGTAGAAAAACTCGATGGTTCAAATTACCACTTGTGGACATTCAAGATGAAGGAGCTTTGGAAAATAGTCGCTGGAACCGAACTGCTTCCCAGTGTCGATGAGCAAGCCATTTATAGGTGGAAGCTCAGGGATGGCAAGACTTTTGTCTTGATCACCCTTAACATCTTCGACACACAAATTGGCCACATCAGACAAGCCCAATCTTTGAAAGAGGCTTGGGATATATTGAACACACTATACAAAGTGAGAGATGTCACTTCAAAGACATTTAGGGATAAAGTTCCTCTCACACAAAATTTCAAAGTAATTCTATTCATAATCACATTAATCAATATAAGACTCTATTGGAGCAGATGGTGTCAATAGGTTCAGTAATTTAACACTCTGATGCTGTAATGACCTTATTCTCCAACCTCTGCCATCCTCATATGAGAGCTGGGTGATGATAATTTCCATGCACTTAGAAATTACATTGTCCAGAGTCATAAATCATGCTGCTACAAGAGGAGAAATGAATAAATGGAGCATCCTTGTCATCCATCAAAGACTCGCAAGGATTATTCTCAAAGAAGAACACAAGAAAGCAACAAAAGAAGAGAGTTGTCCCAAATTGACAACAATCAGAAGCAGCCGCAAAATGCCCAGAATCAGCAACTTATTCAGAACAAGAAGAGACTATTGTGCAAGTACTGCAAGAGGATGACCCATGAAATCCAGGACTGTCGAATCTTGAAGTTCAACAATGACAAAAATAAGCAGTCGGATCAACAAGCCCATGCATCGAACACGAAGCAGAAGATCCAAGAAGATGACGACGACGAGCAGGAAGCCTTCATGTAAACCATCACCATGTAAAACAATCAGAGGAGTGGTTCCTCAATTCTAGAGCAACACAAGCCATCAAGAATGGTTTATTGACTATTCAGCCTATGTGAAAGATTCAACTAGTGTAGTCATATTTGCTACATTTTTATATTTGGCAAATTGAGGGCAATTTCATATTAGACTTAGAGTTTGAATTTTCGAAGTTATATTAGTCTAAATTGAATTTGAATAAATACTTTTTGAAAGTGTGGAGAAGTTAGAAGTCGAGTTTGAATAGATTCAAATTTAAATGTTGGGTACATTGAATATAGATCCAAAAATAGTAGGGTTTACATTTTGGAGGGAAAGCCAAGTGGCCAAATAGGATTTGGACCTACTATAAAAGGATGTAACTCATGGAGAGACATATTTTCTCTCTTCTCTATCTCATTTCATGCATATACATGGTTCTCTTGGGTTCTACTATCTGTTGGTGCACTATACTTGTGATTACTTGCAATTCTATGTGTAGAATGGTCTATATTTGCCATTTTTGGATCCACACGTATGAAATACAATAGCTTGTTAGTTTTGTATGGACAAAAATAGTACTTTATATTTTTATACATGTTTGATCAAATTCTATTAGATTTTTCATCTCATTTTATATGTAGATACTAATTTTTCTACATTGGCAAGATTGGTGGAGTAGCTTGTTTTGTAACCAAAGATCTTTAATAGATTTGGATCTGAATTGATCCCAAATCTTTCACATGATAGTATCAGAGCTTGTGTTTCAGGTTATTAAGGAGGAAATCATATCCATCAATGATTTGGTGAAGATATCAAGGCTAGAGCATGCTAGAGAGGATTCTACACCAAAATCAAGTTTCTTGCATTTGTAGATTGGATCTTTTGTAGATCAAAACCCTATATAAGTTTATAAACTTGATCAATTCTAATTTTTGAATTCACATACTTGATTTGGCCGATTTTTGAATCATTGGATCAGCCTAAGTGGTGGCTAAGATTGCATATCAGATTTTCAGCATTTGCATGTAGATTTGGAATATTCAATTTTTTGTGATTTTGTCAAAACCCTAATTTTGATTGGATCTCTAGATAGTGAGGTTGATGGACTTCATTTGAGTGTGTTTCAATCTTAGGAAGTGGCAAGAGTCATTAGATTGAGGATCATAGGTTGATCAAGATTTCATGATTCTATGTGTTGATTTGCTTGTTATAAGTGCTAGAAGAGAATTATTGAGTAGTTTTAAATCTTTGTGATTTCTTTTGAAAACATTTGTTGTAAGAAGTTATAGGCGACTTTAAGGACCTTCTCACCTTAGAAGCGGTGGCCAAGGTTCTCCCATGGACATCGTTATAACCCTGTCAAATGGCTCCATTCTGTCCTAAAACTGGACTCCATGCAATTGAAGATCCATGTGGAGGACTTAACTTAAACAAATTATATATATTGATACATAAATGTTCCAATTACAAATATATATCAGAATAAAATGCCTAATTATTAGATCCAGCTGAATCGTTCCCGTTCTGGCCATGGTCATCAGACTCATGTGACTAAGATGCATGAGACTGGGACTACGATACCTATGTACAATGAAGATGTGTAAATTTTGTAAGTGATGTTGTTAGAGTGTCCGACCAAATGAATGTGGTGAAGTCAAAATATATGTTGAAACGATAATACATACCTCAGAATATCCATCCCAGTCAATTCTCACTTCTTGTCTCTCCAATAATTCGAGTAATGATTGCTTGTTGTTGAAATATGCATACTTGTACTTCTCTTTTCTGGGAGACCGCTTTACGGCAGATTTCTGCATGAACTGACAAATCGGTAATTGTAATTTAATTTAAACAAATTCACAAATAAAATATGAATTAAGACAATATCAAATTCAACTTGTGGGTGGGGAGATATACAAAATGGGCATGAAAAGAACCTTGGCCACCATTGCCCAGGTGTGAGGGCCCTGCCGTGTCCATATTCTTCTTAGCTACCTTTTTTTGTTGCTTGAAACAATCTAGATTTTCGCGAAATTCTTTCTTTGCAAACTTCCAATCGTCCTTGCGCACATTGTATGGCCTAGATTTTTAGCCTTAATCGCATCTTGGATCTCCGATTTGCGGTGGCTCATCACGCCTCCCATGCGTCGTCCCCTCTAGATTTGGTCAAATTCCAATTCAGGGAAGGGGACTGGTCAATGACATAATTCTTTTCCTCATCATTTTGTTTGCGCCGATCCTTGAAAATGTCCTTGTTGAAGACCACATGCGTGAGTTGCCTCATGTGAGTGATGACGCGACCACCACAGTCATCCTCCACTATGTGCTTCTCCGCATCTATGTCATAGGATGGCAAGACGTCAACTGATGGAGAGGTGCCAGAGGGAGTGTCGAGAGGAGTCGGGGAGTTGACTACAATAGCAAAAATTGGGGAGGAGTTTGAAGGCAATCACGAGAAGATTAGGGAGGGGTATGAAGAGGAGAAGGTTGGGGAGGAGTTTGAGCGGGAGTGTAACCAACAGGGGTTTGAATGGGAGAGAAAATGGGTGGAGTGGCTTGAGAAGAGGGATCACGGTGCCATGGAGACCCCATGGGAGAGGTGGATACCGAAGAGAAAAAAAAATGTGAGGAGAGAGTGTAGGGGTGTCTGGATAACCAAGTGTGACAGATGCCAAAGTATCATGCGCCATCTATGTTACTTCCTGAGATAGAGTTTCTCGAAGTAAGAAATGACTACAATGAGGCTTGCTAGATGGATGTGCTGGGCTAGAGGTTGCATGAAGCACGACATCATCGGCGTCACCGCCACAACAAGAGCCATCGCTGAGGTGACTCGGGCCTATGATCTCTCTTTTCTTGGGTTGAATGTTGGGAAGAGGCACTAGCATTAGAGTGCGTGGGGGAGGGACTCCCGCCGGATAGACCCTCGTGGAAGGGAAAAACACCTCGGTCGGAGGGTTTTGGACACTGGATCTCCTTAGAACGAGATGATGTGGATAACCTACCCGAACTACGTGCATCCCAACGAGCCCGTAGTCTCTCCATGATCCTGCTTGCATGCGATGGGGACATCCCATCCATATAACTGAGGACCTCATCGTCACTCATGGATGAAAAATGGGACGACCTGCGACTGCGACCAAATCCATGACTTGGAGATGTGGTACGAGACATTGAGGATACGATTGGTATAATTGCTGCAAGCAATAAAAGATATTTTTAGAAAATACAACCCTGTAGAGTTATTAAGTGCAAGAAATAGATTCAAATAAATGAGTTTAGGATTTAAAGTCTAACAAAAAAAGTGACTCTTTGCATTCATCCATAGATGAATAAATTACATTACACCACAATAATCACAAGTAACCACAATAATTACACTTCAATAGGATGCCACCTATTGATGCCATGTGAATAAAAACATGTGGTATGATTCTACAAATGTAATTTGTGACTTTCAAGAGACTAGATTTGAACATCTTCAACAATCTAGAAGGATCTACAAAAGATCTAGCTCACAAATTTAAGAATCAAACTTCACAGTAATGACTAGTCACTTGGAAACTTTGCTTTGATCACTAAGACAAAAGCACACAATCTTTGAATCAAATCACTAAAGAAATCAGATCCAATATTCTATTGGACTCATCAAATACCAATGACTCTTTCTTTTGAAAGTTGAAATGGATATGAAAAAGATTTGACACCTAGATTTTCCTTTTCACTTGACTAGTTCTCTCAACAATTGAGATTCTTGAACAAAAGATGGGTTTTTTTTCAAATTCAAGAAAATCAAACTTAATCACTTCTTTTGGACTCACTCTTGACCCCAAATAATCTCACACTTGAGATTTAGAATGAATTTGATTTGATTTGACAACAAACTATACCACCAATTTTTCACAAAGCTTAAAAATTTAGACAACTAGAGATTCACAAAGATCTCAACCATGCATGCATACTCAAATATGGACGACTCCTCATTCTAGACATCCAATGGGATCTCAAATTGACCCTCACACTCTCACAAAGAAAGTTGAATAGAACTAGTTTGAGTTTCATACATAAAATGTAAATTTTTGCTCAACAAATTGAATTCAGTCACTCCTATTGGATTCCACCAATTACTCTACCTTTTAAGACTTGGAATGAAATTCAAAATCAAAAGTTGTGATTTTTCTCACTAAAATATTGTGCTTCAAAGAGCTAATGCCACTTAGAAAGATTTGATCACATAGGAGAAGACAAATTCTCCATCAATAACAACTCAAAATGAGCTTCTAGATCTTGCCCTCTACAAAGGAAGGAACTCTTAGAAAATTGGATCTCTCTCTACACATTTGCCATAGACACCTTAATGACTCTTTTCAAACCTTACAATCACTCAAACAAATTGAGTAGGGTTGAACAATGTGACTTGGATCTCAATCTCTTTTCTAGAATTCTCAATTTAAGCCAATCTATGTCAAATTCTACAAAAGATTTGCATAGATGCTCTATATGCACTAGAAACTCTCAAAGGTTTCACTTGGATGATAGATCCAAGGATGTTTTCTAGCAAATTGATGCTTCTAAACTTGACCCTATCACTCTTGAACATATGTAGAGTGATGGTACAATGGATTTCAACCTCTCACCTTGCATATCACTCCTTAATCTATGATTTTTAGCAAAATCTCTCTCAACTTCAACATGCACTCAAAAAATCAGAGATAATCAATTAATGCATCTAATTCAAGCTCCAAATTTATGATCTAATCCAATCACTAATCAAAGGATTAGATTCTCTATAGAAAATGCTTGATTTTGCACCAAAAATCACTGAAATTGGGTATGTGAGTCAAATTCTACAAATTTTTGAAAATTATCAGTCAAAACCGGAGCTGTACAGCCTCACACGTTTGAAAAGGGTTCCTACAGCCCGCAACAAGATCTGGACCAAAAATTTTGAGGATAGCTATCAAATCCAACTTGCTACACAAAATTTGACTAGTTTCCAAAAAACTGCTAATTTTGGCTTTGATTTGGATTAACCCTATCAATTTCAACAAAACCTCTTGTACTAGGCTCTGATACCATGTGAAAAAAGTACAAAAAGGACCAAGAGTGAATCCTAATCTGATCCTCAAGAGGGATTGGTTGTCAAATTACTTGATTTATCAATCTGTAGGTTCATTCGAGGCACCTTCATGCTTGTAGGGCCTTGCACATGATAGTAAAATTTCCAACATTTCATGCCGATACTGATGAATCGCATTCGTTGATACCTCAGGACATTGGAACTGCAAAAACAAATATCGAGTGTATGTATGTATTAGCCAATCACAAAGTTAACAATATATCATCAGGATACTGGAACATTGAAAAAAATACCTCACGGATACTAGCATATGGAGGTTGCACCATATACCAATCCAAGAATGATTTAACATTCCAGATTGGATACCATCCGCAGTTGAAAGCATCGTCTTGTTGTGAAGACTGAGAAATCACAGCAAAAAATTGTTAAATGATAATTCAATATAATTCTAAACTACATGCCATCATGCAAATAAAATACGTAAAAAGATTCCTTTTACCTTTGCATCAACAACCTCTATGTTGGTATTGACAACCAACCCATCCGGCCTGGGCAATAGCTCCACCATCCTTTTGTACATGGATTTAATCATGGAATGGGTGGCATGCAAAGAATTCATTATCATGCACACAGGTGTGCAGCTTCCAGTTGAATCCACTTTCATGGATATGACGTGCACACTCCAATGTTTGCTGCCAGAAAGAGACAAGCAGTGAATAACTAGAATCTATAAGAGTTTCCAAAAGAAAAATCTTACAGAAAATAGATATTACAAGAACAAACTATTTTACTTTGAACAGTATGGGATGATGAACATTGATGCCTCTTTGCTGGTGTGCCTGAAGAGCCTTCTGGCTTTCCTCTCTTTATTCAACAGATGCCCAAAAAATGGAGATACAACAAAAATCTCGTTCATGACTATATATGTATATTTATGTACATAGTATGCACAAGCAGATTCAACTACTGTGTCTGAGATATATGAGGTCTTCTCTTTTAGCTCCCTACAATGCAGGTCTTTGATATGCATTGCAAAATTAATATCGTCTATACAAAACATAAACTCCCCTTCGAGATCATCTATTTTCTTGGCTATATACAGGTCAAAATCAATGTACCTCTCAGAATAAAAAAATGTGTCTTTAGGTTCATTCGAAAGTCTGATGTGCAACTCTTTATCAGCTGCATCAACATCAGAAACAATCATGTTTACCACTGTATTTAGGTCATCCTCATGTATAGAAGGAGAATCGTGTTGTTGAAGATCAGGGATTACGGGAGGACTCTCAACCAGTGGAATTGCGGACGTACTAGCCAGATCTTTTCTAATGGGAGGAGGTGAGGGTGAAGAGCTGGGAGACCTGGTCTTGGGTTGCGAACGCTTGGGCCATGCTTGCTTTCTCTTTTTGCGGGGTGGGACAGGCCCCCTTTCAAGAGGAACTTGCCTCTGTGTGAATCTAGACTTAAAAATGTTGTCATAGGTGTTTCAAAGCCTCATGACAAGAAGCATGTCCTTGGGCATCAGTGTCACCCTCTTGCCATGAATGGAGCCCCGCATCGAATCCTCAAACAAATTTGTCTGGAAATCCTCGTATGTAGTATGGAGGGCCTCCAATGCAGTGATATTCCACCTCACTGCATAGGGCAGATGGGTGGTCATGTCTTGTGTAACCTCTCTCACAGCCCGATAGAAGGCTGCTTTCGAGATCAGAAGTTTGGTGCTCCTCTGCAAGGCCCTGATGTCCCTCAACCATGGACGGCTAGGTCTACCGGGTCTTTGCGGACGTACGGTTTCAGATGTTTGGGGACGGGACAGTTGAACGAAACTGGTAAGCCTAGCGGTTTGCTTCGTCCAAGCCATTGAGGCCGAATATCTATACTACGCAAGGATAGAGACACATCATAAGAGACACTGAGAACTCTAACTGTGATATCGCTACAACGCGAGAGAGTGGTAGAGTCAGGGGCTCGCGTGATGGCGATACTGGGGAAGTCAAGCTGATATCGCTACGATGCAAGGGTGTGTAAGGAATGGGCACGGGGAGGAGGTTGCTCACGTGATGGCGATATCATGAATGCAATCAAATGTGCCAGAAAATTATGCGAAGACCTGTACAATCCCCGGGAATGGACTTATACAGGGAGAAAAATTGGCACGTGTGAATACCAACGACACATGGCCCAGTCAATAGCTGACATGTGGAACCACACGTCTGTATACGCACGTGTGAAACTGCACATCTGGATCAACACGTGTGGGATCCCACGTGGGGACACGTGGCCGAATGGATCAGTGACATGTGTTCTCGCACATATAGGCTCGCACGTGTGGTCACGTGGCCCAATCAGTACCTGACGTGTGGGACCTACACCTCTGTATCCACACGTGTGAAACTTGCACGTGTGTCCATGTGGTCCAATGGTTTAGTGACGTGTGTTCTGGCACGTGTGATCTTGCACGTGTGGGCACGTGGGCGAATGGCAGATTAACGCGTATTGTAGCACGTGTGGTCTCGCACGTGTGGACGGTTGTACTACACACCATAGATCTGATCTGTTGTTGGATCGACAAGTGTACGGCTTGGATTTTCTTGGTTTTGGCTATATAAATGTTGTTTGATCAATTAAAACATTGAGTGCTTTGTAAATAGAGAGATTTGCATTCATCATGGCAAATTTTCTTCAGATGCTACGACAATAATAATGGCAATTAAAGTGTTATCCTATTTCTCGAATGTGCATAAATACCCTCCGAATACATATAAAATTATTTTTGTGAAGAGAGACATTGCCATAAAAGTATTTGGCTATGTAGCTGAGGAAGTTCCGAAAAGGTCTTCCTCCTTAGCTGTTTTCTCTGGATACATTGACTTGATCAAAAGAAGATCGATTGATTTTCTAGATCCATATGATAAAAAAAAAATTCTTCATGACCACACAACAAAACTGATCATTAAAGACAAAGAGAAACAATGATTTTGCCTTGCATTGTACTACACATGATGCGATATAATACATATACTTTTTTCGTCTGATATCATGAAATTTACTATGGGTTGAGTCTTGCATCAATATTATTTTCGTCTATAAATTTGCACGCCTTTCTAAATTTCTGATAATTTTTTGATCTAGTTTTATATCGGATTTGAATACGCTTGTAGAACCATTGAAATAGCTGGATGATGTAACTATTTTTTTGAGATGTTCCACTGTGTTGTGTATTTTGATGAAATGCTACTCTGGCTTACCAATGCAATTTCTCCATTTCTTGTGATGACCAAATACTTAGACTATCGTAAGCTTTTGCAAAAAATGATGCATGATGTCATAAAATGTGCTGCAATATCAAAGATACAAATATTGTCATATTAATCATTTTAAATTTAGCATATGTGCAATGAGATTATAAATTGAAGAGTTAGTTACATTGAAAAGAGATTTACCATATAATGCGTAATATGATCTTCACCCCAGGCGTCTTTAACTGCATCCACAAACTCAATTGTTGATTTCTCAATTAGTAGGACATCAGTATCAGATAGTTTATCTTTTATGAGCAATTTGACCATGTTGTCAAGCTTTGTCCAGACTTCAACTTTTTTAATCCTCGTTGTTCCTTTTTCTTCAAAATCCTTCGTGGCATTAAGTACATCTATCCAAATTGAGTATTGGATATCTTTGATGATTTTAAACATTGTGTCATATGCATTCCTGCTAATACCAGAATAATCACATGCCCCTTTTATCAATTTTCGGTCAATGATCTTGCCGACTTCGCCCATAAGGGCCTCTGCAATCTTGGACTTGATTCGAGAATATCGTTGATTTCCAAGTAGACTCATTGTTGACTTGGCTGTAAGTACTGCACTCAAAGACTCTCCAATCATGTCCTTGTCTTTCAGATTTTCATTGGTGACTAAAGCTGATCTGCAAAAGAAAAATAAGATTTAGAAAGAAAATAATTCACAACCATTGAGTGCTAGATGAAACAAAACACATGAATAGTTTAAAACATAATCTTACTTGAAAGCATATATTTTTTTTTCCGTTGACCCCCACTTGTTGAAAGCTTGTCAATACTTTTTAAAATAACTCTTTTTCGCTTATTGTTTAGTATTTTCTTATGTATTGTGTTTACTTCTACATTTATTTGACAATATGAGGTACGCAATGTTTGTACAATTAGTTTCATATTGTTTGATTAAGTTTAATATAATATCTTGCAAACGAGAATTATCTATCTTCAAGATTTCATTCTCTTCTTTTGTTTGCAAAAAATTAGTTTCTCTTTCTCGGTAGTCAGTAAGCAAACCAGTCAACATATTTTCCAAACAATGGATTTTTTTCATTGAATTACTAATGCCATAACTTTTCAATCTTTCACAATAACCTAATAGACCATTGTGTCCTTCACACAAAAACAGTAGGAGTTGTGTGACCGATCTAAAATTTGGATGTTGCATTGAGCTTGGATTGATTGGATACAAACTTCCATCAACCCATAGATCACAATGTTTCCTATCTTCTGTCCTTTGGTGAGCTGGTAAGGTGGATCCTTTCAGATTTTTTCTCGACAGTGGAGCATATTATGTGGGAAGATCAATATGGAGATGATATTTAGACATCTTAATAATCGATAGATTAATCTAGTAGAAAACCAACTTGTTATATATCTTGTAAGCTATTAAAACTCGTCTTAATTAAATAAAAAATTAATTGAAAAAGTTTGAAATGACCTTGGCGCTCTTTTTGATCCATCACACTCCATGTTTCTTGCTTGATATGCAAAATCAATGCTTTGCAGCTATGAACAAAATAAGCAAAATATTTTTTCAATAGATGTGTGTTGAAATCGCAAATTTTTGAATTGCAAAAGCTTGAAATAACCTTACCGCTCAATTTGATCCAACACACTCCGTATTTTCAGAATTGCAAAAATATAGATTCACATTGGCGCTCATTGTGATCCAAAGTATTCAAGGTTTTTTGCCATGATTTTCAGATCGATAAGACTGTTTTTCATTGATGTGAACGCTTTGAGTAGATGGAAAGAAAACTTTGATGTGCAATACGATTTGCATTTACATAAGAAGTTATGTTAGTTAATGGTAGAAAATAGAATCTTGAAGTATGGATCCCACGAGTTGCGGCTACCCAACTTCCAGTTAACTACATACGTTACTAGTGAGGTCAAGTCATCAGAGTTGTGCAGGCAGACCAAAAACTCGGTTGGAGTTTTAAAATCCGACGATTTTCTCTCTCTTACGTGGCATTTCTTAGATAGCCCTTTTGGGCCTTGGAACTCCTATAATATACATTCATAAATCCATTTCATAAGAGACCCAATCTGCTTTATTGAAATGAAGATATGTACATGTGTAGGAAACTCGAGTTGGTCCCTTCTTAGAGTAGAGAGGAGGAACCTGGCCTTTGAATCTTATTGGTCCATTTCTGCCTCCCTAACTATTCAAATTTAAAAGAGAGTGAGAACCCATTCAAATTGGAGAGAAACCCAACTTTATTCACTAACTTGACATGTAGGCCCTACGACATTAAAAGTCCCGCAAAAAGCCTTAAAGGCCTTTGATTAACTATCTAATTAATCAAATAACTATGTGATCATCGGGTTGGACTTACACACATTGGGTGCCAAATCCCTCTCACTTATTAACTAGGGTTAGGGTTGCCTTGGGATCCGCAAACCCTCCAACATGGAAACAACAGAAACATAGTGAAATTTGCTACAGCATCCACACCCCAAATTGGCCCATCATTCACCAAACATACAATTGGTAGATATCAGTTTATTTTATCAAAGCACTTCAGTTTTATGGTGCTGAGTACCGAAATTCGCCAGATCCAACTGTGCAACAGTCGGTAATATTTGTCAATGATTTGTCCAAGTTGGCATCCACTGCTACGAGATGGGATGATTGCCTACCTCCTTTGGCATTCAATCCAAATGTTCCCATGGCATCAGATAAAGTTCATGACCAGCTGCCAATCGCTAGATTATATTATCGTGCAGCAATGCTGGGTGGTACTTAAGAATCAAGATTTTTGGCCTGGACCACTTCAAATTGGATTGCTGGAGCAAATAAGTATTTTTTTTTGCACAAATATGATTTTAATACGGAGTGTCTGAAATTCATGGATTAGGTGCAGTACCATCTCATCAAGGTACGACGCGAGCAAAACTAGAGCCCAAAATGAATAAACCCGCGAGGTGTCATGGGACCGCCACCAGTTTTGGTGGGGGATATTGTTGGAGGGTTTGCGGATCTCAAGGGAACCCTAACCCTAGTTAATAAGTGAGAGGGATTTGGCACCCTACGTGTGTAAGTCCAACCCGATGATCACATAGTTATTTGATAATTAGCAAGTCAATAAAAGGACTTTAGTCCTTTTTGCGGGACTTTTAATGTCGCAGGTCCTAAATGTCAAATTAGTGAATAAAGTTGGGACTCCCACCAAAATTGGTTCAGATTCAAAGTCGAATTCCCATTCTTTTTTAAATTTGAATAGTTAGGGAGGTAGAAATGGGCCAATAGACTTTTGAGGCCAGGGTCCCCCTCTCCACTATAAAAAAGGGCCAACTCGAGTTTGCTAGACATGTTCATATCCTCATTTCAATACAAGCAAATTGGTTCTCTTATAGAATGAATTTGTGAATGTCCTTGCTCTCTATCAATTTTCCTTCATCTCTCATGCTTTTGTTATATTTGCTAATTGTTGGATCTAATTATTATTAGAATTGCTATTTCTTATACTTTTTGTGAGAGAGGAAGGGAGAGAGAGAAAGAGTAAGCTATCATCATTGTGGAACATAGTGTTAATGGATGTACTGTTAATGCTTAGGATTAATGGATGTTAGAGTTAGATGTGGATCTTCCATTCATGCTGAATTTTGAGATATGCTATCACTCTCATAAGAACGAACCTACGCATGACAACTAACTTCATCTCCTTGATGCCAGATTGCTTGGATCTTGGGTTGAGGATAGGCTAGGAAAGAAGCCCACTACAATGTCGTGTTGAATGCTCATTTTATTCATCAGATCGATTCTTGTTTGCAGATAAATTTATTCGTAGATTAAATTATTTAAGTGACTGATAGCCTGTGTCGATTTGTCGCTCTAATTTCTGCACTTAATACGCTTTTGCGAAGCTAAATCTAATACCAGGTTAATTCGTTCGTGGCTATGGAATCAATTGTATCGATCCAGTGATTTCGAAGCTATGATCAAGTGTGAGAAATTGTCAACTAGTTTGATCTATTTTGATCAAGTCTGAATAAATGGCAATTTAGGCCAATGTGGATTTCATACTTAGAGATAAACTCTATGAAGTTATTTTTAGCCTAAGTACATTTGAATTACCACTTTTAAAAAGTGAGGGAAATGTAGAAGGTCGAGTTTGGAAGATTCAAATTTGAATATCTTGTTCATTGAATCTAGTCCATATTTTTCATAGGGTTTTTGATATGGAAGGAAACCGAGATCATTAATGAGGCATAAACCTATTATAAATAGATGTAAACACATGGGAAGAGAAGCATTCTCTCTCTCTACTCTCATTCATGCTTATACATGAGATCTCTTTGGGGTGCACTATACTGTTGATATCTTGAATTTATGTGTTTAGAATGCAATTGTTTGATGTTTGTTGGATTCACACGTGTGAAATACAGTAGCTTACTAGTTTTGTACGAAAAGCAACAATACTTTATCATTCATATCTGATTTTGTCAAGGTCTATTAGAGTTTATGGCTTCTATGCATTATGAGTTACATTTCTACATTGTCAATGGTGCTAGATGTGCTATCTTAAGTAATCAACTTAGATCTTAGAGATTGATTGGGGAACTAGAGCAAATGCAATCAATCTTACAATCTATTCGATTTGAAAACTTACGATTACTTAAGGATGTGGAAGTGGCTAAGAAGAAGGCTCTGAATAACAAGCGAAAGCGAAAAAGTAGCAAGGATATTTAAACTCTTTCAAGAGGATGTTATCAAAATAGAAGGATTCGTGCATTCAAGTAAGCATATTTTGATTTTTGTAACTTGATCAATGATATATGGATTTATTTCAGCTACGATGATATTCTGCTAACTATCTGGTTTTTGGCAGATCTGCATTGGTAGCTCCTCAGAATATTAAGGACAATGCTTCACTTGGAATGTTGTTGGGCTCAATATTGACAGGCAAATCCAGTGAGTGTATCATGATGAACAATAGACATTAGAGAAAATTTGAGCACAAAAGGGGCCTCTCAAAAAGATATCTTTTATTTTTTTCTCAAAAGTTTCTTCCACATGGTCCAATGAAAACACTCAAATTTGAAATCTACGTAACGTAGCTCCTTCAAATTAATTTTCTTTTCTTTTTAAAAGAGGTATAATTTTGCGTCGAGGGCAGCCTGTAAATAAGCCATTTTGTAGTATAGTATGCAACTCAGCCAAAAAAAAAAAAAAAAATTAGTGTAACTTTTGCAGGACAACTCGGATTGAGACGATTACGGTGCCATTAGAAAGCCCTCGACGAGAGCTTTTCAATGACACCCAACATGACCCAAATCTGACCTACGGTGAAGAAGTTATGGCCAGTCAAAATTTTGGTCGGTCAACACTTGGTCAACCCGATATCTCTTTCAAGTGCAGTTGACCTGGTCACAGACTATACTACCCACATAATAGCTAATCATCGAAGACTGTGTGGGCAGGACTGCGGGCAGAAAAAGATTTCATTTAGTATTTTACATTGCCAAAAAATTGTCATCCTACGTGGCAATCCTTATAGGGCTCTTTCCAAGGCCAAATTTTCTCTAATGAGTTCCAATGTAAAGTGCAAAATGGCAGAGTCTTTGATGGTGGACATTCAAATTTTTTTAGATAAGACTATAGTTTAAGGTGCCTGTGATTTTGTAGGTATTAGCAGAGAAGCATATAAAACAATGTTTCAACTTATTAGAGAAGCTTTTAAGCAAGTTCAAATTAGAAAAGTCCCTATCCCAAGGTCATATCACTTGAAGAAAGAGAGGCCCTACATTAAACATAGGTATGCATAAGATCATTGGTACCCCATGTTGTATTGAGGTGTATGAAACTGAAGGAAGATCAATATCTTATAATTCATCAAACAACTTCTTTGTTGATCTAGATAGATGTCTTAGAGAACCATGAAAAGAGCGAAAATTTTAGATGTCTATGATAGTCATGCAATTTTTGAATCAAATCTTCTATGTTAGAGAGTGGAGCAAGTATATGAAACATAAAGAGAGAAGAATTAAAAGAGCATTCGACAATGCTAAAGCATGTGAAGAAAACAAAACAAATCTATATGCTAAGTTGTTGTGATAACAATGATCAAATCATGAAAAGGAGAATCTTGTGACCGATAATGGTTCACAGTAGTTGTGCGCTAAGCGATGTGATCCTACTATGCGATAGATAAAATAATATCTTTATCTCCTTGAATTACTCTCTCTCTCTCTCTCTCTCTCTCTCTCTCTCTCTCTCTCTCTCTCTCTCTCTCTCTCTCTCTCTCTCTCTCTCTCTCTCTCTCTCTCTCTCAATCTTTGATTATGAGAAATCTGATAATCTTATATAATCAAGTTCTTGCTTGAATTCTAATTCATGCATCATACATTATCCATCATTTTCTTATTCTAATTTGTTGTATAAATATACAAAGTTACAGAGACCATGGCTAACCCGTTCTTGTGAACATGTGTTAGTCCAACAAAGTACGATTTTTCCTTTTAGCAATTTTGTTTTGTTGGAGTGTATATGTCATGGTGAATTCTCTTCTCCCTGCAGAATTCCTTAAACCTGCTCCCAATACACTCCCCTCCATTATATGATCTCACTCTCTTTACCCTTAATTCTATCTTATTCTCTACTTTTGCAACAAATTCTTTGAATTTATCTGGCACTTAATCCTTGGTTCTGATAACAAACAAGAATGTCTTCCTACTATAATCGTCTATGAAGGTAACAAAATACCTTGCCTTTGCTATAGGCTCCTTCTCCATTAGCTCGCAAACATCTGTATGTATGAGTTCCAAGTTCCTCAGAGTCACCATTCCAATTCCATATCTTTGGTCTTCATTAGTTCCAATACAGCTGCTCCTTTGTGTCCTAGCCTTCAATGCCACAATGCCTTTTTCTTTGTCTTTGACACTACAATGTGGGCTTGACGATTTGTTGCTATTATAGCAACCAGCTTGTACAATCCTCTACCTATTATAGCATTTGCTATCACTTCTTTGCCCTTCATTATGGTGCATTGGTCTCCCTTGATCTTCAATTCCAATCCACTCTATGCCATCTTGTTCACTCACAAGAGGTTGTTTGATATCTGAGGTACATACATCTCGTCGTTTAGTACACCCTTTTTGTCTCCAGTAAGTACAAGTTGTATTTTTCCTGATCCAGGTGATTCTATGGATTTTTGATTTCCCACTATCACCCTCTTCTCCTACTAGTTATCTTCATAAGTCGAAAAGACTTATATGTTAAAAGTCATGTGTGTCCTTACTCCGTAGTCCAGATACCAATTTTTATTGGTGCCGCTCTACCCTAAATTTGATATTTCAATTATCATGGGCAATTTTTCACTCCACTATTTCTTAGTGTGACCTTTGTCATGACCTTTGGCATGTTGTCTCCAAGGGCCACGAGTGCTATGTCTTCTAATTCTGTCTATTCTGCTTCAATCACATTCACTTCCATCGCCCCTCTTCTCTTCATGTCTTCTATTTTCTTGGCACATTCTCTGGAAATGTGTCTAGGATTGTGGCAGTAATAGCATATGATCTGCTTCCTTCTCTCAAACGGCTACTTTCCCTAGCTTCCTTTCACGTTCTAACTTGCCTCTGCCTGTTGGACCTTAATTATGTCTTGCTTTTGATCCATCTTTGAGTCGATAGTCCTGTCATTCACTGTCACTTTTCCAATGAGCACCAACTCATCCCTCATTATTTGACTCTTCCTTCTCCTCTCTTCTTGGAGTAGCCTCTGGATGATGTTGTTTATTTCCAGCTCTTCAACTTTTATTTTTAAGAATCATGATCAGAGGATCATATGACATTGGAAGGCTGTCAAGAATCGTAAATACCAGATGCGTCTTCTCCACTACTGTTCCCACTACTTCCAGCTACTGCCCAATTGCCTTCATTCTCTCCAAGTGTTCTTGCAATGAATCTGCCTCATCCATCCTGAAGGTGGCTAGTTTCCTTCTCAGCAACAACACATTTGTCATGTTCTTTCCCTCGTATATGCCTTCTAGAGTATCCCACACCTACTTCACATCCTTAGCCTCCATCTCCAGAGCCCTCTCTTGATCTTCCATAAAACATCTTTTTACGCAAGTGGCCATACCACAATTAACCTACTGATCTATTTCATTTCGAATGGAAATCATATCATCTTTCTTTTGCTTTATGATGGTGACATTGTTTTCACTATGACTAGTGAAAGGACATAAGATGCAATTGCCGAACAACAATGGTGAAATGTGCGATCAATGCCCATTCTAAAAGGTAAACATAAAATCAAACCACAAACAAAAACTTTATGACGTGCACATACTGACACAGTAACATTCATCTCTCTCTTTGACCCACTCCTCCCTGCACCAATCCTACTTTTAGTCTGTTGACTACTTCCATTTGTGTGGCAAATTTGAGTAGACCCCCTAATCTGGCCAGAGAGAAAAGGATGTCCCGACCAGATTACTATTTTTTGGAGGATGAAACATCATTCTTCATTTAGAAGGAATTTTGTCGTTTTAACAAGAAACACTTTGTGGGGAAAGGGCAGTCCTCCATCCATTCCATGGAGACAAGAATCCCTTGTGAGAATGCTGACATGTGATTGCTAGATAATTTGGAGTCTCACAATCAATTTTTTCTTATATTGCAAGACTATGCTCTTTTGTGATCATTGTCGTTATTTCCAACATTATTTCTCCATCCCCATCTTGTCCAAGTTACTAGACATATCATACTTTTCTGTGACAAAAATACTCTAGAACTTTTAACAAGAAAAATATCCACGATATATTCTCTTGAGATACAATTACCCACCAACAACAATGAGATTTGTGATCAATGCTATAATACTGCAATTACCATTCTAAAAGGAAAATAGTGTGTTTTCCATAATTACAACTTAGAAAAACATAAAACTACATTTTAGAGCATACACACTACGAAGCATACACTACGATTGATTGGGTGATGATCAACATATGAACATCACCTTGAGTGCGTGTGCCACAAGTTTCTGATTGTCGGAGAAGCATATATTCAATTTGTGATTGAGGGTGCAATATGGGCTCCATCCTCATCCAATAGTGGAGGTTACTTGAGATGTACAAGTATGTTCTCTCTTGTAGCACAAAAGAAGGCTTCTCCACTCTTGGATGAGGGTGGGACTACACCCTCAATCATGGTTGAAATATGCTCCTCTATGGTTCCCTAAGAAAAGCTTATCTCTACCCATTTTCGTTGCTCACTGTGCTCCCTAGGTTTTATCTTAACATACATGGTAACATTCATATCTCTCTTTGACTCACTCCTCTCGTATTGTCAAAGTTACTAAAAACACCATTCTTTATTTGTAATCTCTGTGCATCCTCATTTGTGTGGCAAATTTGAGTAAGACCCTTAACCTCATGGAGAGTAACGTAAGTCCTAATCAACTCGCTTCTTATTGGAGGATGGAACACCATTCTTTACTTGAAAATGAATTTCGAAATTTTAACAATTATAGACAACAAGTCTTTATTCAAGTCAATTCAAACACAATGGTCCTTCATGCAAGAGGCTTGAAAAAAGGAATCTATTGTTTATTCTCCAAAGACATGACTACCTTGCTACATTGGTGAGATTTGTGATTGCCAATAATTTGGAGCCTCACAATCACTTTTTAATCGAAACATAGGTGAGAATCTAGATGTGCGATGGCTAGATAATTTGGAATCTCACAATCATTTTTATTATCTTGCAAGTGTAGATTATTTCATGATTATTGGGGTTCATTCTCAAGATTATGTCTCCACCCCCATCTTGTCTAAATTTGGAAATTTTAATAAGAAAAAAGATCGCGTTTTAGTTCTAGTCAATTCAAACACAATTGTCCTTCATGAAAGAGACTCACAAAAAGGATTTAGAGTTTATTCTTCGAAGACATGACTCCCTTGAGACAAGATAATTTGGAACCTCACAATCATTTTTTTATCGTCTTGCAAGCCTAGGCAAGAATCAACACAATGTCTCCACCCTCATCTTGGCCGAGTTACTAGAAACATCGTACTTTTCTTACAAAAAGATTTAATTTGAAACTAGAAAAATGTTTCTTTTCAATAGTAACTAGCGAAGTGTGTCCGCCCCGTTGGGTGGGCAAACATTTTAAACTTCCCCCCTCTTCCTCCCCCATCGCGTCTCCCCACAGGCACAGGGATTCTGGGCAGCGTGACCTCCCCTGGATGTGAGAGAGGAGGGGGAAGTTTGAGTGCCATAGGGCAGCTCACGTTGTCCGTCACAGTGTAACGGGCAGCGTGAGCTACCCTGTGACACTATTATTTTCATATATATAGACTAGCGATGTGAGCCCACAAGTCTGCGGGCGGGCGGGTGTTTTGGGCGGGCAGCAAGGTTTTGGGTGGGTGGGCAAAGGGTACGTTTAAAAATTTGAAAAATGGGGAGTTTTTTTATTTGGGCAAGGTCAGGCTGGCCATGGGTCAACATGACCATTGCTCGAAAAAAAAATATAAAGGAAAATTTCTAAAAAAAGGGTCCCGAGTAGTGCTCACGCTGCCCGCTGCTCGGGAACACTAAAATTTTAATTATAGTAAATTTGTACTTCGTGCCCGCAAAGACTTGCAAAAAGGAGTTCACCATCCATTCTCCTCATACGCAATTGCGGCCCAGTGCTTGAGAGATTTCCTTTGAGTTTTCCTTAAAAAGAACCTGCATTTTTTAAAGCTTCTAAGTTTTATGAAGACTATCACTTAGAAAAGGCTTCATATGCTTGTATAAAAAATCGTGAAAGGTCTTATGATACTGATTCTTGAGAAAACATGCCGATTCTATTCCTATACTTTGCCGATTGTCCAGAGCACTACAAGTCCCCACCAGCAACTGCAACTGAGGTCATTTTCAAGAATCAAGATTGTCTTCACCCTAGCCTTGGCCAAGTTACTAGAAACAAGCAACTTTTCTTACAAATGGGCCATACTTTATTTACGAAAAGAGGACTTTAACAAGAAAAATGTTGCTTCTTAATAGCAGTCAATGCAGCAAACACGGGTGTACTTCGCGCCCACAAAGACAACAAAGACTCCACCGTCCATTCTCCTCAAACACAACTGCCCACCATGCCCACCAGCAACGTTAGCAACGGTGAGATGTGTGACCGCTACATAATTTGGAAGATCACAATCATTTCTTAATTACCTTGCAAGTCTATCCTGATCCATGATCATACAGCAACCCATTTGTCAAGCCTCCACAGCCTCCATCATCCTCAATCTCGCCGTTTTTTTTGTTTTTGCAATCAATATATAAACCCAATCTTTGGCTTTGCCACGGAGAAGACCTGAAGGATCTGTATAAATTATGGTGGATCTTCGGACTTCCAGTTTCGAAAAGATATATATGTAGCAGCACTAGAAAAAGGGCAGTATAGTATTATAATTGATGTGGCTGGGTATAAATTATAAATGCGGTGGGACCTGACGCGCGGCCTTTCGGGTTGCATTAGGAGTGCTGATGAATAGACACGTGAGACTATGTGGGTGATGAGTTGTAGTTGTAGTTTTTTGACTTGAGCAAAATGACCATGCACATCGCATGCTATATTGAAAAGTTTAAAGTACTATTAGATTGCAACGAATATATAAAGTTCTATTAGATAGAAGAATATTTAAAGTTCTATTAGATAGAAGTATATTTACTGTTAGTTGTGCTTGCAACAGAGATCTAATGGCGGCATGGCCGAGTATTGTCGGAGATCATCAACGGTGTGACCTGGAGTCTGAGAACTGATCTCGCTGTTGTGGGTGGGCATTGTTCACTTGGCGTTCCGACTACTGTTGTAGCCGAGTGCTGATTTGCTAATTCTGTATCTGGAAATTTGTTTTGTGGAGGAATTTCGTTATGAGAAGCAAGACGGCTAGTGGAGCATGGGGTAGAAAATTAAACAGTATTTAAAGCAGTGAGTGATGGCATTTATATTTTGCTAATTCATTTGTTGTAAAGAACTTAGTCATACTACTGAGTTGAAAGCAGTCAGTGCAAGCGGATAGATCATTTCCTTAATGTTAAGTTCTGTCTCAGCTCATCTATGAACATTCAGGCTTGAAGCTTTTGAAAGTCTACTCTCCATTATATACCGCGGTTTAGTTGATCGTATACAGTACTTAAAGGAGTGAGCGATAGCGCTCAAAATTTGCTAATTGATTTGCTTTCCAGGAGTTCGTCGTACACAGTTGAAAAGTGAGTGCAAGATCATCGCTTTATCCCTTTTACTAATTAGTGCTATCTGAGCTCATCTATGGACATGCAAGCCCGGAGCTTTGGAAAGTCTACTATTTATTACATAACATGCAATAGCTAGCAGTTATGCAGTTCAGTTGATCGTATGTCTATGGGACCTGCAAACCCAAACAGGAGCGTTGTTCGTCGGATTAATTCATAATGCAAAACCCCATTACTCTTGAAAAAGTTGATAGAAAACAGATGGGAACCAGCAGGGCAATCTATTTGGTTGTACTAGCAACTTTAGCCGTGAGATGTAGTGCAGGATCACAGTCGGATGATAAAAAGGCGTTGTTGGAGGTAAAGAAGACTTTCACAGATCTATCAGGAGCTCTGCGGAGCTGGAAAGCTAGCACAACCCCTTGTTCATGGCGAGGAGTTTCTTGTGATGCAGCCATGAAGCGAGTTGTCAGTGTTGATTTACCCAATCAGGCCTTATCAGGAAGTATTTCAGCAGCAATTGGAAACTTGAGTGCTTTGCAGCGGCTTGATCTTTCACAGAATCGTTTGGATGGACAAATCCCCAAAGAAATCGGTCAACTTCTCAACTTGCAACAGTTGCACCTGTACAACAACTTTCTCAATGGTAGCATCCCCTCGGAACTCAGCAAGCTTAGCAATCTTTTGGAGCTCGAAATATACTCAAACCTACTTTCTGGAGAGATTCCTACCCAGCTGGGCCAGCTTCAGCAGTTACAGCTGCTGAGAGCCGGGGGTAATATGCTCTCTGGCTTTTTGCCTCCATCTCTTGGTAACTGCAGTAACCTCCTTGTGTTGGGCTTCTCCTTCTGTAATTTGACTGGCCCAATTCCACAGGAGCTTGGGAACTTGAAGAATCTTCAAACCTTGATGTTGTATAATAACAACTTCAAGGGCTCAATTCCTTCAAGTCTTTCAAGATGCAAGAGTCTAAGCGCTATTGGGTTAGGTGAAAACAATCTAGATGGCATCCTTCCAGCAGAACTAGGGAACTTAATGAATCTCACAACACTCTCCTTATATAACAACAGTTTAACCGGACACCTTCCTACGGAGCTGAGCAATTGCAGCAAGCTAGTGTATCTCAATTTGCTTGGAAACGCCTTTGAAGGGATGATTCCTAGCCAGTTTGGGCGCCTCTTACAGCTGCAGACCCTCGATCTCTCTGATAATAACCTCACGGGATCCATTCCTTCGGAGTTAAGTCATCTTGCAAGCTTAGATTACTTATATTTGCCAGGGAATAAGTTGAAAGGACAGATACCATCTGAGCTTGGGAAGCTAGTAACTCTTCAGCACCTAGTGTTGGGACAAAATTTTCTTTTAGGAGCCATTCCCTCGGAGCTAGGCGATTGCATTGCACTACGAGAGCTTGACCTATCCGGAAACAGTCTGAGTGGTAGCATTCCTTCTTCCTTGGGCAAACTCAGGAACATGACGGACCTCCTCCTCTATGACAATGCACTATCTGGCACCATCCCCAAGGAGCTGGCAAACTGCAGCAGTTTGGAAACATTAGCCCTATATTTGAACAAGCTTAGTGGGACCATTCCTTCCGAGCTTGGTTTGTTGAAGCACCTTCGTTTTCTTTACCTTTATACGAATCAGTTGAGAGGTGAAATTCCGTTGGAGCTAGGCAACTGCCTTAATCTGGTCAACTTGGATTTGTATGACAACAATCTTGAGGGCAGCATACCTCCAACTTTTGGAAAGCTGAAAAAATTGGTCTTTCTACATCTAACGTCCAACAATTTGACAGGAGCCATTCCTCCTGAACTTGGATATTCCACCAGCCTTCAGCTGTTAGATTTAGCAGAGAACAATCTCAGTGGGAGCATCTCTTCAAAACTTGGAGAGCTGAAAAAGTTACAGGTGCTTCTGCTTTATCAGAATAATCTCTCTGGTTCTATCCCATCTGAGCTTTCTAACTGCAAAAATTTGAGTAAAGTCAATCTGTCCTACAACAGATTCACTGGATCTATACCTGATGTGAGTTCTTCAGGTTCTTTGCTGCTATTGGACCTCACTAAGAACTATTTAAGTGGAACTATACCCTCAGAGCTAGGATTATCACAGGGCCTGTGGCGGTTAAGACTAGGATATAATGCATTAACTGGAGCTATTCCGGCTGAATTGGGTGATATCAAAGGATTATTCTTGCTTGATCTCAGTTTCAACAATCTGACTGGTCCTATTCCTCAAAAACTGGGTAAATGCCAAAATCTTTCTCACGTGCAGTTAAATGACAATATGCTCTCTGGAACTATTCCTTCCGAATTTGGTCAACTTCCAATATTGGGTGATCTGGATTTGTCCAGGAATCAGCTCAGTGGATACGTTCCCTCACAACTTGGGAGGTGCCAGAAATTGTCGTCCTTGAAGCTAAAGAATAACGTGCTGATGGGTGCTATTCCTCCTGAGCTGGGAAATCTCACATCTCTACAGTTACTTGAGCTGCAAGGGAATAACCTTACTGGTCCCATTCCGATAATCCTTGGGAAAATGGGTGGCCTGCTGTCTCTCCGTCTAGACAGTAATGAACTAACAGGATCCATTCCTGCGGATCTGGGAAATCTTGCAAACCTTCAAACCATTCTGGATCTTAGTTCCAACAAGCTTTCTGGAGAGATTCCAGCTCAATTAGGACAGCTGAACAAGCTAGAGGTTTTGAATCTGTCAAACAACTTCTTGTCTGGAAATATCCCATCAGCTCTTGGTCAGATGATTAGTCTAGACGCCTTCAATGTATCAAACAACAATCTGACCGGCGCTCTGCCCAAAATTCCACTTTTTGCCAAGATGCCCCTTTCTGCCTTCATGGGCAACAAAGGTTTATGTGGGTATCCATTACCTCAAGTATGTGACAGCTCCTCGTCTGTTTCTAAGGACAAAAGGATCCCAAAATTTCTGGTAGCTGTGATCGCCGTGGGTTCGGCATTGATCACTTTCATTATTTTTGCAGGGGCTTGGGGGGTTTATAATCGCAAGGTTAAACAGAAAGCATTAGTTTCAAACACAACAATTCAAGAGAGATTATTTCCAGGTCTTCAGCTAACATTCAATGATTTAATGCTGGCAACTAATGACCTAAGCGACAGCAATATCATCGGATCGGGAGGATTTGGCACAGTGTACAAGGGTAAACTGCAATCAGGCGTAATGCTTGCTGTGAAGAAAGTGGATGCCCTTACTAGAGATGATACTGCTAAGATTAAAAGCTTCTTGCGGGAGGTAAAGACACTTGGAAAGATAAGACATCGTCACCTTGTGAAGCTTATTGGCTTTTGTTCTCACAAGGGCATGAATTTGCTGGTCTATGAGTATTTAGCCAATGGAAGTCTTTGGGATCGCTTGCATGGCCCAGAGGTTGAACCTCTGACTTGGGAGACGCGATACACTGTTGCCATTGGAGTGGCCGAAGGAATTGCATATTTGCACGATGATTGTGTCCCCCAAATATTGCATCGTGACATAAAATCCAACAACATCCTTCTGGATTCACGATCACAGGCACATTTGGGTGATTTTGGTCTTGCTAAGCTGATTGATACATCCGGTATGACGGATTCTGCTTCTACATTTGCTGGTTCTTACGGATACATGGCACCAGGTAAAGCGTCAGGTTTACTGTGCAAGGGCAGTAGTAAAGCAAGCCTGGAGAGAACGATTTTGCTTCTTGAGTGCTATTTGTTTAAACCTTTTAGTTTTTTGTCCAGTCTGATTTCTATACAGTTGATTTGCTCGATCTAGATAATTTGGGACTGACTATTATTGTCTTTATCATTTAATTTGATTACTGTAAGTTGTGGCTTTGCGCTTGCAGAGTATGCATATACCATGAAAGCAACAGAGAAGACTGACATCTACAGCTTTGGAGTTGTCCTTATGGAACTGGTGACTGGAAAGCTCCCAATTGATTCCAGCTTTCCTGATGGTATGGAGATTGCGACTTGGGTCAGAAGCAGAATTGCTAAAAAAGCAAGTTCGGAGGAAGTCATGGACTCTCATTTGGAACCCTTTTCTCACTCAGTTCGATTAGAGATGCTTCTCGTTCTCAAAGTTGCTTTGCTGTGTACAAATGCATCTCCAGCTGAAAGACCCACAATGAGGGAAACAGTAGATAGACTGAAGCAGGTCATAGAGGAAAGCAGGAGCATGTCTACCCAAAGTTCTGATTTAGTTGACATAATCTAAAGCTCCCAATTTCCTGTGTTGTACTGAACCCTTCAATTTGCCCATGTTCTAAGAGGCAAGCTCATCTTCAGTACTGTCTATGAAGAAGCAACAGAGGATTCAGGTCAGTTGTCTATGAAGGCTATTACTGGTATATCCCCATGACAGGCACAGGAATGAACCACAGGATAAATTTCTTCTGATGCTCTGCTCAGCCAACCAATTGGGTTGGTTGCAAGGTTTGGTTAGCTTCAATCTGACTCAATAATTATGAGCAAATTTTATATGCACGAAGCCCATTAGCTTCAATCTGACTGAATAATTGTAGGCAACTTTTATGGGCACAAATCCCATTCATAATAGTCATACACCGAAATCGACCGTTCCCGAATTTTTCATCACTCCGCCTCTTTTTCAGCTCCAATTTGAAGGCATAAATTGCTAAACGCTTCCAATCACGGCTCCAAGACTACTTGTTCCTGGTTGGGAGTTGCGGTTCTCTCTCCAAAGTTTCTCAGGTTCAGCTTTTGCTATCTGTCCAATTCAAGTCAGATACATGCAAGAACATTGTCACATTAACACAAATGGATCTTTGATTTTACTGAATCCAATTTGGTGATTCTTTTCTTCTGATTGCTACACTCACTAAGTAGTCGTGCAATGGATGTGTTTTATTGTTGGATCGTGCATAAGTCACAGTTTCAAGAGTTTTTTGTTTGAACTTTGAACCAGAAACCCATTAGTTTTAATTTATTAGGCTCTTGATGCTGCTTAGTATTGAAGTAAAAGTCTCCAAAAGTAGAGAGAAATCCCTTATTAATCCTAGGTACAATATATACATAGCAGTGAATTACAACATAGGTCAGCAGTGTTGATGGGGCAAGGGAGATGGTAGATTTCAGATCCTTAAGATCCAATCTACTTAAATGATCTTTGGTTAGAAAGAGAAATACACTACCAATCTCACCAATGTAAAAAAATCAGCATCTACACACAAAATGAGATGCAAACATTAATGGAACTTGATTAAACTTGAATGAAATGATAAAGTACTGTTGTTGTCCGTACAAAGCCATCAATCTACTATATTTCACACGTGTGGATCAAATGATCATTCTACACATAGAATTGCAAGCAATCACCAAGATAGTGCACCAATGGAGAGTAGAACAACCCAAGAGAACCATGTATAAGCATGAAATGAGATAGAGCAGAGAGAAGATTGCTCTCTCCACGAGTTAATCCTTTTATAACAAGTCCAAACCCTATTTGGCCACTTGGCTTTCCCACCAAAATGCTAGCCCTGTTATTTTTGGGTCTAAATTCAATGTACCCAACTATTCAAATTTGAATCTACTCAAACTCGCATTCTAACTTTCAAACACTTTTAAAAAGTGTTTATTCAAATGACATTTAGACTAATGAACTTTGAAAAGTCAATCTTCAAGTCTAAAACAAGTATTGGCCTCAATATGCCAAATATGAAAATATAGCAAATATGATGAAACTAGTTGAATCTTCACACTCCCTCTTCAACTAGTTTTAGCATAGACTTTGATAGCACTCCAAGTGAAGTCCTATGCTTCATGAACAAGTCCTTTCCCAATGCTTTGGTGAAGATATCGGCTACACATTCCCTTGAAGACACATGTTGAAGCTCCACCTCCTTTGCAATGACTTGCTCCCTCACAAAGTGATATTGTATCTCAATATGGTTGCTCCTAGCATAGCTTTCGACAATATAACTTTGATCCATCATAAGAATGATCTTCTTCCTAAGAATAGATCTCCTTTCAATGATCATGTAATGCTCAAAATAGGAAAAATACAGCAAACAAACAAAGTGATCAACTTTTGCTTGCATGTCTCCTCCTCATTTGTCCTTTGTTGCCATGTATCCACCATGATACTCCATGAATGAGCCTCCATCTCCATCTTGCCATAAGTTGCCATCAAGCCTTGATGACTTGACTATGAATGAGTGACATAATGAACCTCCAATAGCTTCAAAACCAGCCAAGAATGCTTGTACAAATCCAACATCAAAACAATGCTCTCCAATGTAGCTAGTTTTACCATATCTTGACAATTTGCACACATCCACATGAAAATGCTCAAATATGAGACAGAACAAGTAAAGTAAACTTGAACAATACTTCCTTGTTGCTCCTTTGAAATTACTTGATTCTTCGATATGCTGCAAAAACAGATTCATAACATCTTTGCCAATTACCTCTTTGATGCTCTTGACTAGCTCCAAATTGCCAACTTCCCTTTTGACTAGTTGAAGCGCTTTGAGATCAACCTCTTGATCTTCAACTTGACCATCAAATTCATTGAACAAACTTTTTTTTCCAAATCCATTACTTGATTTTACAGCAATATAACATCCATTGTCCACTTGCATAGCACCATCTATACAAGAAGATCCTCCAGAAGATGTTCCACTCTTCATAAGAGCCTGATACGCAAGATCCATTGCTTGGATCTACTTCTCTTCTTTCCTTGCTTGATCTACACTTGTAGGGTCATCCAAAGAGGTTAGGAAAGCAACATAATTTCCAGAAACTACTTGCTTACCCTGAGCCTTGAAGGTACTTGTCACTTCTCTTGATGTTCTCCTTGGCTTTTGACTTGATGAAGGTCCATCATCAACACCATCCAAAGTAGGATCCTTCTCATCAATATCAAGAATGTTAGATCCATCCACACTACCATTAATCATGCTTGAAGACACTTTTGGAATGTTCCCCTCATAAAAAATGACATGTCTACCAGCAATCACTTTGTTAGTAGAAGGAATGTAAACCTTGTAGGCTTTACTCACCTCACTATATCCAACAAAAATACCTCTTCTTGAAGATGGATCCTTCTCGGTCCTATCATCAAGGGTAATGTTGACATAGCATGTGCATCAAAAGGTTCTTAGAAAGTTGACACTCGGCCTCCTCTTGAATAGCATCTCAAAAGGTGTCTTTCCATCCAAAATAGCACTCGGTCACCTATTGCACAAGAAATTGGCACAGTAGCACTCACTTGCAAAGTGTCCTTTGATGCCACAATAGAAGCACTTGAGCTTTGATCTATCCTTCTTTTTGCCACTTGAAGAAGCATCCACTTGATCTTGCCCTTTAGACCACTTGCTTTTGGTTTTGCCCTTGAATTTGCCCTTTGTGAACATAGCATCCTCTTGAAGTGTCGATGTAGATCCACCTCTTGCTTGAAGCCCATATTCCTCATTGATCAAGATCTCTTGAAGATCCATCAAACTTGGCAAAGTCTTTTGAATAGCAATACTTTGAACAATGTTATCATGAGCATCCAACAAGCCATTAAGAATCACTTGAATAAGCTCTCCTTCCTTAATGCTTTCATCTATGCAAGCTAACTCATCATTCAATGCTTTCATTCTCAAAAAAAAAGTACTTGGACTTTCTTCATTCTTTTGCAAACAAGAAAAGATTTGCCTTCTTAGAGTCAACACTCTAGAAGTAGACTTGGATTCATAAAGCTTCTTCAATGAGTTCCAAGCTTCCAAAGATGATGTGCACTTACCAACTTCCTTGAGAAGTTCATTGGTAACATTCATCTTTATCATGTGTAGAGACTTCTTGGCCCTCTTGTCATACCTCATTTGGTCTTGTTGTGTTGCTGGTCTCTCCTCCAAACCTACAACAATATCCAAAACATCATTCATCTCAAGAACTGACTCCATCCTCACTTTTCACAATGAATAGTTACTTGAGGTAAGCCTATCATTGGCTTCCAACATGACTCCAATTGAGGTTGCCATGTAGAAATGACCTGATATTCTCTTTCAACCTGTTTTAATGCACAAAGCACTCCTTCGAACAACAAATGCTTTCAAAAGAAATCACCAAGCTTTGAAACTATCTCAAAAATTCTCTTCTAGCACTTATACCAAGCAAATCAACACATAGAATCATGGAATCTTGATCAACCCATGATCTATCCTCAATCTAATGACTTTTGCCACTTCCTAAGATTGAAACACAATAAAATGAAGTCCAGAAATCTCACTATCTAGATATCCAATCAAAATTATGGTTTTGACAAAATCACAAAAAATTGACTATTCCAAATCTACATGCAAATGTTGAAAATTTGATATGCAATCTATTAGCCACCACTTAGACTGATCCAATGATTCACAAATAGGCCAAATCCAGTATATGAATTTAAAAATTGGAATTGATCAGGTTTATAAACCTATATAGGATTTTGATCTACAAAAGATCCAATCTACAAAAGCAAAAAACTCAATTTTGGTGTAGAATCCTCTCTAGCATGCTCTAGACTTGATATCTTCACCAAATCATTGATAGATCTGATTTCATCCTTCATAACCTAAAACACAAGCTCTGATACCATGTGAAAGATTTCAGATCCTTAAGATTCAATCTATTTAAATGATCTTTGGTTAGAAAGAGAAATACACTACCAATCTCACCAATGTAGAAAAACCAGCATCTACACACAAAATGAGATGCAAACACTAATAGAACTTGATCAAACTTGAATGAAATTATAAAGTACTGTTGCTGTCCATACAAAACCAGCAAGCTACTATATTTTACACGTGTGGATCCGAAAGTAGCAATAAATGATCATTCTACACATAAAATTGCAAGCAATCACCAAGATAGTGCACCAATGGATAGTAGAACCCAAGAGAACCATGTATAAGCATGAAATGAGATAGAGAAGAGAGAAGATTGCTCTCTCCACGAGTTACATCCTTTTATAACAGGTCCAAACCCTATTTGGCCACTTGGTTTTCCCACCAAAATGCTAACCCTACTACTTTTGGGTCTAGATTCAATATGCCCAACTATTCAAATTTGAATCTACTCAAACTCGCATTCTAACTTTTCCACACTTTCAGAAAGCGTTTATTCAAATGACATTTAGACTAATGAACTTTGAAAAGTCAATCTTTAAGTCTAAAACAAGTTTCGGCCTCAATATGCCAGATATGGAAATATAGCAACTAGTTGAATCTTTCACACTGTCAACCCATAGGGAATGTTGACGTGGATGAGGGCATCACAAATGCTCTCACTTTGCTTTATAAGGGAAGTGTCTTTCTCTCACTTGGCAAATTTTGGGAAGTGGCTGGGAATGTTTCTTGTTCAAAGTAGATGACCTTCGACATTTTTTCTCTCTCTTCGAGATTTTGCAAAAAAGGCAAATGTGCCCTTAAAAGGCAAAGGTGTCTGTAAAATAGTTTAACTCATGAAAATAGATGAACTTTGGGAATTTTCTCTCTCTTCGCGAACATTTTGCGAATAAAATCAAAGGTGTTAAAAGATATTTGAACTTTTGAACTGTCGCGAACATTTTGCGAAAAAGTCAGGGGTGTTTAAAATAGTTGAACTTTTGAACTGTCGCAAAACTGTCATGAACATTTCACGAAAAAGTTGAGGGTGTTTAAAATAGTTGAACATTTGAATTGTCGCAAAACTTTCATGAACATTTTGTGAATCTGTCTCGAAAGTAATGTATTTCTACAGACTTGTTCTAAATGCAAGTTTGCGGAAGCCCTTGACGATGGCCAAGTCTTCAATGACTTCAAGTTATTAAACTTACCATCTGAACTCGAAATTATGACAGGATTGGTTACCCTTTGCTGGATATCAGCTGGAAGCCCGTTGTAGACGTTCTTCAAATAAGTTGGCTCTCTGAGTTTGTGATTCCAAGGAGACAACAATGGGCCTAATTTCCAACAAGTGTTTGTCTACACTCTGGAGGATTGTAGATATGATCTAGCAGGCAGTAGCCAGCGGACAGAATTGAATTCCATCCGGATTGTTCTCAATAGAGTTCAAGTTTGAGAACAAAGGCAAATGGTCCAAAAATCAAGATCAAGGTGAGCCATGTTCTTTTGTTGGTGAGAAGAAAAATAGGTCAAAGCTAAAGTGTTTCTATTGTAGAGTCAAAGGACACTTTGCTTGTGATTGTTTTAAAAAGAAGAGAGAGCAAGGAGAGAAGCTTCATTTCTTTGGTGACTTATGAAAGAGAGGAGAAGGTCATCAACATGGCCAATTGTGGTGAAGGTGTTATCAAAGGCATTGATACTATTTCTATTTTTTCTCTCATCTACATAATAGAAAATCAAGATTCGAGATTTTATTTTTCATTCCTTCCATTACTAAGAATGTTCTTAGTGTATGTCAAATGGTTGAAAAAGGGCTTGAAGTGAAATTTGTTGGTGGTTTTTGCTTGATAAAAAAGAATGGGACCTTGAATGCCACGGGCAGAGACAAGGTGAGCTCTACAAACTTGATGGATGTGTTATTTCTAACCATGGTGGTTTGAAGGACATGAGCTGGTGGTTACCAATAGAATCACTAACAACATTTACATCTAGTTTGCATTGATTTTGGAAACAGTACCAACCAACGCTGTTTCTATATTTTTAAATTAACACACCTCTTTAAACGCATCATAACAAATAATTAACATCACAAACTTTGGTATACTCTTCACAAATGTATGAGTAAATACACTCTGATTGCCCAAAGATTTGTAAGGTATTATAAACATAATCGCATCAAGTGATGTGTAGATTAACAATTAAGAGAATTTTGAAAGACGTAACAAATGAGACCACAATATCTTACCTGGCACAAGACTCAAGTTCAATAAAATATATAGGAATTGATATGTCAACTATCTGACACGCTCTGTGACATGCAAGACCTTCTTGATAGCTGCCTTATACAATTGAGGATCTAGAGTATGCATTCAAGAACAGGCAAACCCATGTCATTTGCAAATTTTTGTGCTCTACCACCAGCGTAGAATACTTTTGTGCAAGTGTAAACTGACACAAGGTTTTGAAAACATGTTTTCAGTTTTGATTATCACATCCTTTTCTTCGTTTAAATCGTTTGCGACCATTTTAAACTCAAAACTTGCTAATGGCTACTGTGGATCACTCATCTTTTACAAGACAACACTAGCGATGGGAAATCTCACCTTCTTTACTTCCTCAAATATATTATGGTGATTTCTTGGGGCATATATGGAACATTTTTTTGCCCTCAAATCTTGTGCAATGAACTATGTTCAGTAGATGTCCCCGACGACATATCTATAACAAAGTAGTCAAGGTTGCCCCAACAGACATCCTTCAAAAACTTCTTGATTAGGCCACTTTTGCTCGACATCTCCAAATGATGGCTTTATCGAGATCCAACAACATAAATCCAATAGGCATTACACCTGAATTATCCTTCAGGTAGACTGGCGCCCAACCCAGATTACTTTGGTGAATTTTTTAGCCTTCAAGGCCTAACATTTTGGGAAATACTAGTTCCACAAATGTCAATGTCTAACAAGCCCACTTGCTTGCCAAGGCAAATGAAAGTTGTGCTGCAACAATGCTATTTCCCACTACACCCTTTCCTAAAAGCACTAGTATTTTGTGATTTATACTGAATAGGCGACTGAAGCAAAAGAACATAGGCAACTGAAGCAAAAGATGGAGGGAGTATCTATAAGGATGTGGAACATCTTCTCTACAACTAGCAGAAGATGTTCAACATCCTTATATATCCTCCCTCCATCTTTTGCTGTTCATAGGCAACTGAAGCAAAAGATGGAGGGAGGATATCTAAGGATGTTGAACATCTTCTGCTACAACCAGCAGAATGAAACATAGAAAAGTACATGTGTTCTTAGGAAGTTAAATAGGAAAATAAGACTGCACATAAGATGGAAATATTAAAAACAACACTATTCCCATTAAGGGATCAACAATATTTGAGTAATTTCTGTATTGTAGACACAAAAATGAGCTGCTAGCATCTATTGACAGCCGTGTTGTAAAGAACATGTTATTGCATAACCATGATCTAGCCCCTAGATGCGCTAATTAAATTCATTTCCAAGAAGCCATAGAAATAATTCAATTCCTTTAAAGCAATGATTACTTCTTCATTCTCAGCTTAAATCGCCTTACCCATTGCCCAGAGAGCAATTTTTTTTGCATTGCCCTGGCCCGAGTAGGGTCTACGAGAGGTAGGACTTTTGATCAAGGCAGTGCATGCCTGATTCGTTGCTCTAGGTTGAGCCAAGCAATGCAAAAAACAATTCAACATTGCACCTTGTTGATGGCTGACAATTAGCAAGCTACAAGCCTTCACATCCGTTATACTACAAGCCTACTAATCGATTGCTATGGCTTGAGCAAAGCAATGCAAAAAAAAATCAAGTTTGCAGCCCTCTGATCACCGTTAGCTTAAAAGAAAATTCAAGTTTGCATCTTGCTGATCATCAGCGATCAGCACAACACAAGTTTATTGATCCATTAGGGTGCAAGTGTTCTGATGCATTGCAGATCGATTGCCATGGCTTGAGCAATGCAATGCAAAAGAAATTCAAGTTTGCAGCCCGCTGATCACTGTTAGGTTACAAGCAGACTAATGTATTGCCCTAGCCTGAGCCATGCAAAGCAAAAAAATTCAAGTTTGCACCTTGTTGATCGTTGACGATCGATACACTACAAGCCTGTTGATCCATTAGGGTGCAAGTGTACTGATGCGTTGCAATTTTTTTGCCACTTAAGCAAAAGGAATTGCCATCATCTTGGCTTGAGCCAAGGGCCAGGGCAATGCAACTACCTTGCAAGGAGTGATAAGGGCAACACCTTGCCTTTGCAATGAGGGGGAGCCCTAATACTCTAAGGCATGGGGCCACATGTGTTGGGTGTTTGGCCCCGGCCCAGTGGTTGGGCGCCACTTGGCGTTAGTGTAGCGCATGTATCCCAAAGGGAGCTGGGAACCACGACTTAGCTTCCCAACCTTCAACTCTTGCCATCCAAACCCACTTGACATACAAGCAGCCAACTCGCCAACAACGATCAGACTTAACCAACTTGAAGTTCCAAAAACCAACATTGAGATCCAACCTGGCGCCATGCCAGATCAGGGGTCCCGATGTGGGTGACTTCCCTCCAAGCAAGCCGCCCGACATACATCAAACTTAACCAACTCGAAGCTTCGTTACAAACGAGTAACATCCATTCCAAGCAAGCGGTCTGACGTACATCAGACTTAACCAACTGAAAGCTTTGTCACGAGCGCTGGAAGCCAACCTGGCGCCACGCCAGACTGGACAGCCATAAACAAGTAACTTCCACCCAAGCAAGCCATCTAACTCAGCCGACAGGTTAGAGCCCGTTTCCCAAGAGCTTAACCCATTCACGTTCATGCAAGGAACACTCAGAACCACAAGCCGCGACAGACATGGAGACAACCAGTTTTTGGACCAAATGGTCCCGACAGCATACCGCTGGCGCCACGGACCGAATGGTCCCGACGGCATACCGCTGGCGTCCCGGGATACGACCCTCAACTATGTGCCAACTTAAAAATTTTGAAAGCGTCCTTATAACTGGCGCTTTTACCGAACACTGAAACCCAGAAGGTAATCAAAGTCAGTTTGAGGACTTTATTGATAAATCTGAGAAGGTTACATTTCAAGTGTGTGACCGATCCTAGTCTCCAGGGGGCTAGCATGCCAAGGCGAGAGCCATGACAACATTCCATCAAAGGAGGCTTGGTTGGAGCTCGCCTTGAGTCGCAACCCGCACTCCCCTATAGTATTGGTGTGATTCGGCACCCCCCCCTCATACCAAGCACTCTACCCAAGCTGGTAAAGCACATTTTTCTCTCTCTAAAATTTTCTCTTTCTAGAAAGTCATTTTCTCTCTCTAGATTTTATTGATCCCCAGGCTTCCTTTAATCATGCCTAGATCGTGTGAGGTGATTGCACATCGATCTGAGCTCTCTGGACTCCGCTAGAACCGATCAAAAATTTTCAGCCATAGGAACTTGGCGCCGGCTGGATTCTGGTCACAGTGGCGTCGGGAGCGGTGCCGGCGCCGTTGGCGCCGGGAACAGCAGGGTTGCTGCTGGCACAGGGGACATAGCTGGCACCAGTGGCGCCGGAAGTAAAGCTTGTAAAGGTAGCTTTACAACATCCACCCCACCTTTATAAAATCTAATGTCCTCATCAGATATCAGATTAAAATAAAGGTGTCTCCAAATTAAAATAGCAATACATTTAAGCTACTTGGCACAATACTCAATTTACTGGCCACTTTTTATTAACATTGAAGCTGGCACACCACAAGTCGGAGGCTCAGCTCTTTGTACTGAAACAGAGGCCTTTCTTTGAAATGTTCGCCCCTGTCGCTTCTGACTTTCGACTTTGGAACTCCTTTGAGCTCCTGATTTGTCCTTGATGCACTTTGTGTTGAGCTCCCTAAGCTCCAGATTTGATCAGTTCCACACAGGTATCAAGGCTCCCTGAGCCAAAGGATTTATCGTTTGATTGCCCACTTTGTGGTCCACTCTGTGCCTTGTTGCTTCTGCACCTTGGTTTCTCTCCTTGTCCCAGCCTGATCTTGATACTTTTCCATCTTGGCTCTTTAAGGTAGGCAAAGATTGAGTACTCCGCAATGCACCTCTCACTTAGCTTGAAGTAGCTCTTTGAATCAGCCCAAATGTAACCATTGACCTCGTGGAAAGCCAAAGGGTCGCACCAGTTTGATCCGCATACGAACTATCTCTTCGCGTTTGTTTGAAGCACCATGTCCGTCGCGCAAAACTTGACTTTCACAATTCCATCACTAGGTCAGTTGCCTCACAGTCAAAACAAGAAGTGTACATCGAGCTTGGCTTCAAGTAGCTCTATTTGAATCAGACACATGCACCCAGAGTTTGCACTAGTCCGAAATCAACGCGAACTGTCCCTTAGCGTCCGTTCGAAATACCAAGTCTCACCTTCGGGGCATTTCTACACCAAGGACCACCATTCAATCGACCCCACGGTGTGCCAAGCGGCCCTCAATTGCAAGGAACTCCCTTTTCTCAGTTCCCTCGAGTTCCATTGGGACTGTACCTTAGGTTCCTTGTTTTCCCCAGTTTAAAATGCCAAGGCCAGTTAACCGTGGCAAGGATATACTATAGAGGCGGCAATGACAACATCCCAGCATGCAACACGAGTGGAGGAGTGGCAACATTCTCAATGGTTGCTCCCGTAGCTCACATGTGCTTGGGCCACTCAAAGATAATACCACTCTTCTAGACCAGAGCTATGGAAGGCTACGACAAAATCATCCAAGAAATCATAAAACACAATGAAGAGCTAGATGTCGAGCTGGCAAGAATCACTATTCAAATGAAGTGCCATGGGACTAGGGAACCAAGTAGCAGCGGGGGGAGTGTGGGGGTTGGAATACAAGGTCTAAGGGGCATTTTAATGGAGCTCGGGAGAGTTCAGGAAGAGGAGTGCCTTTTAAGGAAGGAACCTATGTACA